>VXBP01010616.1:1114143-1140629 GCA_013400115.1 Rhinopomastus cyanomelas | reverse complement strand
AGATATAATCCCTCCCTATAACACACAATCCTCCTCTAAAATACACAACCCCTCCCTTGAAACACACAGTGCCCCCCTCTCAAATGCACCATCCCAGATCTATCCCCAGGGGCAACCTGACAGTAGGAGAAGACAAATGGTCCCACCCCACCGAACCTGCAGCAATAGCAAGTAGAAGCCAAGCGTGTCCTGTGTGGAGGGAGGTCACACACAGCCCTCCAGTCCCTCTGGAGATGTCTGACACAACAAAGGCTCTGGCTCTGGAAGGGGCAGAGCCAACAGATTCGATGCTAAGCTCCATGTTGTGGTGGTGAGGGAGGCAGAGCTGTTAGCAGCTTCTCTCCTACAGGGTAAGCTTAATTAAAACATAAAATGTCAAAAGCCAGTATGAAATACGATGTCCCTGTGGGCACTGGGAGTGAATGAGGCGTATCAGCAACTGGAGAGCAGGCTGCAACCCTCCCTTGGAAGAGCAGATTACAACTAGTGAGTAGAAAGCAACTCCCAGCTAGAGGACAACCGCCGAGCCTCGCGTTTGCTTGCACCCATCAGCCTTCTCTGTTCCCAGCTGGTTTCTCTGCTTTAATTGCAAACCAGCCTGTCTGACCCATCAGCTCCACTGATCCCAAACCCTCTACTCACACTGGACCACTCAGCCCCAAACCTAGCTGAGAGGGAAAACAGCACCTGCTGCTCTGGATTATTCTCTCTGAAAAGGACATGGCACAGAGGAAGGCAGAGACCCACTGGATCGATGCAGTCCACTGATGGGAGGATCTTCTAGACTAAAACCCTTCACTGTACTTGCTGAAATTAGCAAAGGAGGGGTTCCCCCTGTGCCCGAGCCTTTTCTCAGGCAAACACCCCAAAGCACAAAGAGCTCTACCTGTGTCCTCCAGCTTGGCACTACTCGAAATGCCAAGTCCTAAACCCCTCTCTGAACTTGAGGCTTGGATCTTCAGTGTTACCAGAGCAAACCCCCTTGCTCCTGTGCTGCTGTTTGAAGGTTGCTCAAACTTTCAAGTACCAGATCTGTGCTTCCATGAATAAAAAGCTTTAAGAGATGCTCTCATTAACCCCCTAGGGTGACCTTTTCTCCAGAGGTTGGACAATGCCAGCAGGTAAAAGGAAGCTAGTCCCCTGGTTTAGCTGTTCTCTGCAGCAGGGAGCCCTGCTCTCTTCCACATGGGCAGCCCCTGCCCTCCACTTTCTCCACCATAGCAGCAGCACGAGATTTAAAGAGACCTGGACAGCACCTTCCCTGCAACTTTTGTCTCTGAAACACGAACAGGATGAGCTGCAAAGTGATCTCCTCTGGAAAACACCCAATGGACTGCAGTGAGATGAGACTGTTTTCCTCTTTTGCTGGTCCCACATGACCAGCACCACCTTGTCTTTGTTCCTGACCATGGAAAACGAATGCAGATGCTGAGATACTGAGCTCCAGCTCTGCCATTGAGAGCAGAGGAACTTTGTCTTCCTCCACTCAACGCTGCAAAACTGGATTCATCTGCGAATGGAGCGAACGTCTCATCGTCCAATAGGTGCTGTTTCAGTAGGTTTGTGTTTGGGCACAAGAGTCAGTGCAGGGGTCAAGTGCACGTGAATAAAGGGTACTTTTAGGCCCCCCCGATCTGAATCACAGGACATTAGGGACTGGAAGGGACCTCAAAGACCACCTAATCCCATCCCCTGAGCTGCATGCTTCCCCCACGTAAAGACATTTGATGTAACTCCCGTGTTTGTTTTGCTTCTTCACATAGACTATTTTGGGTATTTCCTTTTTTCTGGGTTGTGGGTTCAGTAAAACTCCTTTCTTTACAGCAAGATTGCCTGTTGAATTCTCCTGAGAGCAGGACTGATGCTGGACTCGCTGGCACTGACCTGCATAGCCGAGTACATCTGAGCAGAGCACTCGATTCTCTGTGTATTTACAGCACTACAGACCAGGGGATTGCATCAAATCAATCAAGTGACCCTGCTGACAATGAGAGGATCATCAAGCCTTCTGCAGCATCCCATTTCTCCTTCCAAAGCCCTATAGGGAACGCGCGAGCGTCCCTCCAACGGCTCTAGCACATACTGTGATGTGCGGTGCGTCTTGTCGGACAGCTCAGAGAAGCCTTCCAGTGACATCCTGTGACACAACTGTGGTTTGCAGACAGAAGACCGTTCTCATCTGAACACACAGCACAGGGGAAAAATAAAACACAGCTTCACATCTGCACCACAACCCTCACCAGGACCGCGCTCAGCTGCAGCCTCAAAACAGCCCGAGAAGCGCTGTTGTAGTTGTGATGTGGACAGGACAGGCAAAGGACAGACTCCCAAACCTCTGCCCTGTTCATCTGCAGCTGCAGAGGGGATTTCAAACACACAGCATGCAATTATGCATAATTAATGAGAGCTCCCCAACAGTGCTCACATTCAGGTTTTATAAGGTTAAAATCTCAGGGAGGGGGCTTCGTCCGGCCCCACTTCACTTGGGCTAGCGGCACAGTCGTTCGTTCGGTGGTTGCCATGACACGACAGACCAATTCATACCTGAATTCTCATCACTGCCAACCTGGATTGAATTCAAACCCATAATATCCTGCCAGCAAATCCACTAGCACCGCAGCAGAGAACAGTTGACATTGCTTAGTACTAAAAGGAGAGAAAAAATACAACTACTCCTTAGTGCTGTCTAATTCCGTGGGAAAAATACACGAGGATGGAGATGCCTGACATTCATTTCATTAATCAGACTATTTTTAGTAGATAAACCAGTCAAGAGAGCAGCAGGAGTTTAATAAAGTACACATTAGTAGGACAATTATGGAGTAGCTGCAGCAGATTATTCCTTCTGATAGCAAGCTGTAGGAAGCATTGTTCACGCAGAACACAGCACCACGATGCAGTAGTTAAGAGAATAATAAATTTGGTGGTGATTTAGCCTCAAGGTTCTATTCTGCAGAGCAGCTTCTGGAAAAGTTGGGGAATATCTGATTTATTGTCCTTTTCCAGCCACTTTTTCTATAGCAAGAAGAGGGGAGTCTTTGGGGACCTTAGAGCTGCCTTCCAGTAGCTGAAGGGAAGGCTGGAATTTTTCCAAAGGGGAACCAGGGACAGGACAGGGGGAAATGGTTTGAAACTGAAGGAGAGGAAATTCAGACTAGATTTTAGGAAGTTCTTCAGTACCAGACAGGAGAAACCCTAGAATCAACTGCCCGGAGATGCTGCGGCTGCCCCCTCCCTGGAGGTTTTCAAGGCCAGGTTGGATGAGGCCTTGAGCAACCAAGTCTGGCTGAGAGGTGTCGCTGCCCCTGGCAGGGGGTTGGAGGAGATGAGCTCGGAGGTCCCTCCCAAAGCTGGGATCAAAGTTGACTCTGCCATCCTCAACAGCAACAGAACCCTCGCTGGTTTCACCATCGTTGCCCCCTCCTTTGTGTTCTTATACATTAACAGCAAATAAAATCCACCCCCCCCAAAAAAAAAACCCCCATAAAATCTGGAGAGGAGAGCAAATTCATAGAATCCTTCAGGTTGGAAAAGACCCCTGGGATCACTGAGTTCAACCATCAACCCTACTCTACAAGGTCACCCCTAAACCAGATCCCCCAACACCACATCTGAGTGACTTCTAAACACATCCAGGGACGGCGACTCCACCACCACCCTGGGCAGCCTATTCCAGTGCCTGGCTGCTCTCTCCGTGAAGAGCTTCTTTGTGATGTCTAATCTAAACCTCCCCTGTTGAAGC
This sequence comes from Rhinopomastus cyanomelas, assembly GCA_013400115.1. NCBI lineage: Eukaryota > Metazoa > Chordata > Aves > Bucerotiformes > Rhinopomastidae > Rhinopomastus > Rhinopomastus cyanomelas. Next base: position 1,136,887 of record VXBP01010616.1, on the reverse strand, counting down.
TTGAAGCCCTTCCCTCTGGTTCTGTTGTCAATTACCTGTGAGAGAAACCAGCAGCAACATCTCTAGTGTCCTTTCAGTCAGCTGAAGAGAGTGACGAGGTCTCCCCTCAGCCTCCTCTTGCTCAGACTAAACAGCCCCAACTCTCTCCATCTCTCCTCATCAGACTGATTCTCCACATCCTTCACCAGCTTCATTACCCTCCTCTGCCCTCACTCCAGCACCTCAATGTCTCCTCTCGTACTGAGGTGCCCAAAACTGGACCCAGTCCTCAAGATGTGGCCTCCCCAGTGGCGACTACAAGATTCCTCCAGGAAAAATGGATTTGACAGGAGAAGCCTCCTGTAAAAACTCAGCATCAAGTGAAAGGAAGCTGGCAAAAGGAGCAGCAATGTAGTGACAGCGTGATGGATGAGGGAAAAAACCCCTTGCAGCGATGGCTTTGATAAGGAGGAGTGTCTGAGCTCTGGGCACCCACGGAAAGGAACGTTGATTTGAGATGGAGCCGAGTGGAGACTGATGGCCCCGACTCCGGTGACAGCTCTGCAGACTGGGGCTGTCACTGCAGTGACACCGTGAAGTACAGACAACGGCAGCGCATCCCCATCCGCGGTCGAGCTGCTCTCTGCTGCCTGGATGGAATTAGACCCTAATGAGGACAACGAGAAAAGACCCACCAGGCTCACCTGGAGAAAGGCAACTGCTGCCGGTTTTAAAACGCAGTAATTGGGTCCCTGCGACCCAAAAAGGCATCAGTCTCCAGTACAGGGCTGCTTGAAGAGAGGACAAACTGCAAGATGACTGAGTCTAAGGTCCCTGCCCTAGTCCCACGCTCATTTTCATTTCTCCTCAAGTTCCTTTCCCAAAGACACGTGAAGATGTGGAGGTTTCCTAGTTCACTCCAAAGCAAAAGACAGGCTTGTGGCTAATGGAAGGATCTACCAAAACCAGCAGCTGGCCCGGTGACACAGAAATGAAATTCAATTAACCGCTCCCTAATCCTGCAAATTCTGACCCAGGAGGAGCTGCAGGACATTGTGCTGGGGGCCTAGACACAGTGACAGCTGCTTGTGGAGACTGAGCTTCATCAAGTCACTAATCAAACTCACTAATGATTAGAAACCTCTTGAGATCACTATTAATCTTTGAATCTTTTTTCCTACCTTGCTGAATATTTCCTTTCACAACAAGTTTTTTACCAGGGCTGATACCTGCTTTGCCCAAGCAGACGCAAAGAGCTAGAAAAGAAGTTGCTTTTGACCCACAGAGACTGGGAAGTCAAAAGAAAAAGTCTTAAAATTACAAAAAACATAAGGAAAAAAAATAAGAAACCCACAGCATTGATAAGAAATGAATAAACTAAAAATAACACATAAAAGATCAATCTAAAACATGTTAAAATATATATATAAACACATAAAATATCAATCTAAAAAGAAAATTAAACACATTACCAGTATTAAAAATTAAGGGACTGCAAATATCATTGACAAAATCATCTCCAAGCCTGAACTTGGTCAAGAAACTCGTATTTCAGAGCCATCATGTAGATTCCAGAGCTGGAAACCCTCACATGAAACCTACTCAACGAGAACACTGGGTGGGATTGTTTGAAAGACTTTGGTCCAAGACTTACTTAACGAGGTGGCCTTACAAAGAGCTCAGTAAGATCCCTTTTGGAAATCATTTGCCTTATTTTATTCCGACAGCTTCTGAGACAACAGTAGGATGTAAAAACCTACAGGAATAGCCAGGCTGGAGCTGTTCCACAACCCCCTTGTAAGCTCCCCTTTGGGGAAACCAGTAAAGACAACAACAGTCCAAATCCTTACCTTGCCCACAAAGACTCTGAACACGGGGACTGGAGACTTCAGGAGAAGGTGAAGGGATTTCCAGTCTTCTGTCCTTACAGCGGAGGCAGCCCAAGCAATGAGCAAACCTACAGCTCAGCAGCTGTAGTCCATCTCTTCAGTGAAACCACAGAAGACACGCCATGAAGGAGAGGGTTTTGGTCACTTTTTCACTCCAGGGGTATCTCCCCAACTCCTCTTCCTCCACACTAGCCACATACTTGAATAACAGAAAACAGGTCCTGCAGCACCCACTGATGGGGCTTTTAAAGGCACTGATGGACCTACTGGGAGGTGTGAAGAGAGCCCAGCTGGCTTGGAGGAAATGCAGTGGAATTTCAAGCAGGTGTGGTTGAGGTTGGCTGCAGGAGGTGACTGTGTTGGGTACTTAAGGAATAATAGATGATCTTTCGAGGTCCCTTCCGATCCGTAATGATTCTATGATTCTATGATGATAATGGGCTAAATGTGTCCAGTTCCGGGTTCCTCAGTTCCAGAAGGACACAGAGATGTTGGAAAGGTTCCAGTGCAGAGCCACAAGGATGATGAAAACAGTGGAGCATCTCCCTGATGAGGAAAGGCTGAGGGAGCTGGGGCTCTTCAGCTTGCAAAAAAAGAGAATGAGGGGTGACCCCATGAATGTTGATCAACGTGGAAAGGGTGGGTGTCAGGAGGATGGAGCCAGGCTCAGGGGCACCCAGTGATAGGACAAGGGGCAGTGGGTGTCAGCTGGAACAGAGGAGGGTCCATATCAATCTGAGAAGGACCTTCTTCATGGTGAGGGTGGCAGAGCCCTGGAAGGGGCTGCCCAGGGGGTTGCGGAGTCTACTTCTCTGAAGATGTTTAGAACATGCCTGGCCTTGTTCCTGTGCAGCTGGATCTGGGGGATCCTGCTGTTGTTGGGGGATTGCACTGGATGATCTTTCAAGGTCCTTCCAATCTGTTCTGTGATTCTGTGAAGTAATGAAGACTTTGGTTTACTCTGACCCCACGAGTGTGCTGTAGCTGCCTGCTTGCCTTGCTCTGCAAATGTGATGGACTGTCCTCTGGCTAACCTGGCTCAGCAACTAATTAGTGCAGCTCTCAAGTCTGGCTGGGCTGGAGATGCCTTTTTGTGATCACTGGGTGTACATTCACCAAAGAAAAGGGCTACTTGGGCAGCAGCATACCCTGAAATCCAGATGTGCTCTCAGACCAATGCTACCGAGCTCTGTCTCAACAGCACATCACCCAGGAATAAAAACTCACCTCCCAGCAGTCACATTGGAGAGTCATAAAAAATTACTCTTAAAAAACCCAGCAAATGTCCTCTATCTGGAGCTCCTTGATCAAATTGAGCAGCTGAATTATATCCTCGCTGTGTAAATCAAAGAAATCTCCATCTTCCTTTTAGCTGGTGCGGCGCTCCATCTCTCGGCCCCGCTACCCCATCCTGCCAGCTGGCACGGGCAGAGTAAACTCCATTCACACCACCCAAATTAAATCAATCCTTTCTCATCTTTTAACTACTCAAACAGGGTCCCTCAACAAAAAGCTGCTCTGAGGTCGCTTGAAAAATCTGCCTGACTTCAGCTTGTGCCTGAAGGAAGGAAGAACCCACGATGCTCATCCCGAGCTCTGCGCTTGAAAGCAGAACAAAGGTTAAAATTCATATATTTCACTTTAAATTAAGATCCCGGAGCGATAAGCAGATCAAATTGGATTGTAGCAGGCAGTGTAAAAAGCCTGGGCTGCAGACAGTTTGGCTGGTTCGATAAGATGCTCATCAGGTTTAATTTAGCTGGATGCTAGGAAATATAATTAGAGCTGTTATCTGGATAGAAAGACTGATAGACCTCATGCAGCTGTCCACTCAACTCCTCAGTCATATTTCCCAGCACAAGAAAACCCAAAATGATGAGTCCCTGGGCCTCTGAGTGCCCATGGGCCAGCAGCCACTTTGACTGAGTCCTCAAGCAGCTGTCAAGGAGCACAGGAATTCTGATGGATTATCCCCATCTGCAGCTCAGAGCTCACAAACACATCTCCAGGGTCACCAGAGGGTCTCGGGGAACTTTCCTGTTGTGCTGGTCAGTGTTCTGCCATCTGTCACTGGACACCTTGAGTCTAAGCTGGTGGGGACAGTGTGCCAGCTGTTGGTGGAGTGATGGCTCTGTCCCTGCTCCCGGTCTCCACTCCTCTGCACTCAGTTACACTGGGGATGGCATCTGCTGGTAATGAGGAAAGGGCTTGAAGGTTCATGTTCCTCACAACCTCCAAAGATGTGGTTGTGTCCCACAGACAGCCTCCCTAGTCCCATCTATCCATTATTGGTGTCCTCCTTCCCTAGACTGGAAGACTCTTGAATTCATGGCCACATAATTGATGATCTAAGAGGATTCTGAGTATTTTTCCCTCACATGAAGTCATCCATCTGCCCCAGGGTGCTGTCTGCTATGAAACTCTCTGGTTTCCCTTTAGAACTGTATTTTCCCCTAATTCTTACTTCAGTGCTCTACACTGTTAACCACAGAAGAGCCATTGGAGAAGACTTCCAAAGCCTTTGTGTGTCAAGTTGTCACAGAGGGAGATTTCAAAAAAAATTCCCATTAAGCTTCAATTTTGCTGCAACTGGGCACCAGTCCTACTAATGGGTGCCCTGGCGGTGTCGAACTGTCTCTTCCTCACTAGCTACATCAATCCCCAGCCACCTCGTTACCAGCTGAATGCACTGGTGTGGAGAGTTCTGCCTGGAAAGGTAAGAAAACAGAGGCAGATGTTTGTGGCAGCCTAACTGGTTTCCAGTTGTGCGTCAGACATGGCTGTGCTGGGGCCGTGAGGGTTTCTTGTGCAGGGAGCAGCTCTGTCGTGGCTCTCAGCAACTGGATTTTTAATTGAATTGAATTCCCTCTCTCCCCTGTTTGGGTGGAAAAACCAGCAGATTAATTTCCTGTGTTTATGGCTGAGGGGTGAATAACACCACAGGAGCGGGGGGCACAAAAACCTCTGCAGCTCCCAAGCCCCTCTAGTACTCTGAACACTGACACCTCAGCAGCAGAACAACCTCCACCATCCTCCCCCTCTTCCCCACGATTCAAATAAACGCCTTTGTGTGCTGTTGCCTTTGGGAAGCTGATGGCTTTAGAAGACTAAAGGGGATATAAACTTTCCATATTCACAGCATGAACCAATTATTGGGAGATAAAGAGACAAATCTGCAGGTGATTCGCCTGCACCTCGTCCGTGTTATAAAGAAGGAACTGCCCTGCTGCTCTGCCCAGCTCAGTGATGAAAGGATAAACACTGAAAGCTTGGAGAGCATCAGACACCGAGATGGGAGGCGCAGAATCACAGTAGAGTCGGAAGGGACCTCGAAAGATCGTCCAGTCCCATCCCCCTGCCACAGCAGGATCCCCAAATCCAGCTGCACAAGAACATGACCAGGAGGGTTTTAAGTGTCTCCAGTGAAGGAGACTCCACAACCCCCTGGGCAGCCCCTTCCAGGGCTCTGTTACCCTGACCAGGAAGAAATTCCTTCTTACATTGATGTGGAACCTCCTCTGTTCCAGCTCACGCCCAGAACTAGACGTGAGATTCCAGATGTTGTCTCACCAGGGCAGAGCAGAGAGGGAGGAGAACCTCTCTCAATCTGCTAACCAACCCTCTTCTAATCCACTCCAGGAAGCCATTGGCCTTCTTGGCCACCAGGACCCCCAGGTCCCTTTCTCCTGTGCTGCTTTCCAACAAGTGAGTCCCCAACCTCTACTGGTCCCTGGGATTGTTCTTGCCCAGAAGCAAGGCTCTACACTTGCACGGGGATACCCACAGCAGTCACTGGACTCAGTGGTCTGGAGGTCCTTTCCAGCTAGGATTACTCTGTGATGCTCAAACCTTCTCCTTATCACAGGTCATCAGGCACCTCTTTATCAGGGACAGCTAAGAGGAGCTGCTTCTTTTTTGCATCCAATTGAGTCCATTTGTTTGGGACTACTCTTTTTGTTTTTTAGTAGTCCCCCCAGCTGAGAGCAGGCTGGTTTCAAGAGACACAAGAGGAGCAGCTTTCAAAGGGAGACAGAGACAAGACCTTCACTCCAGAACTGTTAATGGATTGCTGCAGTAACCCCAGAAACAATTTTTGTTGGAGCTTGCATATTTCTTGGAGACGGCTCGTGACATTTTATCAGATTTGCTTCTGTAAGGAAAGTTTTCATATTATAACGAAGTCGTTTGCCTGTTGCTGTGGTAACTGGGGTGCCAGTTAAAAAAGGTAACCACAGAATAAATGCAATTGCTCTGTAGAACTCCTGGCCAAGTTCTCCTTATTATCGAAGCGAGGAAAGAGCGGCGCTAAAAATATAAAGGAATTAAAATTCAGCAGCGATAGCTGGAAATCCAAAATTAAAACTTGGTCTTTCCATCCACTGTCCAACGTCAGCTGCCTGTCTTCCACTTGAATTTTCCTTGGAGTAGCTTCAGTAGCTGCCATTAGTGGTTTTTTCAATCCCTGTCCAACTTATTCTTCTGATGCCCAGAGACCCCAACTTCTTTTGACCCCAGAACTTCACAACCGCAAACTATCAGATTAGAGACCTATCTGAGCTGAATGATTTTTGATTCTACTTTAAACACCACCTCTCTGGGCAGCCAGTTCCAGGGGTCCCCCACCCTCAGACTCCAGATCTTGTTCCTCCTGTCCAGCCTCACTCTGCCCTTTTCCAGCCTCAACCCATGACCCTTCATCCTGTCGTTCCCTGCCCTTGGGAACAGCCTTCCCCAGGTGCCTTGGAGGCTCCTTTCAGGGGTTGGAAGGTTGCTAGGAGGTCCCTCCAGAACCTTCTCCTCTTTAGGCTGAACAGCCCCAGGTCTTTACAGTTTCAGCTTGCAAGTGTTGTCTCCCTTTGGTTCTGTGGGACCTCCCCAGCAGGGCTGCCCATGCGAATGATAACGACACCAGCTAATTGGAACAATGCAGGAGGCTCTGGGAATGAGCCCTGGGAAAGGTCACCGACTCCCTCATTATCTCGTTGCTTTCTTTGGTTGCAATGCTCTGCCCTTTTCATCCTGAGAAAATGCTGCTGAGTGCCAACGCCAGCCCCTGCACCGCTCGTGTCGGCATAATTAATTGGGATGGTAGAACAAACAGCAGCTCACACGGGTCAGGCAGACCCGTTTTGACACCAGAGGAGGAGGAGGCACGGCAGAGCGACGCCAAGGACCTGAACACAGCACCAGGGCTCAGTAAAGTACAACAGCTGGAAGTAATGGGATGGAACAAAGAGAAACACAACCTGCCCATCGCTGGAAATTGTTATCGTGTGGAGTCACCTCCCAGGAAAGATGCTGGAAACCAGACAAACTGGATGTTTGAAGGTCTGCGCAGGCAGAGTCAGACCTTGCCTCAAGGCACCCTGCGAGCACACAGCAGTGTCTGAAAGCATTTATGGCTCCTTTCCCCTTTTCTTCCTGTCTTGCTGACTGTCAGCAAGATTGGCACTGAAATATTTTCCTACTGGTCTGATTGCTCCTAGACCTGCAAACCCATCCCGAGGACTCCGTTAGCCAGAGCAGAACCATTCGCTTCTCTTCATCCCTTTGCACAGATGCTCCTACCCCTATAGCCACGAGGTCAGTAGGAATAATTCAGCCTTTAATACTGTACAGGGGTTGGGGTAGGGGGTTTTTTTGCATCTCCAGTGAACTGGTTGTGCTCCTCAAGCATAATCTCACCCAGCCCAGCTCCTCTGTGATTAACACCTCACCGCCGAGGCTACAGCCTTGGAGGCACAAAGCTGGCTCTGACAGTTCTGACAGACAGACAAGGAATGCTAGCGCTGCTTACGTGATGCTGGTCGTGCTGGGGTGCTGGTGTCCCCCCAAGCAGTTAGCACAGGTGCCTACAGGAGCTGTCACCCGTGTATTTGGGGCTTGTAAATACAAGGAAGCCTTCCTCTAAGATAAAACTCACCCTGACAGTCAGACAGTTGCCCCAATGGGAGGATTTGACTTCTCTTGCAGACAAAACCTTCCCAAGTGCCTACCCAGCCACACCATCAGCTTGGCCTTAGTACTCAGTTAAGCTTAAAAGTTGAGTCAATCTGGAACTTAGGACCAGTTTAAACTCCAGCCTGGAGTTTAGCTGTGGGCTTGGGACTGTTGGGTTAATGCTTGGGCTCAATGATCAAAAAGGTCTTTTCCAACCTAAACAATTCTATGATTCTAGGGCATCTTCCCCAGGACCCTTCCACTCACTCAGACTGGGTGTGAATCAATGGGATGGAGAGTAAAACTTCTGGAATCTGAGGGTGGGGGATCCCTGGAACAGGCTGCCTAGAGAGGGGGAGCCATTCAAGGTCAGGCTGGCTGGGGCTCTGGGCAACCTGGTCTGGCGAGTGCTGGCCCTGCTTGGTGTTGGGGGGTTGGACAGGATGACTTTTTGGGTTCTTTTTCAACTCAATGACTTAGAGGTTTCATATTTTCTTTCTTATGCAGGATGAGTTTGGCAGGAGGAATGTTAATTCGTGGACCTCCCATGTAGGGCTGATCAAACTGAAGGCTTTTAAACAGAAAAGCCAAACTGAACAACTTCAAATGTCAAAGCGTTTGCTTTGTGGGATTAGTCTATTGATTCTCACGTCCTCTGACACACAAAGAGCACAGTTGCTTTGACGAGTAGGAAGGTCCATTTCTGATTTCTTTAAATGTCAATAGGGTCACAACGCTACCTCCGACATCGCAGCAAGGAAAGACACGCTATCCCCTTCCAGTTCAGCACAAACAGGTTGTGTGTGTGGAGGGGAGGAGACTACCTGCTCCTGAGGCCAAAGAGCTGAATGAAAACGTGAACCATGAAAGCCTGAAGAGATGGATCTGAGCTTTGCTGTCAGTCACAGATGAGGCTGAACTCAGAGCAGAAGTCCTTCGGGAGAAATGGATTGAAATTGAAGCAGAGAATGGACAAAGCCAGAACTGGATTATATTAGCCAGTGGGAGAACCAGAGCGAGAGGAAGGCTTAGTCCATGCAAACAGAAACATGAACAAGGGAACAGAACTACATCTTCACTGCCTTTGGACAGAAGGAAGAAAAGCAACACCAGGTACTGCTGGTGAAATTCACCTCCTTCCACTGGCCAACGGGCTGCAGCTTCCCAAAGCCACCACTGAAACTGTTATTTGTAGTATTAAAGAGACTAGTAGTGATTTTCAGGGTCAGCTTTGACTCTAGCTCTTACATCTTCCCTAAAAATACAGTAGGGTGTGGTAAGATGTAGAGAGCCCCCCAAGCATCCATGAAGCCCCTCAGCCCAATGCAGGGCTGTGTGATTCCCCAGAAATGCCAGAGGTTTCCTCTTGCAGTTGCCTTTGCTGTCACTTCCAATCTTATTGTAGGGGTCTACATCTCTCGTTCCACAAGACACCAGAGGCTCCAGCACAGCTTCTCAATGGGCTGAGCTGCTTCCTCCAGCTCCGTGAGGATTTATTTCTTCCTTGCAAAAATATGCTTTTCAGCTTCAGACAAAAATGGGTTTGTCAACGGGATGGATTTGATCGTTAGATAAATGTGCTTTATCACCGGAATGGATTAGGCTGTTTGCATTTTGTCACCACAATCTCGATCCGTCCTGCCAATACGACATATTTCATCAAAGCTTTGGGCCACCAGGCTGACAGAGTGTGTTTTGTCAACAGCCTAAATCCTGCCTGTCAACAACATCCATTCCGAAGGGAAAGAACTCAATCTCTTCTGTCAACATCAGGAGGAAAATCTCAGCTGGTGGTGTCTGAGAAGCCAGCCCAGACACCCCAGAGTTAACTGCTCGTCCACACACTTGGGCCAAAAGAAAGGGAAAAGTATCTGTAACTTAGCAGATGGGCTCTGCTCCTCCTTTCCTCCCCCTGGTCATCTCTCAATAATACAACAGTCATTTCCAAAAGCTGTTAGAACAGTCTGAAAGCAGGACTGAGGATGTGAAGTGCTAGGAAATGAGGCTGACACACGGAGGATTGCCTTTTCCCATGAGACACTGCCAATGTCCAGATTCTCGTGGGGGACTACAGAGAAAATGCTCTCCTGGTGCTTTCCCAGAGGCAGGCAACCTTGGGAGAGAGAGCCTACAAGGAAGGGCTTCCTAACATCCAACCTAACCCTCCCCTGGCAGCTTCTCATCCTGGTGCTGGTTGACTGGGAGAAGAGCCCGACCCCCACCTGACTGCAACCTCCCTTCAGGGAGCTGGACAGAGGGAGAAGGTCCTCCCTGAGTCTGCTCTTCTCCAGGCTCAACACCACCAGCTTCCTGAGCCTCTGCCCATCAGCCTTTCCCTCTAATCCCTTCCCTGACCCCGTTGCTCCTCTGGACCTGCTCCAGCCCCTCCATCTCTTTCTTGAAGTGAGTGGCCCAGCACTGCCCCCAGTACTCGAGGGCAGCCCTCCCCAGTGCTCAGTCCAGGGGGAGAGTGACATCCCCATCCCTGCTGGCCACACTATTGCTGATCCAAGCCAGGATGCTATTGGCCTTCCTGGCCACCTGGGCACCCTGCTGGCTCCTGTTCATCCAGTTGGTAGTCAGTCTCGAGCAACAGGTTGCGCTGTAAAACACACTCAGTTAAGGAACCACTTGCCTCGTGGAATTTCCTTGGTTTCATCACCATTTCCCTACTTCAGGTGAAATTCCTGCTATTTTCAATTCACTGGAACAGAGCCTTTCCTCCTTCACGTGCTCAGTGCCAATTACCAGCCTTTTGAACCCCAGTAGTTCGGGATGTCTAGTGCAGTGAAAGGATTCACTTCAGCCACCACAAACAGAATGACCACCTTCTCTCCGCGGGGCTTTCCACCCCTACAAAACGACCCAAAGTCCTTCATGATTTATTGATGTAGTTGGGTTTTATTTGGTTTAATACTCAACGCTGCCTTCCAGACCCTTGATTACACCACTCCCCTTGATCCTTTACAACCTCAGATCAGCCCCGCAGACTCTTTCCCAGCTCTTGTTCCACAACACCTGGCAAACAGATACCAACAGCAGCACTGGGTATTTATTTCTCTATTAATAGAGGGCTTAGACCTTACACTGCGACCCCTGGAAATGGGATGCTGCACTCTCATCAATAACAGGACTAAGCTATTCGGGACAGGGATCATCTATTAATTACCTGTGCAGAAATTCATAGTGCTGCAGAAATGTTGTCCTCAGCTGATCAGAATAAATGGCCTCTCCTCCTGCCAAATCCTCCTCTGGGTCACACAGGCACCACCTGACAGAGCTGCAGGCTCACGGCCACTTTTTCTTATTAAATTCTTCCACACATCGACTCACTCAGCACCTGGAACTTGCTAACAAGGGACAGTGTTTCAGACCAGAAGGCTCCAGGAATATCTCTGTTCCTAGTGGTCAGGTCAGCTCTAGGTTTATTTGGTGCAATCAGTCCCAGTGACAACAGGAAACACAAATGGAAAACTTAAAAAAGTTAAGAGTGATGGAAATGAGTGTTGACTCAGAGCTCAGGGGCAGGCAAAAAACATCAGGAGGAGCAGGAGGAGGGGGGGGTGTGTACAGGTATGTCTGCATGCACCATCATGTATTAACACAGATCATCCAGCCCAGCCCATGACCTAACACCTGGCACTCAGGGCCACAGCCAGGCTGGCCTTCAACACCTCCGGGGATGGGGACTCCACCACTGCCCTGGGCAGTCCAGTCCAAGCTCTGAGCATCCTTTATGCGAGGAAGGGCTTCCTAACCTCCAGCCCAACCCTCTTTTGGCAGCTTCAGGCCGTGCTCTGTATTATTTTTACCTCTATATTATGATTAATGTAATACATCATTATCTATAACTTGTCTTATATGCATTGATTATGTATGATATTGTATTGGTTATATAAGGATATCTCTGCTCACTTCAAGAGGGTTGGACTAGGTGACCTTTGAAGATCCCTTCCAACTCCTCACAGAACCCTAGAATAATCAAGGTCGGAAAAGACTTTCAAGATCATCAAGTCCAACTCTCCATCCTACAACCCCCAACCACTGAACCAGTTAACTACCAGTTATGACCCAGCTCCACAGCAACAGGCGTTTTGGCAGTTCAAGCACAAGGTTTTAGTGTAAAGAGATGGTCTCATGCCTGAACTCACGGCTCTTACTCCACCCAGTTCCGTTTCCACAGGCTCCTTTTCCAATAGGATTCAGGCACAGCTAGTTTAAAACTCTGCTTCACTCTGGAGACATGACACTTCCATCACGTCCAGGCAAACAACTACAGAATCCTCACCCAGCCTTTAACTCATATTTGTTTTCCTGATGGAGAACAACCCAAAAGCAGCCTCAGCTCTTGGCTCCTCGCAGCACTGCCTGCTCCTGGTGCCGCCAAGGAACCCCAGGCTTGTTCCCTCTGTTTAGTCCTGTCTCAGCCCCCACTGTTTTCCTTTGTGAGGATTTGTGCAGCATCTGAGAACAGGAGAATTCTCATTTCCCTGATGAGCAGCTGGTTGACATTCAACTTCTGTCCTCCAGCCAAGCCCCAGGCAGACTGCGATACCTCTTGAATCGCCGTGGAAATGCTGGGATTTACAAGCCATTGGAAGCAGTTGACTGTGAGATAAGACAGCAGGCTACCAGCCAGGAAACCTCAGTCTGGTTGCTGCCCTGCAGTTACTTTGGAAAGCCCTTTCAGCTCCCTGTTTTCTCTCCTGTGCTTCATTTCCCATCAAATACTTGGACCGTCATGTTTTCCAGAAGCGTTTGCACAGCCAACCCCTGTCACGAGTCTCTGTTCCCTTTGGTCCCTCAAACCACAACTGCAGTCCCCCACGGCCACATCTCCACAACACTCTGAATTAAAAACCCCACAAAAGGAGTCTATTCAGAATCATCATCATGGCCAGAAGGAGCCGATTCTTTTACCTTGAGGAACTGGCTCCTAGTGGGCACCTGTGCGTTTCTGGGGCAGGGTTTCTCCATTTGCATTTTTATTAAACCCTTATCAGCTCTAACGCCTCCATTTGTCATGGTACAATTACATGAAGCTAGAGATTAGGCAGGGCCTTACACATCCCATTTTGGAGGCGTTTCATCATGCCCTTGTAGCGATGGCATTTATCAAGTCAACAGCACGCTCCCATCGCAGCTGCTAATGGTCGCTTTGCTCCGACTGCCTGTTACCTGTAGTTGCCCACTGATGCTTCCTTGACAAACTGTCTCTCACTAATATCACAGCTGCCACTAGAAAACCAGTGGCCTCGTTTGTGCCAGGCGTTTGGAGAGGGTCTGGGGGGAATAGACTCTGATTAGAAGGATCTCAAATCACAAACATCCAGATAAGACACCAAAGGAATCGCTCTCAGCCCTTAATCCCAGCATTTCAAAAACAGAAGGGGCAGGTATAGAACTCACCCAAGTTTCCCCCCCAAGGGCAAAGGATGTTGTGTGCCCCTGCAAAACCCACAGCGTTCATCCAGAGCTCGGGATCAGCTCAGCTCAGTCAAACAGCCCTTTTTAAGGGGGGAAGATAACACCCCTCTGTGCTGCTCTTCGCTTGCTGGAAGCAAAACCCCCTGTCTGCAAATGTCCTCCTGGAGGGGGGACTGGGCACCGTAAAACCATCGATTAACTGGGATCCTGAGCACAGCTGGGAAGCTGTGACTGCTCTCTGTTAAATGCACTTCAGCCTCCTCGCTTGTTAGACAGCAAATTAAAAGCCCTTTAATTCAAACACAACAGAAGCAGTGGCTGAGGTGACTTCAGTTCCCAAGGTACCAGTAAACCTGAGAGGTCATTTCAGCCTTCACAGAGCTTCCCATCACATTTGTCCTCTCTGAAAGACACTACCAGTAACATCCCCATCCTTGAAAGGCAAAACATTCCACACAGCACTGAGGTGTCACAGAATCACAGAGCATTAGGGATTGGAAGGGACCTCAAAAGATCATCCAGTCCAAACCCCCTGCCACAGCAGGATCACCTAGACCAAGTCACACAGGAACACATCCAGGTGGGCGTTCAACATCTCCAGTGAAGAGAACATCTATTATTAGCTCCAAGCAGTGGATTTCCTGGGTGGAGAAGAGATGCACATGGGTTTACGGCTGGCAAAGAGCTTCCCATTGATCAGACTGGGGAACAGCAGCAGGGTGACATCTCTTGTACCTTCTCATTTCAGTTACAAACATGTTGCTGCTATTTTAATTTAGTAGATTTAGTAAATTTAATTCACATTCCTTAGAACTTCCCTATTTCCTCCTCCCAACCAAACTCTGCAAAGTTCCTCTTGGGGTGAGAAAATGTTCTTGCACCCCCAAAAATACTACTACACATCAGTGAGGCGATTTGATGTCACTTTGAAGCCAACAGTGGTGAAAGAGATGGGGAAAACCTCCCTTGGCAGGGAATATCCTAAGGAGCAAAGCCAGGTTCTAGCAGCACAGAGGAAAAGAGGCTTAACAGCCCAAGCATTACAACACCAGAGCTGCAAAAGCTGGTCAAATAATGGCAAAATTCATGCAAGTATGAAGTCATCTGGTGATAGATGGGGAGGATTAAGCTCTGTTGAATAAGTTATCCTCTGCAGAATATATTTCAGCCTCACCGCACTGCTCGACCAATAATGGGCAGATTAACTGGCTACACTCTGCACGATGCATTGTGTCCTGGGGCTGTAAACTACCCTTTAACACACACACACCCCCCCGTGTTGGAAAATCTTTATCTGTGCAATGAAACACAGAACCACAGAACGTTAGAGAGCAGAAGGTCCTCGAAAGATCATCCAGCACAATACCCCAACAACAGCAGGATCCCCTAGATCCAGTCGCACAGGAACAGGGCCAGGTGGGTTTGAAACATCTCCAGAGAAGGAGACTCCACAACCCCCTGGGCAGCCCCTTCCAGTGCTCTGTCACTCTCACTGGGAAGAAGTTCCTTCTCAGACTGATGTGGAACCACCTCTTTCTATCTACTAACCAATTTTGTCCCTTTTCCTGAGTGGAAGAGTCTGAATGTCTGTTTCCCTTCATAAAGACACACACAAGTGTTCAAGTGTTCTGCTTTGTGCGATACCTACACTTACAATTTTTATCTAAAGTGACCATTTGTTATCTATGAATCACATTTTTATGCCCACAGTGTCCTCAAAGCTTCCTTTTATCAATGGCTCTCGCAGGAAACATAGCATCATTATGACTGGAAAGGACCTCCAGGGTCATCGAGTCCAGCCCTCACCCCAACAGCTCCCTAACCCCCAGACCATGACCTCAAGTGCTCTAGCTACTTGGTTTTAAACCCCTCCAGGGATGGGGACTCCAGCACCTCCCTGGGCAGCCTGTTCCAGCACCCAGCTACTCTCTCAACAAGGAACTTCTTCCTAAGATCCAATCAAAGCCTCCCCTGATGCATCTTGAGGTCACTTCCCTTCATCTCATCATCAGGAACTTGGGAGAAGAGAGCAGCACCAGCCTCGCTGCAGCCTCTTTTGAGGTAGCTGTTGAGAGCAAGGAGGTCTCCTCTCAGCCTCCTCTTCTCTAGACCAAATAACCCCAGTTCCCTCAGCCCTCTCGCTAGCCTCGTTGCCCTTCTCTGGCCCCACATGAGCACACATTAAACATCAGAATGTTTTACCACGAGGCCAAATGAAGACCAGTCCTCTAATCCCTGCTACACTGCAGGCTTCTCCTCACACAGAGTCCTTGTTATGCCCAAGCAGTGTAAAAGATGCCCACAACAAATGATCTACATGCATCTTCCTCCAGCCCTCTGTCTGCAAATGAACAGCAGCAGCATCACTTCAATTTTCCATAAAGGCAGCAAAGCCATTTTTCTTACCTTCCTGTCCTCTTTCTCCTCCCACATCAAATACTTTTCAGGTATTTAAGTGAATTAAAAGGTAATAAATTGACGCCTGAGAAATGGTGGCAGCTCATGGCAAACACTGCGCTTCAATAATTTACAAATATGACCTGTGGGGACATGGTGCCTTCTGCAGTTCAGGTATTTATTAGATTCCCTTCCTTTGTGCTTTGCTTCTCTCATGAATATCATTACATCACCAAAGGTGCCCTGCACTGAGGGAGGGATTCGATGACTTAGTGAACATTTAACAGCTCCTCGTGCTCCTTTCTGGTGGCTGTGGTGGCATCTTGAAAGGAGAACAACAGCGTGGAGCATAAACCCTGCAAGGACGAGGCAAGTATAGAGGGAGAGAGAGGAGGTTTTTCTGCTGTGCAGAGCTATGAACCTGCTCTAAATCCTCCCCAAAGACTCGGCTAGAACCCAGGGTTACTCAGCTTCTCCTTCAACTCCAGCAGCACAGCACCAGGGATGACTGCAAAATACAGCCAGCCAGTCTACCCTTGAGAGCCAGCTGCCCACAGTGAGCCACTGTGGCTGATTTCTGCACGGGTTACTCACCAGAGACCATAAAACCCAACGCATTTACCCAACGGGTTACAAAGAGAAGGTGGCCGCGCGGCGGTGGCGAGCAGAGACGGTGATTGTCAGCGTCATGCTGTTCCTCATCCAAGTGGTTTCTTCATCTCTGGAGTCAATAGAAGCCTGAATGAGAGCAAAATAGAACTAAATTTCAAGAGATGGCAAGCAGGCGATTTCACTGCTTTGATAAATGTTTTAAAATACAATAAAGTTTGTTCCCAGGTTCCCTGTGTGGGTCTAACAACCCACGGTGTTTGTTTCCCACCTGGGAAAGTCAAAAGAACAAATCAGACTTCATTTTCACCCCACATCGTCTTGACTGTAGGTTTTTTGGGGCTCAGTCTGTTTCTTGTTATTCCTCTGAATACAGATGACCAGCAAGTGCCTCCATCACAGAACATTTTTGCTGCCAGAAGGTTCTGTTGTGAATTTTATGTAACTTTCCTTAAAAAGCTTCTGTTTCAACCAAACCAAAGGTAACCAACAGTAAAAGATCCCCTGAACTTTACAGAAGAGGCCACCCCACCCAGTCACAGCTGCTTGCACAACTAAGACACAGCAGCTCTTTTTCTTCTTGCAGGGATGTTGTAAAATGTTGATTATTTCATGTATTAACCAAACCAATACTTTCAGCTCATCCTCACGCTGGATGTCAAACACCTACTCTGCTCCCTGCCTCCCTTATCTCCTGGAAGAGAGACTCTCTGAGACTTCACAGGATCATCATGGCTGGAAAGGGCCTCCAGGATGGCTACAACCTCCTTTTAGGGAGCTGAAGAGAGCAATGAGGTCTGCTCTCCACCTCCTCTTCTCTAGATAAGATAACCCCTGTTCCCTCAGGCAGTGACAGAATGTTAGAGGTTGGAAGGGACCTCCACAGGGCTTGTTCTCCAGTCCTCTCCCTAGCCTCGCCGCCCTTCTCTGGCCCCTCTCCAGCCCCTCAACGTCCTCCTGATACTGTGGCACCCAAAAATGGACCCAGTACTTAAGGTGTGAACGCACGAGCGCAGAGTACAGGAGCATCATCACCTCCCTTCACACTGCTAATGCTCCTGAGCAAGACATTTCACCCCCATTTCGTAATAAATACCCACTGACAGATGTTAAGGCCACACTTGTAGGTAATTGAATCAATAGCCAGGTCTCCAGCAGTCACTACAGCAAATTGTAGTTGGCATTTAATGGGACTACAAAGCAGAACCGGCTTGAACGCACCAGCTGGTATTTAAAGCGACCTAATAAATCCACAGCGACCCAGTCACGTATCAATTAATAGCCCTAAACATCTTCAATGTATTAAACAAAGACGTCGTTCCCGTATTAAAGTTCAGTTCCATTAAAATAGCAACGAGGTTTTAAATGTCCAGGACTTTTAAATTCACTTGATCTTCTCACTCATCACAAAAGGCCCTTTAAGGAACCAGCAACTGCCTCATCAAACCTGAACTGCAGGTGGAATTAAAACTCTTGTAGATGCTGCTCCTGCGTGTTTGGCTTGAGTTACGCTGGACACCCTCCAGCAGCTGAGTCCCAGAACTAAACTGGAGATCTCCAGGCATCACCCTTCGATGACATGTCCTCTCAGCAGTCAGAGCAAGAGGCAGGAAACAACCAGAAAGAGCTCAAAATCCAGTTCATTTTTGTTTGCTGCCTTTATTCTTCCTGCTACGGGTCATTCCACCTGCAGAAGCTGTTGGTTGCTTGTAGGAGCACACGGGCACGTCAGGGAGCCTACAGAGCCAGACCAAATCACACCCCTGACCCAGCAGTAAGTATCTGTCATGGCACGAAGGAGATCCATGGGTTCCATCCCATCAGATGCTGAGCCTGGAAACCGATTGAGGAGTGCAAAGTGACTTCTCGCGTGCCAGCAGCTAAACACCTCCTTAAGCACCGGAGGAGCCAGGCAGACGCGGGATGTTCCTGCTTCCCCAAGAATAAGGATCTACGTGAGGTTTAGTCTCCCAACTTGTCTTCATGAAAAACCTCCATGGGGACTGCATAAATCTACTATTTTCACAGGCAGGCTGTAACCAAGCTGCTTCCTCAGCCTCCCCCAAGAGCTGCCAAAACGATGCTAATACTCGAGGCCTCGGCGCTGGGTATTCGGATGAGCTCTCATTCTTCATGTGAAAGCCTGAGAGGATCCTATCTGGAGAGAACTATTCCTCAGGCTGCAATGTAGGAAACCATTTCTGGGGATTAGTGTGTGGCAAGGGAAGAAACTCCTGAATGTCCATTGGAAAGGTCAGTAAAACAGCAACAGGGAACAGCAGTTTAACAACAATGCTGGCCATTCAGCTGCTGATCACATCATCAGCCGTGAGAACTTTATTGAGGTTCATGAAAAGATCTAAGTCCATTCTCTGCTCGGTCCCTGATGGGGTTTTCCTCTCTCTTCTATCTGTTAAGGATGAGACAGTTGCACGACAGCAGCTCAGCTTCACAGATGGCAAGAAAACTTCAGGGAGAAGAGGTTTATGAGCAGACCATAAAGTCACCATAGAATGGTTTAGGTTGGAAAGAACCTGACAGGGCACAGGGTCCAACCCTGAACCCAACTGTCCCAACCCATTGCTAAACCCTGTCCCCGAGCTCCATATCTCCCCAACTGTCAAACCCATCCAGGGATGGTGATTCAACCCCCTCCCTGGGCAGCCTGTTCCAAGGCCTGGGGACCCTTTCTGTAGAGAAAGGTCCAACCCAACCTTCCCCTGGGGCAGCTGGATTCAGCCCATGAAAAAGGTTGTCAGGCATTCCCCGCTTTTAATTTTACAAATGAAGGCAGTTACCAGGACCATCTCTCACACTCCTGTCCCTTCAGAGGGTTCCTTTAATCAGCTCCCACACCACACCACGCAGAGTAAATGTTGGCTCATTCAAACCAAAGACACCGTAAGGAGCCACAGGGTATTTACAGAATATGAAGCAGGTCAGCAAACAGAGAGAAAACAGAAGAGCAGCTCCCAGCACAGCAGGGTACCGATTTCCTCCGCTCTTCTGGAATGGGCTCTGGAAAACAAGGTATAAAGTCCAGGGGGAAATGTTAAAAAACTTTACTACTGCAATTATCACTTCCACCGAATGTTTAGCACCCTGTAGCTCAATTAGAAATAAATAGGTCAGCTGGATTGGATGAAAAAGCACTAATTAAGGCATGCTGAATTTTGCCCGTAAGATCCGAGTACCGAACCCATCTTTTTATGGAAGCCACCTGATTTATATAATGCTGGATTCATTCATTTGCTAATCACTATTTGATCCTTTACGATATTGCTTCACTTTCTTCCCCCTGCTTGCAAAGAACAATTAGGCTGTGCTGCTAATGAGAAACATTAATTTAATAGTTTTTAAGTACATCGTTAAACTCCTTGCTGGAATATGTTAATATTTTGGATTGATTTGGAATTCAAACACCAGCTTTCCCCCTTCAAGCCATGAAAGCTTCATTCTGCATTTCTGATGTCATCAGCTGGTGGTGGACAAGGTGAATCTGGCAGTGGAACCCTCCTACTATTTCAAAAAACACAGAGAGGGCTGAATTCAGGCAGAGACCTGCTCTTTCGTAAAATAAAGTACAGTAGAGGGAGTAGGAAAAGTCTTTCTATGTCCAGTGGCCCTAAATGTTCCTTAACATGGAGCTCACAGTCCATTTCACATGAGGGATCTCTCATAGTCCCTCTGGACAGATCTCTGAACAAGCCACCCATCAACTCTAGGAGAAACACCACTTGGCCAACACGCAACAGTCAAGGAGCTTCTTTCAGTGACCCTGGAAAAGAACCTGAAGTTAGAACCAGATGAAAAAACCCACCAGCAACAACCTGGGGTTTGGTTAGTTGCTTCTCTCTTCTGGTTTTGCCGTGCTGACACATGTGCTAATGAAGAATATCATCCCATCAGCACTTCCACCCGTGATGAGTCTTCAAAAGAAGGTTGTTCTCATCTGTCTTGTTCCCTCTCTCTGTCAACAAATAACTCAAGAGAAGAAACATGACTGCTAGCGAGAGGATCACACCTGGTAGGGAGAGAAGAACCAGCTCAATCCAGCGTTGTGTCAGCTGCTGCAGAGGACGAGGTGTCAGCACCGCGGCAGCTGATGCCAAACACCGCTGCGTCCGTCCCCTTCCCGCAGACACGCGGTGAGCTCGCATCACAGGAAAGACTTTGGGGTGTGTGTTGAATCCATCGCTTTGCACGGCTCACTGCCCTCGGATGTGCTTGCTTGAGATTTTGTTTGACTGCATCTGGAATGTACTTGGTGATGGATGGCGCTGAGGAATGTAAGGAGGCATTTAATAGCAATCACCTTCGATTGTTTAGCTTGTGCAGCCGGGCAGAAACACGCTGGTCTCTACCAGGGTAACGCAGTAATGGATTCAGGCAGCAGGGCATGGACACGTGTGTGTGGCTGTGACAGCAACCAATATCTCCCAACTGCCTCCTTCTTTTCCTATTTATTTAACTTGAAGCAAGAAAAAAGGAGACAGAGCAGATACGTATCAGTCAGGGAAGGAGAGGAACGAAGAAATGCATTACCTGCTTCCACAGGACTGGGAGAAAATGAGGTGCCTTGCAGGAGGCAGTAAAGGCAGTAGGAAAAGTCTTCATGTGTCCAACAGCCCTAATATAAGTCCCAATAATTAACAGATGCTTTACTTGAATCATCCAGGCATCTTTAAATAGCAGATAGGATCACAGAACCATAGAATTGGGTTGGAAAGCATCTCCAAAGGTCGTCTAGTCAAACCCCCTCACAAACACACAACAAACTGGGTCAAGTGCAATTGGGCGCTGGACTCGGGCAGATCCAGAGGAAAGTTTTGTGCTCTTACAGACAGTGACTGATTAAAAAACAGTTGGCCTTGAAATTCCTTGTGATGCTTTGCTCTTTCAAAAGGAAGGTGCCCTGTTGTCTCTTCCCCCCTTCACCCCTCCAGTTATTCAAAGCCAGTTCAGGCAGGGAAGATCATCTTCCATATGTGCATCCAGCGCGCTCCACCACGATGCCTCCATCTCCCAGCTGCGATTCAATAAGCAGCAGCAACATTTCTTTGCAAGATCAAGCCCACGTAGGGTGTTTTTTTTCCAATGCAGAGCTAATTTATTGGTGAACAATAAGGGCTATAAATGCAGTCATTTCAAGGTTAACGTGCTGCTCAAATATCCAACAGTCAGGCTGAGTGAATAATCCATAACTAATTGCTTATTTAATTGCACGTTCTTTGTACAGGAGGCAATTGTAATGCTCCTGGAGGCTTTGGGTTCGACCCTCCCTCCCCTTTTTTAAGTAAGCTGTAAAACTTCTCTAGCTGTTCTTCAACATGTGCACTTTGCTGCCTCGGCTATATCAAGCCATCCTGTTTCGCTTCCCCCATCAGATTGCTTCTACAGCCATTCATTAATGCGAGCAGCTCCCAAATTAATCCTGATTTTATTCTGCTTTTTAAATGAAAACAGAACATTTTGCTTCATTACTTTCCAAACATGTTAGATTTTCAAAACTGAACAACTTCATCTAACCTATTACCGTTACAGCAGCATCTGCGGTTAGCGGCATCATTTAAATGCTTCTGGAAAACTACAAGAGAATATCCAGGCAACTGAGCTGGCTACTTAATACCGACTCAAATGCTTCTCCAATAATCAAACTTCCTTAAACCAGGTGTGCAATTATTCCTGATATATTCTTTCAGAATAGAGATTCTGTTCTTAAGTATCCTTTGAGCAAGAACTGACCTAAAGATAGATAGAGAGATAGAGAGATAGGTAGGTAGATAGAGAGATAGATAGATAGACAGATAGGTAGGTAGATAGATAGAGAGACAGACTGAGAGGTAGGTAGGTAGGTAGGTAGGTAGGTAGATAGGTAGGTAGATAGATAGATAGATAGATAGATAGATAGATAGATAGATAGATAGAGACAGATAGAGAGAGAAAGATAAGTAGGTAGGAAGATATGTACATAGAGAAAGAGATAGGTAAGTAGGTAGATAGGTAGGTAGGTAAATAGAAAGATAGGTAGGTAGGGAGAGAGAGAGAGAGATAGGTAGGTAGGTAGATAGACAGGTAGGTAGGTAGGTAGGTAGATAGATAGATAGATAGAGAAAGAGAGGGATAGATAGAGAAAGAGATAGGTAGGTAGATAGACAGGTAGGTAGGTAGGTAGATAGAGAGATAGAGAAAGAGAGAGAGATAGAGAAAGAGATAGGTAGGTAGGTAGGTAGGTAGGTAGGTAGGTAGATAGGTAGATAGATAAAGAGAGATAGATCGAGAAAGAGATAGGTAGGTAGGTAGGTAGGTAGGTACATAGATAAAGAAAGAGGTAGGTAGGTGGGTAGGTAGGTAGGTAGATAGAGAAAGAGGTAGGTACGTAGGTAGGTAGGTAGGTAGGCAGAGACATAGATAAAGAGATAGGTAGGTAGGTAGATAGATAGAGAAAGAGACAGGTAGGTAGGTAGGTAGGTAGGTAGAGAAAGGGATAGGGAGGGAGGTAG
>VXBP01010616.1:1008276-1113992 GCA_013400115.1 Rhinopomastus cyanomelas | reverse complement strand
AGGTAGGTAGATAGAGAAAGAGACAGGTAGGTAGGTAGGTAGGTAGATAGGTAGGTAGATAGAGAAAGAGACAGGTAGGTAGGTAGGTAGGTAGATAGAGAAAGAGATAGGTAGGTAGGTAGGTAGGTAGATCGATAGGTAGCTAGGTAGCTAGGTAGCTAGATAGATAGATAGATAGATAGATTATTGGCTAGCAACATAACCACTCATTATTATTTATAGATTTGTATCTGACTTGAGGGTAAAAAGCCTGTTGTAGTCTTTTCAGATTATCTCCTGACATCATTTGAGTTTCTCCATTTCACCCAGAGTGTCTTTTCCAATCAATACTGGGAATACAATGTTTTCCTTATCAGTCTCTCCCAATTAAGAATAACAGACCCTCAGCCTTCCATACCCGCTGACGTCCTTCAAGTGCAGCCTTTACAGGAGAATTCAATTTAAACTTTATTAACTTGGCAAAACTTTTCCCCATTTCTTTGATGCCATCATCCAAAATTAAACCGCTCACAACAAAAATAGCCCCCTCTCAATGAATTCAGCTCACATTTCCATGCAATAAAAATGACTAGCATGTTCCACTGCAAATCCCTCAAGTGTATCACAGAATCCTGGAGAAAATGTCAGGAATAATTAAGATGGAAACCTCATTTGGCAAGCAGTGCTGCCAGACCCTAGGTGAAGGAGAGGAGAAAGAGATGTAGGAACCTGCATCACTAATGCCACTTCCACATTTCCACTCTCTTCAAAAATTAAATAAAGGAGTGAACACCCAGCCCACCAACACACAACACCAGTCAAAACAGAACAACTCCACGTTCAGCAGTGGATTTCTTCCCTGAGAGTGGAAGCTCTGGTTTTAAGGAGCATCCAATTTAGTGGAGGAACATTCCTCATCCTCATCAATATGAGTTTTGAAGAGAAGCAGGAGGGGTTTCTCATTTCTTTTACACGAGTAGCAGCACACCCACTTGTGTTTAATGTAGTCACAGCACTGCCACCAGTTTTAGCTTAGATCCAGCTCCAAGCTCTACCAAGGCTGGTAGAGACCCAGCTGCTCGCAGGAGAAGGGATCCTCTCTCAAGGATAGGACAAGGATGTCACAAAGACTTCCTGTCTTGACAGGGAAGGGGACCTGCCATGCACAATCCACATCTGGGATGTCTTCTGTAACAAATCAGCAGTGGTTCTGCTGGTGGAAATTCTGAGTTGGTGCCATTATCACCATTTCAGTGGTTCTGCACAGCTGTACTGACCCTTGTGCACCTGGACCTCTTCAAACAGAGCTTTGATGCACTTGAGCTCGAAGTCATGAAGATGCTTCCTCCAAGATTCCCACTGGGACACCACTATTTGCCTAAAAGGCTTTTCTACACCAATTCCTCTAACTCTGCAGCGGGATTGTGCTGTTGGGTCACACCAGCTTCACTCCAACCACAGTTTCTCCGTGCAGACAAAGTTGTGCTGCCATTCTCAGCTCACAAATGTCCTTTCCCTTCCCCTTCTCTCTCCATGCCCTTTTCTAAACTGACCTCTAGCAGACAAAATATCATCCCCCACACCTGGATGATACCCACCAGTGCTCACAGCAGAGCGGTGACATTTCACCATGAGCCAACACATGGATTTTGCTGCCTACCTACAGCACAAAGACAGGGGTGGTGATATATAAAAATTCTAATTCTATTCACACTGACATTTACTGTGGAATTCCAGCAGTCGAGAAAAAGCTTCTCGTTTCCCAGCCTCACTCACAGACAAACGTCCTAGAAAAATGAGCCTGAAGTTTTCAAGCCCAGCGAGGAATTTGCAAAAGCAATTAAATTCACAGAATCACAGAATCGTTCAGGTTGGAGAAGACCCTTGGGATCATCAAGTCCAACCATCAGTTCTACAAAGTTCATCCTCAAACCAGATCCCTCAATACCACAGCTAAACCCCCCTTAAACACACCCAGAGCTGGTGACCCAATCCCTTCCCTGGGCAGTGCCTGTTCCAGTGCCTGCCCACACTTTCTGTCATAAAATGCTTCCTAATGCCCAGTCTAACCCTCCCCTGTTGTAGGTTGAACTCTTTGCCTCTTGTTCTATCACTTGTGAGAAGAGCCCAGCACCAACCTCTCCACAAGGTCCTTTCAGGTAGTTGTAGAGAGCGATGAGGTCTCCTCTCAGCCTCCTCTTCTCAAAACTAAACAGCCCCAGTGCTTTCAACCTCTCCTCATAAGATTTATTCCACAGGTCCTTCACCATCTTCATTGTCCTCCTCTGCACCTTGATCTCTCTCTTGTGTTGAGGTGCCCAAAACTGGACACAGTACTCAAGATGTGGCCTCACCATTGCCAAGTACAAGGGGATGTTCACCACCCTGCTCCTGCTGGTCACACTATTTCTAACACAAGCCAGGATGCCACTGGCTTTCTGGGCACCCTGTTGGCTCCTGTTTGGCCACCTGTCTTCATTAATGGAAGTAAGATTCTTACGCAGCTGCCCAACAGTTTTTGAAAGACTTTGTCTTCCTAATCATAGAATCACTAAGGTTGGAATGGACCTTCGAGACCACCTACTCCAACCTCAGACTATTTCCAGTCCCAAATGCAGTCATTCATTGACTACATTCAGTTCATGAGCAGCACAACAGAACCCCCCCACCCAGTTTGATGGGATTTCAAGGCTTTAGACACGACGGCCAGTGGATCCATCGTTCAGCAGATGATAACTTCCTTCAGCCATTGAGCAGTGTCTATACCTCGAGTGCTAAACATGTGCTTTAAGTCTCACAAGTCCTCATGCTTAACCCTGTGTTTAGAATCAAGGAGGAGCATCACTGACTCAGGAAAAATGTTTTTCCTCTCGATTAAACCAACCGCTTCGTTGAGGAAATATGTTGTACACCNACAAATCAGCAGTGGTTCTGCTGGTGGAAATTCTGAGTTGGTGCCATTATCACCATTTCAGTGGTTCTGCACAGCTGTACTGACCCTTGTGCACCTGGACCTCTTCAAACAGAGCTTTGATGCACTTGAGCTCGAAGTCATGAAGATGCTTCCTCCAAGATTCCCACTGGGACACCACTATTTGCCTAAAAGGCTTTTCTACACCAATTCCTCTAACTCTGCAGCGGGATTGTGCTGTTGGGTCACACCAGCTTCACTCCAACCACAGTTTCTCCGTGCAGACAAAGTTGTGCTGCCATTCTCAGCTCACAAATGTCCTTTCCCTTCCCCTTCTCTCTCCATGCCCTTTTCTAAACTGACCTCTAGCAGACAAAATATCATCCCCCACACCTGGATGATACCCACCAGTGCTCACAGCAGAGCGGTGACATTTCACCATGAGCCAACACATGGATTTTGCTGCCTACCTACAGCACAAAGACAGGGGTGGTGATATATAAAAATTCTAATTCTATTCACACTGACATTTACTGTGGAATTCCAGCAGTCGAGAAAAAGCTTCTCGTTTCCCAGCCTCACTCACAGACAAACGTCCTAGAAAAATGAGCCTGAAGTTTTCAACCCCAGCGAGGAATTTGCAAAAGCAATTAAATTCACAGAATCACAGAATCGTTCAGGTTGGAGAAGACCCTTGGGATCATCAAGTCCAACCATCAGTTCTACAAAGTTCATCCTCAAACCAGATCCCTCAATACCACAGCTAAACCCCCCTTAAACACACCCAGAGCTGGTGACCCAATCCCTTCCCTGGGCAGTGCCTGTTCCAGTGCCTGCCCACACTTTCTGTCATAAAATGCTTCCTAATGCCCAGTCTAACCCTCCCCTGTTGTAGGTTGAACTCTTTGCCTCTTGTTCTATCACTTGTGAGAAGAGCCCAGCACCAACCTCTCCACAAGGTCCTTTCAGGTAGTTGTAGAGAGCGATGAGGTCTCCTCTCAGCCTCCTCTTCTCAAAACTAAACAGCCCCAGTGCTTTCAACCTCTCCTCATAAGATTTATTCCACAGGTCCTTCACCATCTTCATTGTCCTCCTCTGCACCTTGATCTCTCTCTTGTGTTGAGGTGCCCAAAACTGGACACAGTACTCAAGATGTGGCCTCACCATTGCCAAGTACAAGGGGATGTTCACCACCCTGCTCCTGCTGGTCACACTATTTCTAACACAAGCCAGGATGCCACTGGCTTTCTGGGCACCCTGTTGGCTCCTGTTTGGCCACCTGTCTTCATTAATGGAAGTAAGATTCTTACGCAGCTGCCCAACAGTTTTTGAAAGACTTTGTCTTCCTAATCATAGAATCACTAAGGTTGGAATGGACCTTCGAGACCACCTACTCCAACCTCAGACTATTTCCAGTCCCAAATGCAGTCATTCATTGACTACATTCAGTTCATGAGCAGCACAACAGAACCCCCCCACCCAGTTTGATGGGATTTCAAGGCTTTAGACACGACGGCCAGTGGATCCATCGTTCAGCAGATGATAACTTCCTTCAGCCATTGAGCAGTGTCTATACCTCGAGTGCTAAACATGTGCTTTAAGTCTCACAAGTCCTCATGCTTAACCCTGTGTTTAGAATCAAGGAGGAGCATCACTGACTCAGGAAAAATGTTTTTCCTCTCGATTAAACCAACCGCTTCGTTGAGGAAATATGTTGTACACCAGAGCAGCAGCTAGGGCCACCAGAGACCGGCTCAGTAATTGCAAATGCAAACCCTTTGCTAAACCAGAGGTGATAAGAGGCTGTCGAGAGCCTTTGATGGCATTTCCTTAGTGGGTGATTTATTTATGTAGCTCAAGCAAAAGCAAACCTGCACGTTTGACTACTCCGACACCTCTTAGCACAAAGCACCGCGGGGGGAATTGTAGGGGCAGCGAAATTCCACGTAGGTGGTTGGGTTTTCCAGGCATCTTTCCCTCTTCCCCAGTTTCATTGAGATTTCAGCTGTGTCTGTAGGTGCAGCAGAACAAGTTTCCTCTCCTGCACTGGGACATCAGCCTCCTGCAGACACTTAAACGTGAATGCAATTTGAAATTTAAACCTGAATTCTTTCTGGGAATCCATCCTGGATAGAGAATCGCAGAATCATTAGGGATTGGAAGGGACCTCGAAAGATCATCTTGTCCAATCCCCCTGCCACAGCAGGATATGTTTCTGTGCCACTTGGTCTAGGTGATCTTCCTCTGGCAGGGGGATTGGACTAGATGATCTTTTGAGGTCCCTTCCAATCCCTAATGTCCTGTGAATTGTCTACATGCACCAATTCCACAAGAAAAGTTAGACACTGGTTGTCCTAACTCTCATTCCTCACTCTCTAAGAGGTACGTCCAGTTCTGGCACCTAAAGGCTGCAGGCAAAATCATTCCCTTACATTATGCTGCACCAAGACATGGAAGAATACAGCCTAATGATAAAGAAAAGGCTTCTCATCCTGCAGCTGCACCAGTTTCTATCTGAAGAAAACCCTGTCATCGCCCATCTTTGCCAAATTCACATGAGTCTGGAACCAAAAGGTTTCCTTCGCTTGAAAAGCGTAAACATCTTGATTCTCATGAGGTGAAGTTAGTGATTTCATCAAGGAATGACAGAATGTAGGCTCCTCCAAAGGTAATCCCTTGGTTTGCATCACCATCCAGTCATGGTCCAGCTAATACCGATGTGTTAGTGGTAAATAAAGGTCTGTTTCAGCCCTTCTGCTCCTGCTACTTCTCTCTTCCCTGGGTAGGAGAAGTTTCCTGAAGACATCATTCCACCCTCCTCTTTAATCGATGCAATTTCAGAAGGAAACCAGAGAGAAACAATTCAAGTTCATAAACCAAGAATCGAATTATTTTTAACCTCCGGAAAAGAAGAGGCTGAAGTCACTACCTGCCTCTTGGCAGTAATTTCCATGGCGCTGGGTGACGCGGGGGTTTAGTATCTGATTGTTCTTTTAATTCAAAACAAAGCGTTGCCATGGCAATCCCTCCATGCTATGGAAGATGCATCATTGAGTCAAGTGTCTACTTAAAGCAAAAGCCTTCCCAGACACTCGCTGACACAGCTTCGATGGGGCTCCGTGAGCTAACCTGTGCTCCTCAATGTCTGCACCCACACAGGTCATCTCAAAACCTCAGATCTGAAGACGGGGAGGTCAAGACGCTCCACTAGAACCACCAGCCAGGTTTTGACTCTCTGCTCTGCACCAGAACTCTGACAGAATTTGCATCATTTTCCAGCTGAGCAACATCCTGCAGAAAATGCTTTTGGGTCTAGGCTGGGCTCTCTCTGTGTGTTCAGAGATTTCGCTTGTTTATTTAAATTAACGGCTTGACATACGCGGTTACACTAAAGAACTTCCTTATCAACAGTGACACTTTAATCCCCGCGAGGACTGAAGTCCCCCTATCAGGTTATTAACAGCAGCCTAGAAATACCCACTTCATTTCCTCTAAGTCACGGAGCTCTTCCACAACCAGCATTTCAAATAAAAACTAACCGGGTCTTGAGCTTTTCCTTGTTTGTTTGTTTTTTAATTAAATGCAACAGGTTGATATTTGTCTTCCAAGGTCATGAAGCAAACCCAGACCACCCTAAAAATCAATGTGCTGGACAAGGACTTTGAGGTTTAACAGGGTCAAGGGGATGGTCCTACACTTTGGCCACAGTAACCTCCTGCAGCTACAGACTGGGGGATGAGGGGCTGGAGAGCAGCCTGGCAGAGAGGAACCTGGCAGCACGGGGTGGCAACCAGCTGGACAGGAACTGTCAAGGTGGTCTGGAAGACCAGTGGCATCCTGGCTTGTATCAGCAATAGCGTGGCCAGCAGGAACTAGGGGTGCCATTCTCCCCCTGTACTAGGCACTGGGGAGGCCTCCCCTTGAGTGCTGGGGGCAGTGCTGGTCCCCTCACTTCAAGAAAGAGATGGAGGGGCTTGAGCAAGTCCAGAGGAGCAATGAGGATGGAGAAGGGACTGCAGAGAAAGGCTGATGGGAAGAGGCTGAGGGAGCTGGGGGTGTTTAGCCTGGAGAAGAGGAGACTCAAGGGGGACCTTCTCCATCTCTCAAACTCCCTGAAGGGAGGTTGTACTCAGGTGGGGTCGGGTTCTTCTCCCAGGCAACCAGCACCAGGATGAGAGGGCAGGGCCCGAAGCTGCACCAGGAGAGGGTGATCAGAGCCTGGAACGGACTGTCCCGGGTACTGGAGGAATCCCCATCCCTGAAGGTGCTGAAGGGCCAGCCTGGCTGTGGCCCTTAGTGCCCTGGTCTGGCTGCTGGGGTGAAGTTAGGTCCTGGGCTGGATGAGCTCAGAGGGCTTCTCCAGCCTCTGGGAGTCTGTACTGAGTAGAAACCTCCCAGTACCTCTCACACTTCAGTGGCCTTCAAACAACGTGATACCTCCAAGGCTGCTCACCAGCAATCATTTGTCTGGGTCTAAAATGATGTTAGGAGACTGAGTAATTTACTTTAGATGACTGAATAAATAGCACCTAGACATATAATCTATGAAATAAATAGAAATGTAATCTATGACCATGAAAGGCAGTGGGTGGCAACCATCCTGAACCCGGGCACTTGTGTATGTGTTGTAGCCCTTATTCTGTCAGCTGATGCCTCCATTCCCCCAGACTAAATTCTGAAGGGCTGGCAGCTTCCACACATCTGTGTTGGTTTTTCCAGAAGCAAAGGCTTCCTCTAAGTTAATTAAAAATATTGTACAGAAATAGAGTTACGAAACCTTACCCTGGGACATGTAAAGCATTTAATGTGACAGTGATTGTTCCTCTTCCAAATTAAGGTGATGGAGCGATTCATTGTGGAGAGTTGATGTCGTTCAGCGCAGACTCGTATTTCACTCAATTTACACAGATTACCCATGAATTTAGCTCCGTGGTTTTCATGTTAGAGGAGAAAAAGGAAAGCTATGAACATCTCCAAAGTTCCAGGGTTTCATAAGACAGTGGATTTCTTAGAATCATAGAGTCATCCAGGTTGGAAAAGACCCTTGGGATCACTGAGTCTGACCATCAACCCTACTCTACGAATTCATCCTTAAACCAGATCTCCCAACACTACAGATGAGCAACTTTTAAACATATCCAGGGATGAGGACTCAATCACCACCCTGGGCAGCCCATCCCAGTGCCTGGCCACTCTCTCCAGGAAGAATTTCCTCTTAATGTCCAGTCTAACCCTCCCCTGTTGGAGCTTGAAGCTCTTCCCTCTGCTTCTGTCACTAACTACCTGTGAGAAGAGCCCAGCACCAACATCTCTACCAGGTCCTTTCAGATAGTTATAGAGAATGACGAGGTCTCCTCTTAGCCTCCTCTTCCTCAGACTAAACAGCCCCAACTCTTTCAATCTCTCCTCAGAAGATTTATCCTTCAGGCCCTTCACCAGCTCTGTTGCCCTCCTCTGCACTCGCTCCAGCACCTCGATGTCTCTCTTGTACTGAGATGCTCTTCTGTTGTCCAAAGTCATTCAAGAGTGAACAGAACAGCCTGAAAGCCAAACAACAGCTATTTTTAGGATCATGAGTAGCATTTCCTAGACTGAAGGAGTTGAAGGGATGACGGGAAGGAGCTGTTGGTAATCCCTTACCAGCTAGATTACGTGCAGACCTCCATATTTATTTAATCCTTTAAAAATGCATTCAATATTTATCTTGATCTAAATTCATGACACAAGGTGAATGACCACCGTGCTATCAGCACTAAACACCGGCCATGTTCTCTGAAGTTTTCCTCTCCACTGCTCCCCCAGCTACTCATTTTAATAATTTGTCGTGGAAACGTCCACGGATTTCTTCGCTGAACTACCCCATCATTCCTTTCCCACTCCCAGCTCCCACCGCACCACATACATCAAACTACTCCGTCAGCTCCTGCACTTCCAAACATTTTAAACACCTTAATGGCTTTTCTCACTGAACCATAAAAATTATTTATAAATTCATATTAGGACATTTGCACAACGAGAAACTCACAACACGTCCTGAACCAGAAATTACGTTGGCTGGGGTACGTGTAACAAATTCTTTGGGTCTGTGTATGGGTAATGAAGGGGAAAGCCAAGTGCTTCTCAAAGTGGACTCTCGTGATGCACAATCACCAAATACAAGGTGGGAAGGTGATGAATTATTCACTTCAAAGTGTGTTTTTTAAGTAAACAACTTGACAGGGAAACGCGGGACCTTCTAAGGCTTAATTTGAATTAAGTGCTCTTGGTACCGCTGCAAAGAAGAATCACTCTCCTTCCTCCGGTATTTTTCACAACTAAGTAGCTGCGGTATCTGCTCTGCTCCACGGTTAATATCAACTCCACAGCCTATTAATCTTTGTTACCTCTCTGCAACCGAGCAAGGGAAATCATCCCAACACTGACATTGCACGGGGAATGGGTTTAATCAAGATTCATGCATTAGCGGGGCTCCAGAAGAAGGAAAGGTTGGTTTTGAAATAACTAATGGTTTGTGGAACGTGGACAGCTGCTGCTTATTTTGGAAACCTTGGGCTATTAGAGGCTGAACTACACAAACAGGCTGATATCAAAGATTCACAGCGTCGCTGTGGTTGAAACACGTCGTCGTATGAGGAACGGCTGAGGGGCTGTGGGGCTGTGCAGCCCAGAGACGAGGAGATTAAGGAGAGACATTATTGCTCTCTACAACTACTCGGAAGGAGGTTGTAGAGAGGCAGGGCTTGGTCTGTTCTCCCTAGTGGCCAGTGATGGGATGAGGAGAAATGACTTTAAGCTGCACCAGGGGATGTTCAGGTTGGATGTCAGGAGGAATTTCTCCCCTGAAAGGGTTGTGAGGCACTGGAAGATCTGCCCAGGGAGAGGGTTAAATCACCACTCCTGGAGGTGTTTGAGAGAAGGGTGGCTGTGGCATTGGGGGACAGGATTTAGTGGTGCTGATAGGGCTGGGAAAAGGTTGGACTAGATGTTCTTAAAAGTCCCTTCCAGTCAAAGCTAATCTGAGATTCTATGATGAGACCTTTAAGATCACTGGCGAGAGACGCGGCATTCTTAGGGGTTTAGTGCTAAATGATCTTCCAAGGTCCCTTCCAAACCCCAATGTTCTGTGATTCTGTGATTTTAGGACATGGCCTAGTGGTCATGGAGGTGTTGGGCTGAAGGTTGGACTTGATGATCTTAGAGGTTCTTTCCAACCTTAACGATTCTGTGATCGTCAAATCCAACCACTGATCCAGTCACATTCCTCAGCGTCACATCTAGGTGTCTTGTAAATACCCCCAGGGCTGGTGACTCCACCACCAATGAATCACACAAACCAAAGATGTAAAATTTAAAAAGTAAATTTTAAAAAAAAACAACCCCTACACTAAAAGTAGAAGTTAAATCTCTTCCAAACCCAGCCAGCAGCGTTGAGCTGAGACTCATGAGAATCACGAGCTGTGCTTGTGTAGGTCCCTATGGAGATGACTAAGAACAAGTCACACCCTGGCCATGGAAAGCTGCAGCTTGAAGGTCTCTCTGAGTCTCTCTGATTCCAGATACTCCTAAGCTCCACACTGCCCTCCTCAGAAGGCTTACAACTGCCACTCATCCTATGGCTCTATAACACAAACCTGACAAAGAAGCCCTGGATATCCTTCCTTGCCCAGCTGGTCACCTTTAGGGCATCAACTCAGCTCCTTTTGTCATTTGAAACCCTCTTCACACTCTCTCTGTGAGACCCCGTCCCCTGCATCACACATCCCCTCTCCCTTCAGTCAACAGCAAACCAGGGTTTGCTCGTTGTTGCCAGAGGGCCACTGCAGTCGGACTGCTGGGATGGGCTGGGGTTCTCTGCTCTGTGGCAAATGGCCCATCACATCCCTTCCCTAGCCTACAGCAGGGTTTTTCAAAGCAGAGCTGAATCTGCCAGATCCACGACAGAAGATCCTCTGTGCACGGAAAAGGACATAAACCAGCTGCCTTTGAATTCAGATGGAAAGGCTGATGATCTAAATCATCCAAGCCTGGTACATAAACGAAAAGCAACAACCAGACCAGGGATTGATCCCTGGAGAACTCACTTATGATTCACTGTGGAGGATGAAAAGCTGTCTGTGTAAACAAATTGTTTATGGTCTGTTAAGCAAAAGTAAAACCAATGGAGTGCAGCAGATGCAATTCCAGCTGAGGATTCAATCTTACTGAAGTGCATGGGTCTGACCCCGCAGCCCTTTTTCAGAGGAACAGTTTCCCTGCAGACACTGGAACAAGCAGGGAGTGTGGGATTGGCCATCTGTGCCCCATCAGTCTCCGACAAAGAGAGTCAAAGCCTGAAGAAGCGCTTCGTGCCGCCGCTTCGATGAGCACAGGGATGCTGCACCTGAAGGCAGGTTTGGGACTACAGGAGCATCATTTCATTCTTGACTCATGATCATCCAGACAAAGCAGCTTTGGGTTCCAGCCTCAGCTCAGCTAAGTGCAGGCCTGTCATCGATCGTTGGAGCAAGTTCACAAGGGAACGACAAACTCAATAGCAATTTAGGCTCCAGTTCTGACAACTGACTTTAGAATCCTCCTGCTGGCTCCACCCCATCCACATCACATCTCAAGTTCTCTGTGAAGGCACAAGAATGCAGGTTTCAAACCATCTCGTGGTGACAGGTAGACCTTAACACTAGACCTCCTCATACTGTTTGCACCCACTGTGCTTAATTTTCACCAGATGGACATCTCTGGTTGGTTTTCAAACATCATTTCCTTCATCCTCTCTTGATCTGAGGAGCTGCTGTCTCCAAGGCTCTGACAGCACCTGGCCCACACTGGGTGAAGGCAATCAAACATCTGCTTATGGTGCAAGAGTGACCTGAGGTGCTGGTTGACAGCCAGCTGAACATAAGTCAGCGGTGTGTCCAGCTGCTCAAGGCCAATGGCATCCTGGCCTGGATCAGCAATAGTGTGACCAGCAGGACCAAGGAGGGGATCCTGCTCCTGTACTGGGCCCTGGTGAGGCTGCACTCCTCCCCAGGACCTCACTGCTCTCCACAGCTACCTGAAGGGAGGGTGCAGTGAGGGAGGTGTTGGCCTCCCTCTACTCCCTAGGGACTAGCGACAGGACCAGAGGAAATGAGGTCAGGTTGTGCCAGGGGAAGATCCAACTGGATCTTAGGAAAATCTTCTTCCCAGGAAGAGTGAGGAGCCCTTGGAACAGGCTGCCCAGGGATGGGGTGGAGACACTGACCCTGGAGGGGTTCAACAGCTGGGCAGTCAGGGTGCTTGAGGAGCCGGGTTAGCGGCTGGGGGCTGTAGGGCAGACGGTTGGACTTGATGCTCTTTAAGGTCTTTTCCAACCTCAATGATTCTATGAGTCTGAGTTGTGGCAGCTACAGGCACTCAGCTCACCTCCCCCAGTGCTCTTCCAAGCCCACTTGGCCACCCCCATGGCAGCCCGTAGCCAAGTACCCAAGGCTGGCTTCCACTTTGTTTTCAAGTTACCGAACCTTCGGCATTTCTTGTTCAGAGGTTCCTGGTGACTGGCCTCGCTCTCAGACCCCGAGAGGGGAGAAACATGCTGCCAGCCTTGGCTCTGGGGAGGGAGTGTCTGACTGCACAACCCGCGTCGACGGCAAAGAGAAGAGCGATTTCGAGTCTTCTCTCCCACCCATCACACAAATGAGTCTCGGGGTCGGTAGCCACCCCACGAGAGCTAATTAAACGGGTCTCTGCAGACGTTCACCACAAGGAGCATCAGCTCTTCGAACCGTAGAGGTGCAAGGAGGGGGTTGGCACTGGGAAATATTCAACACAAGCAGCCAGTCAAGTGTGAAAAAGAGGACAGGGGCAAGAGAAACGCGCAGCTGATGCGGAGCGGTAAATGGCAAACAAAAGCAGCAGCCTCCACGCGCAGCCCGGCCGCTGAGCCAGCCAGAGTTTTGCTTCACCCAGATAATTGTCAGCAGAAAAAACGACCAAGGTTCTGAAATCAGCAGCGTTTTCACCCTCGTCTGGGATGGGCACAGCCACCCCCACCCTGAACAGCTGCCTTTGGAAGGGGAGAGCACTGCTCTCCTTCCCAAACAAGCGCCAGCAGCAGAGCGGGAGGACTCGGTGCCAGCCCAGCTCTCAGTAATCCTCAGATGCATCTTCCAGAGAATTGTGGGAACATCCACATCTCCAGAAGGCAAAAAGCCCCTCGTAATCACAGGACAAATCGGATCCTAATGAGCAGGAAATCGTAGCAGCTGCCCACATCTGTTTTCCTCTTACTCGATTAGCAGTGGTGTCACATCCCATGTCATGCTGCTGCACACTGACCTTCAGCTACCTTGCAGAGATATTTGTTTGCTTTTAAAGAAGCACCAGGAAAGAGTTTTGGAAGCTGCTCTGCGTGGTAAGGAACGTAAATACCTCCGTCCCATGAGGATGGGTTTCTTCAGGAAAGAGATGGAGGGGCTGGAGCGGGTCCAGAGGAGCAACGAGGCTGGGGAAGGGGCTGGAGGGAAGGCTGATCAGAAAAGGCTGAGGGAGTTGGGGGTGTTCAGCCTGGAGAAGAGGTGACTCAGGAGGAACCACCTCCTCCTCTCCAGCTCCTGAATGAAGGTTGCAGTTGGGGAGAGTCAGGCTCTTCTCCCAGGCAACGAGCACCTGGACAAGAGGACAGGACCTGAAGCTGCCAGGGGAGGGTTAGGTTGGATGTTAGGGAGCCCTTCCTCAGGGAAAGGTGGATGAGTCCCTGGACTGGACTGCCCAGGGCAGTGGGGGAGTCCCCATCCCTGGAGATGCTGAAGGCCAGCCTGGCTGTGGCCCTTAGTGCCCTGATGTGGCCACTGGGGTGATGTTAGGTCCTGGTTGGGGCTGGCTGAGCTCAGAGGGTTTCTCCAGCCTCAGTAATACTGTGATTCTCTAGGATGTGACAGATCTGCATCTTTGTTATGTGACAGAGTGGGGATTTGGGCGACCCCTGCGCAGGGTTCAGTGGCTTCAGGACTCACAAGCCACCAGCTGCTCTTGGAAAGTCTCTCGATTTCACCAGCTCAGCAGCCCACAAGGTTTCTCTGATCTCTTAACAAGCTTTTGCCTTAAAAACATTTTTTAGAACTCTAATTTTGCCTGTTTAATGAACCATCGAGGGAGAAAAGGAGGAAGGGAACCACTCCAGACCCCAACAGGAACAACTGGGTGATTACACAACCAACTAATTAACTTGAGGAAAGCACAGCCATAGACAAATCCAAGTTCACTGCAGACATCCTGGAAAGCTCCACCAAGGGAATAAGTGGCTCAGCCCTGGCTTGGCTGTGGGTATTTTAAGCTGCCAGGGCAGCCCTAGAAAGGTTTTTGCTGCTGCCTGCAAATAGGAGCAGCCTCATTTGGGGCAAGATGTTGTTGAGGGACTCAGCACATCTGAACCTCACACTAGAGCTGATGCTGTAAGAAAGGCTGGATGATGCTGCTGCAGCAGCAATGTTCTCATTAATGTAGGAAAGGACTGTGTGTCCTTAGAAATCCTCACTGTGGACTGTGCAGCCTGGCTGAGACTCCAGAGGGTGATTCATACAATCACAGGGTTGGAAGGGATCTCCAAAAGGCTGGGGGGGACCTTCTAGCCACCTTCCAACCCATGTAAGGGGCTTCTAAGGTGGCTGGGGAAGACTGTTCCCAAGGGTAGGGAACAATAGGAGCAGGGGTCACGGTTTGAACCTGGGAAAGGGCAGAGTGAGGCTGGGCAGGAGGAACAAGGTCTGGAATCCGAGGGTGGGGGATCACGGGAGCAGGCTACCCCATCCCTGGATCCATTCAAGGTCAGGCTGTCTGGGGCTCTGGGCAACCTGATCTGGCGAGTGCTGGCCCTGCTTGGTGTGGGGAGGTTGGGCAGGATGCCCTCAGGAGGTCCCTTCCAACCCAACACATTCTATGGTTCTATGATTTACTGCAATCAGACAGGAGCAGCGAGGTGCAGACGAGCTTTTTGCCTTGGTGGTCCTCACCAGGAACTGCTCCTGAAGCTGGGGGCACCATTCCAGACCCCCAGCCATGACCCTCCTGTTTCCCACTCCCACCCTTTCAGACGTCAGGAGCAAAATTTATTGCATCTAACAAATCATCTTCACGCAGAGGGATCTGAGCTTCAAAGGGCCAGAGGACAGTTAGCAGAGCAGGGAAGCAAGGAGTGAAAAGCCATCCTAGGGCTTCCTACCTCCAGGCACCACTTCTTTTTCCTATGAAACGTCTTTGATTCCACTCTGGAACAGGCGAGGTGCAGCAGGAGCCCTCTCCAATTGCTTTTTCTCATGCCTTTTGAACAGGGATCTTTGACACAGTCTTCAAGTGCATCAGTCCCCTCCGTGTTTATCTATGCTGATGAGCATTACGTTCTGCTTCACAAATATCTATCTCTGCACTTGGGTTGTTTTATTTCCCCATTGTTAAGATGAGAGATTGGCTAAAGCGTTGCAGCGGTGCCTGCCAAGCACTTCCTTTCTCCTGCAAATCCTAAAGCTCTGATTCTCATCATTAAGTCGCTGACAATATAAAGACAGACCTCTTCAAATAAACCATCAGCAGCAGAGATAAATGCACAGAAATGACACAGAAATTGCCCTGCAGCATCATTGCAGCATAAATAGAACTTTCTGAAGAGGAAACACATCCACATTGCCTACCCAGGGCTCACCACAGAACACTCCACGACCTGCATTGCAAAAGCCCTCTTGTAGAGAGCGCCGTGCACGGATCCAAAAGCTTTTCAGTCTTCACAGACAATGTAGAAAAAT
Source organism: Rhinopomastus cyanomelas (assembly GCA_013400115.1). Classification (NCBI taxonomy): domain Eukaryota; kingdom Metazoa; phylum Chordata; class Aves; order Bucerotiformes; family Rhinopomastidae; genus Rhinopomastus; species Rhinopomastus cyanomelas. Next base: position 1,098,332 of record VXBP01010616.1, on the reverse strand, counting down.
GAAATGAATTAAGGAATAATCAACCCCAAAAGCTTCTTTCAACTCAGATAGAGCCATCAACTACAGGAGACAACAAGAACAATAGAGTTATCAACCGCTGCTCCCCATGAAAGCATCGAGTCCGCCTGAAGGTCAATCCAATAAGTCCACAAAACCCAGTTTAGCTGGTAGTTGGTTGATGCTTAAAGAGCAGGAGCAAAGACAAGCACAGGATGGATGGTTTGTCACTCCCAACAACCAGGGAGTGGCATGTTTTCAGAGCAGGACATGGCATCTGGAGCACTAGGTGTCCTCCAGAGCATCTCTTAAGCCTTTTTCGGATAAATCTGTATTTCAAGTTGCTGCAGCACCAATTACAAGGGTCACACTACTTAATCTCTTGTTTCCTTAAACATGACTTTCTCTTTCCTTCTGAAATCCACTGCTTTCCAACCTCCAGTGCCTCTCTGCTTCTGGTAGTGTGAAAAATAGCATTCCACCCCCAGCGTCATCCTCCTCCCACCCAATCATCCCAATATCAACACCCTCACGGCATCTCACTGGGATACAGCATCTCATCATCCAATCATCCCAATATCACCCTTCTCCCACCCCAATACTCATTCCCTGTGTCTTCTTATCCATGTCAGGAGGATGGAGCCAGGCTCTTCTAAAGGTCATCTGGTGATAGGACAAGGGGCAGTGGGTGTGAGCTGGAACACAGGAGGTTCCACATCAATATCAGAAGGAACTTTTTCACAGTGAGGGTGACAGAGCCCTGGAAGGGGCTGCCCAGGAGGGTTGTGGAGTCTCCTTCACTGGAGACATCTAAAAGTTGCCTGGACATGTTCCTGTGCAACAGGATCTAGCTGATCCTGCTGTGTCAGGGGGATTGGACTAGATGATCTTTCAAGGTCCCTTCCAATCTCTAACGATTCTATGATTCTATGTTGACTTCTAATTTCTATCTTTTAGACTGAAATTCATCTCTCAAATCATCCTTATTCTGCACTTGTCTTCTTAGTAGCCCAGGATACGGAATTCTAAGCAGACCATGGCAGCAGCGGTCACACTACAGCTCTAGGAAGCCACATTTGCACCTTCCCCAGGCCCTGGACATAACATTTGAGCACTTGCCCAGGCCACGAGTTGATCACCCTGAACTGAGCGTTCGGAAGTCAACTTGGAGATTACAATTGCTGCGATTAATCCAAGTGTAAAAAGATTAACAACAGTTTATCCAGCTTTAATTCTCCTATGACTGACTACAGTTAATTCTACTAACACCTCCAACACCACCAGCCCCGGCCCAACAGCAGCTTAATTGCTCCGACGCGCTCTCTATTCGCCGCTCCGTCTGGAGCGCGGCCGCAGATGCCACATCCCTGCCAGAACATCGTAGTCAGAAAAAGGCTCAGGACTAGAAGCACAGCATTAGGCAGATGGTTGAGGTCCTTCCTTCATTTGCTTTTCAAATGAACTAAGTGTGTCCAAATGAGACACTTGATCACTGAACATCACTTGTTCCCACACACTCTGCAAGAAGCTGGTGGTTTTTGTCCCTCTTGCGCGTGAGAGCTGGTCACAACCACTCAGTTTGTGTTTGGGAAAGAGAAGGTAAAGGGTGCTTCTGAAGAATGACTTTATGGGGCCAAGTTTGACGAGACTTCGAGTCTTCTTAAAGCATTGCTAGGCAGTGAGCACTGCTTCCTTCACATTGTATCTGAAAACACCACAGTGAGACGCTGCCAGACGCCGGGCTAACTCCACGGAAGCCGTCTGGGGTAGTAAGGTCTTCAAGTGAGATAGCTCGCCCAGAAAAGAGCAGCTGGGCACGCCTGGATGGGGATTGAGGTATCAAAGCCACCATTTGAGGAGCTGGGGAACTAAACGCGATGGGGTGGAATGCCAGGGCAACATAAAGCATCTGACAGAGCCAAAAATATAATGCAGAGCTAGGGAGGATCAGAGCTCATCTTCCTTCGTCCTCCAAACAGCTTCCAAGGCAAGAAGACAACATGCCAGAGGAACAGCACACTCATGAAAAAGTTAAAATCCAATAAAAAATAGAGGAGAGAAAACCATCTCTTCTTCCACGAGGCCACTCAACCTATTTGCAAGAGCATCTGCTCCGTCCTTCCCCTGAATTTCTGCAGCAACGGCAACATCATCTCTTGGAGCAAGAAGTGCTTCGTAAACAAATAGCCCCATCTCCACGTACAAATGGAGCAGCCATGGTTTCAGACGTTTGGCAAGGTGCAGGTACATCATGACAGGGTGTTCAATGCATTATTCAACACCCTACAGAGTGTAACGTGTCCAACTGACTATTTATACTGCATTTACCTCCCCGTCGGCAAAGGAGCAGTAGGTGCTCGCGCAGCAGAAAGAGCAATGGAAGCGACACCCAACCCAGGACAGCAAAAACCCCAGATGTCTTGACCCCAGAAGGAAATTTAAGGGATTAACTTACAGCCAGAGCATTTTTAGGAACAATCCATCGTGTTTCGTTTGCAGACACTGCCTTCCATTTAAAAAAAGTTGGCTAGTCATTTTCTAATATCCCTTGAGATTCAAAGTGGGTTCCCAAATTATGTCATCTACTTTTCCTCTTGTACTTTTAACGATCCAGAGAACCCCAGGGGATTTTGTGCTCGAGTCTAGTCAGGCACAGACTCAGGAGATCTTGGCAGAGTTCCGACTGCTGAGAAAGCAGCCTGGCAAACCGGGCTTGGATAGACCTGGGTTACCTCTGCTGCGAGTCCACAGGGTGAACTGGCAGTGAGTAGATCCATCACACCACACCGGATTGCAAGGGATCTCAAGGATCATCTGGTCCAACCCTTTAAGCTAAAGGTTTCTGGTTTAACTGAGCTGGCCCAGCACCCTGCCAAGCTGAGCCTTCAAACCATCTATACTTGAGTTACCTACCTCCTGGTCTTCCCACTTCCCTGGGAAGACCATTCCAGTGTCTGATTGCTCTCACAGTGAAAAATTTACCTCTGGAGTCCAAAGGGAATCTCCCCAGGAGCAAGTTCTATCCATCTGTCCTTGTCTCTTCTGTGGGACTCCTTATGAAAAGGCAGTCTCCATCTTCTTGGCAGCCACCCTGTAGGTACAGGGACCTGGTGATAAGGTCTCACCCTGAGCCTTCTAAAGGCTGAACAGACCTAGTTCTCACAGTCTTTCTTTATAAGACAGCTCTTCTGGTCCTTTGATCATCCTTGTGACCCTTCTCTGGACCCTCTCCAGCCCGTCTGCATCTCCCTGCAAATCAGCCCCTCCACTTCTGAACCGACACTCGCAGCAGAACCGAGACACAAGTTGAGACGGAACCTGCTCTCCCAGAGCAGGACCTGTCCTGACAGCCAGTGCTGTAACCAAACACGAGATCTGTTCCTGTCCCCTTCCAAAAAGAAGCCCCTTCTCCGGGCTACAAGCAAGAGTAAAGCTCTGGAAAACTTCTTTAAGCCCCCAGGCTTAAGCTGAGTGAGAAACGCAGGTTCCAACACCCACCTGGAGAGCCCAGGTAACTCAGCGCCTTTACGGCTGCGGCAGCCGACGGTGCTGGCCTACGACTCGCAGCCCACGAGCGGCAGCGGAGGGCTGGTGTTTCTGTTTATTGGAAGCCATTGACTAAAATGGATGTTACAGGGCATTAAAGAGTGTGTTGGGTGCCCGGGTGCAATAAAACATTCATTTACCATTCGCAGGGCTCCTCGTTCGGTTACATCAGCTGCGTTTCAGCCACATTATCTGTATGTTTCTAACGTCCTCGTTGCCTATGTTATTGCAGAGCTGGCTCCAAGGGGGCTTTACTTTTTGTTATCAATTTGATGTCATCTCTGTGTGTCCCCGGGTGGAGGAACTGCACTGCCACATTGCCATCTCCAGGCCAGACACAGAACTGAGCGAAAAGCTACGGAAGATGTGCGTGGGCATAGTTTTCCAGGATAAAGGCTCAACAACATCTCTGCTTTTCTGGAAGAGTCTCCTACTTCAGGGATTGTATGAAAAGGTGTCGCTCATTCGCACTGTTTTACCTCTAGAGTATCTCCATCTGGCCACAACAAGAGTGACCAGCATCCAGAGCAGCAGCTCAGCGCTAACACCTCTGCATTAGATGATCTTCCGAGGTCCCTTCCAAGCCCTAATGGTTCTATGATCTATTTGTACCAGCCCAAACCAGCAATTTGGTTCCAGAATAGACCTGAAATGCACAGAAGAGCTCCCTTAGTCTAAACTGACAAACTGCAAGACAACAAGTCACAGAATCCCAGAATGATTCTGGCTGGAGAAGCCCTCTGAGCTCAGCCAGCCCAGTCCAGCACCTAATGTCACCTCAGTGGCCACACCAGGGCACTGAGGGCCACAGCCAGGCTGGCCTTCATCACCTCCAGGGATGGAGACTCCACTACTGGCCTGGGCAGTCCACCCCAGGCTCTGATCCCCCTTCCCACGAGGAAGGGCTTCCTAACATCCAACCTAACCCTCCCCTGGCAGCTTCAGGTCCTGTCCTCTCATCCCAGCCCTAGTTGCCTGCAAGAAGAGCCTGACCCCCACCTGACTCCAACCTCCCTTCAGGGAGTTGTAGAGAGGGAGAAGGTTTCCCCCGAGCCACCTCTTCTCCAGGCTGAACCCTCCCAGCTCAGTCAGCCTCTCCCTCCAGTCCCTTCCCCAGCCTCGTTGCTCTCTCACAGCAGAACGGTGTCAAACCACCCTTCAGCACCTCTTTCCAGCCTAGATGCAGGGCAGTCCTCTAGAGAAGCCTAGCCCTCACCATTCCTCCAAGCACACACGTACAGGAGGGTTGTGTTTTTCATGATAGCTAACACCTTGGCTCCTCTCAGCAAAAGCTTGACACGCTGACCTGGCTGTGTTCCGCCACGGGACGCAGGATGAGCTGTACCAGGGGCAGCATCCACTGCTGCGGTGAAACGAGCTGTTTCCCAGCAGGGCTGCATTGCTGGCTCCGAGGTTTGGGATAAAACCATTTGCACATCTATGCTGGCCCCAGAGCTACTAGTTCCATTACAAAATTCGTTGTTTATTAATAGATATGATATTCATTTTTAATATACTATAATTAAAGCCTGGATGTGTTCCTGTGCGACTTGGAGATCCTGCTCTAGCAGGAGGATTGGATGAGATGATCTTCCAAGGTCCCTTCCAATCCTTAATGACTCTGTGATTCTATGAAATAATTGTGTGCACCTCTACCTTCACACTGAAAACAAAGTGAAATCCTGTGTGACTGGATCTAGGGGATCCTGCTCTGGCAGGGGGGTTGGACTGAGTGATGTTTCGAGGTCCCTGCCAGTTCCTCCTAGTCTATGATCCAGTGGTTCCACAAATGCTCAGAGTGAAGCTCCACTTGTTCGTTGGATGACACTGAGCACATGGCTCTGCATCTTTGTGGTTCTTCATAAAAACTTGGCCAACATGGAAGTGAGGGGGGAAAAACCCCTCTAAATTAAGAGCTCTGGGAGGGATTTTGGTTTAGGCTGCAGTGTTTAACCGAACAATAGAGCATTTACATTCCAGCAGAGGAGCAGAAGGGACCATCAGTCAAGTCTCACGCGACACGCTCATCACCTCCTTCCTGTCAAATCAAAGCATTTTGCTTTGTTCTTCAATTTGCAAAACCTGAGGACAAATTACAGCAGCAAATCAGGTTCTGAATATTAAATCTCAGGTCAAACAATGACGGCTTCGGGGGTTTTTTTCCCTCCACTGTGATTATCAGACAATTAGAGCTCTACAGACGTCAGGAAGAGATTTGAGAAAGTCAGAGTTTCAGTTGCTGTTTAGAGAGCAAATTCTGCAAATTGGTTGTGGGGTCGGGGGTCAAAGGCTCTCGGATAACACGTGCAAACCATTCACTGATCTCCTGCGCTCACTCCACAGCACCTTGCTGAAGCCTCTATTAATTGTGAGCTTCATCACTTCAGGGACCTGCATAGACTGGAGACGTGGACCCAGATGAACCTTATGAGTGCAGAGTCCTGCACCTGGGTCAGAGCAACCAGCATCATCAGTACTGGCTGGAGAGGATCTACTGGAGAGCAGTCCTGTGGAAAGGGACTTGGGGGTGCTGGTGGATGAAAAGCTGGATGAGAACCACCAGTGTGTAATCACAGCCCAAAAGGCCAATCACAGTCTGGGCTGCATCAAAAGAACTGTGGCCAGCAGATCAAGAAAGGTGCTTCATCCCCTCTACTCTGCCCTGATGAGACCTCATCTGGAGTGTTTGTCCAGCTCTGGAGCCCCCAGCACAAGAAGGATGTAGACAGACTGAAGCACATCCTGAGGAGGGACACTGGGGGGGGGGGAAACCCCTCCTCAGAGATGCTGGGGGGGGAAACCCCTCCTCAGAGACGCTGGGGGGGGAATTCAAACCTTCACTGGACAGGTTCAGCCAGAGTCACGGAGATACAAAAGGTCTACACACACATGGAAAACGTTGCTGCAACATCTCTGGGTTTATGTTCCCTAAGGCACAGCTACATTAAATTTCCAAATTAAATCTCTCTTGATTTATTATGGCGAAATAGAAGAGCATCACACAGCTCAGCAAAAAGGACAGGGCGATATATCAGGAGCTGCAGTGCTCAGCCAGGGATCTGGGGCCACCAGAGGAGAACACAACTCAAAACTACCAGTAGCAGGTATCAAAAGTACCAGTTTGCATGTACGAGCCAGAGGAGGAAGCTTAAAGTGCTCATTTTCTGTCTGAAGAGCCTTTTCTTCCCTCCCTCTCCCCCACATTAAGCCCAACTTTTCTGCCAAAGCAAACAGTTGCAAATATCAAACACTTTGAACCAAAAGATTCATGACCACAAATGACAAACATGATCAAAGTCAAAACCATGATCAAAGTCAAAACCACATAAGGTTCCACAGAATGATGGAGGATGGAAAAGCCTTCTGTGCGCATCCAGCCCAGCAACTAACATGATCCCAGCAGCCACACCAGGGCACTCAGGGCCACAGCCAGGCTGCCCTTCAACACCTCCAGGGGTAAGGACTCCACCACTGCCCTGAGCAGTCCACTCCAGGCTCTGATCATCCTTTCCATGAGGAAGGGCTTCCTGACATCCAACTTAACCCTCCTCTGGCAGCTTCAGGTCCTGCTCTATCATCCTGGTGCTGGTTGCCTGGGAGAAGAGCTCAACCCCCACCTGACTGCAACCTCCCTTCAGGGAGTTGGAGAGGGGGAGACTGTTCCTCCTGAGTCTCCTCTTCTCCAGGCTAAACACCTCCAACTCCATCAGCCTCTCCCTCCAGAGAGAAGGAGAAGGTCCCTCCTTTCATCTCCTTAATCAAACTTTGGGATGGCCCACCCCTGACAGCATCTCTACACAGGACAGGTTTCTGCCACTTGGGTCGTTGTGGGGACTTTTTAAACCTGTAGCCCGATCGTTAGGGACGCAGACTGCAGAGACTCGCCACTGAAGACCCATCCAAAGCAGGAGAGAGCTGAGATGTGATCTGCTTAACCATGCTGCTTCCAGAGGACTCCAAGAGCCGAGGGGAAGCGACAAATTAATTCAGGTATCATTTTCAAGTTCATTCTTCAACTGGTGGAAAAACGTACGTGGCAGAGAAACAAACACTTAGAGGCTTCTGAGCATATTCAGCCAGCCCAGTTGACACCACAGTGCTGCCGAGGCCACCCAGACCCATTTATTCTGGCCAATTTCCATAATCCATTGTGCCTGCATCTGCAGGCATTCGACTCGATTGCTTGCAGAGGCAGCTCCTTTCTCCAGACTTCTTATTTCCCATTCCGCTTCTATAAACACCTCTTTTCCCTATTTTCACTCAATTTTATTGCATCTTCACGTGAAGAATTCCCCTTGGATCACTTGGGAAAGAACATAACAGCCTAGGAGGAACCTGGAGCTGCAATTTCCATGGGGATCCTTCTCGTGAGGGCGGCTAGCCTCCCCATAAAGAGTCTTCCGCTGCGATGTCTAAGGAGTAAGCCAAGAAAAGTGTTCCTACAGCATCTTTGAAGAGCCTGATGTCAGTCACAGACACTAAAACCACGGGTTTTTCATCTGGTTTTTCCAGAAGCACCAAGCAGGCTGCTGCAGAGAGCTGGGCTAGCAGCCCCCTCTAGGTGTTTGCACTGATAACAATAATTTATGGGTGAAGCACCTCACAGACCCCCTGGTGTTTGCCTGTAGGATCCCAGAGACACCCCCACTCTGCTGAGGAGGGCACAGAGCAGCAGTACAGCTGTTCCCCAGGTATTGGAACATGCTCAGGGAACCCCCAAACCTCGTATTTCAAGCTCCAACAGTGTTTCCTGCCAAGTTATTTATTTTCATCTGGACTTGCCTGACCCACCTGCCAGTGGATGACAAGTCCTAAACCAATTTCAGCACCTTGGAACAAAAAAAAAAGGACCCAATGTAATTAGGAAAGAAAATCAAAGACCTTTGAAGTTGCAGCAGGATCCACGAGCAGAGACAGATTGCTGTTGTCTCGCTCGCTTTAGATCCAGGAGCAGATTGCCCAGCGGTGTCGGCGCAGGGCTCCTACAGAGATAATCACCTGCGATGATCCCAACAGAAGTCCCTCTGCACAGCCCAATCCCCAACATCTGCAGGAGGGGGAAGAAAGGTCAAGGGACCTGGGGCTGCTGGTGAGTGGAAGGATGACCATGAGCCAGCAATGTGCCCTTGTGGCCAGGAAGGCCAATGGACTGTATTAGGAATGGGGGGGTTAGTAGGTCAAAAAACATCCTTCTTCTCTGCCCTGGTGAGGCTGCAGCTGGAATATTGTGTCCAGTTCTGTGCCTCAGTTACAGAAGGACAGGGAACTGTTGGAAAGAGCCACAGGGATGATAGAATCATGAAGAGCATCTTCCTGATGAGGAAATGTTGAGAGAGCTGGGTCTCTTGAGCTTGGAAAAAGGGAGACTGAGGGGTGGCCCCATTAATGTTGATAAGTATGGAAAAGGTGGGTGTCTGCAGGATGAAGCCAGGCTCTGCTCAGGGGTGTCCAGTGATAGGACAAGGAGCAGCAGGGACACGCTGGAGCAGAGGAGGTTCCATGGAAACACAAGGGAAAACTTGACTGTGTCAGGGTGATGGAGCCCTGGAACAGGCTGTCCAGAGTATCCTGCTCTGAAGACATCCCAAACCCACCTGGATGTAGCCCTGCATGAGCTATCCTAGGGCATCCTGCTCTGGCAGGAGGATTGGACTAGATGATCTATCAAGGTCCAAGCTCTGATTCCAGAAGAGACAAGAATCCAATATGGGGCAAACACGGCACTCGGGGCCACAACCAGGCTGGCCTGAAACTCCTCCAGGGGTGGGGACTCCACCACTGCCCTGGGCAGTCCCATCCAGGCTCTGATCCCCCTCTTTCCATGAGGAAGGGCTTCCTAACATCCAACCTAACCCTCCCCAGGCAGCTTCAGGTCCTGCTCTCTCATGCTGGTGCTGGTTGTCTGAGAGAAGAGCCAACCCCCACCTGACTGCAACCTCCCTTCAGGGAGCTGAAGAGAGGGAGAAAGTTCCTTTGGAATCTTCTTCTCTCCAGGCTTTTTATTATAGAGAAAAAAAACCCAGCCACACTCCTCCAACAAAATTATTTGAGGGTAGCAGGGTAGGAATAGAGTTTCATGAGACATTCTAGCTTTCACTGTCATTTGTTTAGCAGATTTAGCTGGGGAAGCAGCTCCTGCATGGACACGCACGCCATGGTTCAGCCTCCATCCAAACTGGTGGCGACTGAACTGTGTCACTGACGTTTTGGTTCCCTTACAGCAGCCAAACTACTTACTGGGAGCTTGCAGAGCACTTGGCACTTCCTCTGGTCAGGAGCTGCTCTGGCAAGGACGCCCCTTCAGCTGGACAACCCCCCAGCAGCTGTACAGCACCAGAGAGCCACAACCCAAGTGGCACCAAGACAGACAAATTATTCAACCACTGGCCACGGGTGAAGGCCACGATTCCCAGTGCTGAGCAGGGTGGTGTAAAATGGGACCTTCAGGCAAGGTGGTGATCGAGTCCCCCCCCAGCGCTACGGACTGTGATTTCCAAGACTGAAGATTGTAGTGAACAAGCTTTGTGAGGTCACAGGAGGAAAAAACAGGGTCTTTAGGAGCTGTTTATTCCCTTCGGCTTCTGCTGAAGGAGAGAGAATCAAGACCTTTACAAATAGTGGCAGTAAAGTCAGGGAACAGCTCAATTACTGCGTCTGCTGGTACTGAAAACAAATGTCTGTGCCAGAGGCACACAGAACAACAGCAGTGGCACGTAAATGAAGACATTAATTCCAGCACATAATGAAATTCAGATGGAGTTACGTATTACAGCCACCAGAAAGCTAAGCAAGGAGCTGACTGCAGGCAGCACAGAGGCAGCTCAGAGGACTCAACCCTCAGCTAAGCTGTGAAGGCATCATCCCATTGCACCGTCCCAAGGGGAAGCTGTTCCAGGACCACCTCGGTCCCAGCTGTGCTGACAGCTGCTTGAGAAGAAACTGCCTCTTCATTTAGTCTTTATTCTTATGTGTCCCCAACATCAGAACAACAGAGGGCTGTTGGAGCGAGTCCAGAGGAGGCCACAAGGATGATCCAAGGGATGGAGCACCTCTGCCCTGGGGACAGGCAGAGGGGGCTGGGGTTGTTCAGCCCAGGGAAGAGAAGATTCTGAGGGAACCTTAGAGCTCCCTTCCAGTACCTGAAGGGAACATCCAGACAGGCTGCAGAGGGACTTTTCCCAAGGGGATCCCATGATAGGACAAGGAGAAATGGTTTGAAACTGAAGGAGAGGAGGTTCAGGCTGGATCTGAGGAAGAAGCTCTTCAGTGCCAGGGTGGAGAGAGTCTGGAATCAATTGCCTGGAGAGGCTGTGGCTGCCCCCTCCCTGGAGAAGCTCAGGGCCAGGTTGGACGAGGCCTTGAGCAACCAAGTCTGGTTGAGAGGTGTCACTGCCCCTGGCAAAGGGTTAGAGAAGATGAGCTCTGAGCTCCCTTCCAACCTGAGCCAGTCTGGGATTCTGACTCAGCAGCAGCCCTGCTGCATCACCAGTTCCACAGCCGGATCTCTCCCTCCTCCCTTCACTTGTTTGATTTAGGGTTGCAAGTCTTCCACATTTTAATCCTTCACTCCAAAATGATGTACAAAATATTTGCATGAATTTTCAGCTACGTTTCTCACCAAGCCACAGAAAAGAGGAGTCGTGCCAAACAGCAGTGAGCGGGGAGAGCAACAGGCAGGCTGTGGTGCACAGATGAACAGAGGAGAGGGGCAGCATCCCCGCAGGTACACGGGGAATAGTGGTAACTGATAAGTCCTTATCACACACCTCTCCAGGTGCCAAGTGGAGAAACAAAGCAAAAGGTCAAAAGAAAAGCATGAAAGAATGAATGGCAGAGGATGGGGAGATGACAAAACCACAGCTCTGGGCTGCAAGACGGAAGAAGTCCTCTGTAAGAGCTGTCTCACCTAATCTGTTCCCCTCACTGCATCACAACAAGCAGAGGAAGAGTGTGGGAGCAGGAGTTAAACCAACCTAGACACCTGCCGTGGGTTCAGGCTGCACTGAGGAGCGAGTTATCACCCCTAGTCCGCTTCCAGATACATAACCCAGGTACAGTTCCAGATACAAGCTTTGCTGGGGGGTCCACTGAGGTTGGCCCTAAACTCCCTGCAAAGTGTTTTTGAGACCCAAGCAAACCTGGATCTGTGTTTAATGAAAACAGGAGCAGCGACAAGGCTCAGGCAGCTTTATGTGCCCCAACCCATGCAAATTGGCACCAAGAGCCCCAGGTGCCCACCACAGGCAGGCTGTACCCGGTGCTCGCAGGGACACACAGACCCAGCAGCCTGGCTAGCAGCCACCAGGGGAACTTGCAGGGCTGCCAGCTAACGGGTAGAATAATCCTTTTACCTGTGACCGTGTCTGCCTGCCAGATCCAATGTGCTATAGTGAGGAACGTGGAATCTCATTACACCATTTCATCCCATTTTCCAAGGGAGATGCCAAGTGAAAGCTGACTTTGAAATCACTTTTTTGGGGGCAAGTCTGTGTAATGACTAAATCCTCTCTAATTATCGACTGTCTCTGCCATCCAGTGCTCTGCTCACTCCCTGCTAGAGGAAATATTTGATGGCTGCACAAGCAGAACACCCCTAGGAGCAGCTTTTCAGAGAGGCTCCTGCAGTTGTAGGATCAGTTCAAGAAGGACAACTTCTGGAGAGAGTCCAGCACAGAGATACAAAGATGATGAAGGGAGTAGAACACCTCCATGATGAGGAGAGGCTGAGGGAGCTGGGTCACTTGAGCTTGGAGAAGAGGAGACTGAGGGGTGACCTCATTAATGTCTGTGAATATGTGAAGGAGGTGGGTACCAGGAAGATGGAGCCAGGCTCTGCTCAGTGTCATCTAGTGTAAGCTGGAACAGAGGAGGTTCCACATCAATATGAGAAGGACCTTCTTCACAGTGAGGGTGACAGAGCACTGGAAGGGGCTGCCCAGGGGGGTTGTGGAGTCTCCTTCACTGGAGAAGTTTAAAACCCACCTGGACATGTTTCTGTGTGACTTGGTCTAGGGACTCCTGCTATGGCAGGGGATTGGGCTGGATGATCTTTCAAGGTCCCTTCCAATCCCTAATGTTCTGTGACTGTGCCATTCCAAGTGCCCCAAGTTCACAGCCAGAATTAAGAGCATCCAAAAACCTTTGAAAGGAGATCTACAGATGTTTCATGCTGATGGTTGCAGCCACTTGCAGGAATCTAGGAGTGACTCAGCAGAGATCTGAGGGGCTTGCAGAGGGAAAGACAAGAGATGGGTCTGATTCTTAACGAGGATTGCAGTCCTGCAGTTTCTTGTTAGATTCCTGCCTGAGCTGCTTTATCTCTGTAACTAGGATAAAGGAAGGAGGTTCTCAAACAGCACCACGACAAAACACTACATCATCATTCTACTGGAGCTGGGCTCAGAGAAGGATCAAAACAAGACCCCCTGTTTTGTCACAGACAGCAGGTTCTGTTAAAGCAGAGAGAGAAGGGAAAAGAAAATAATCATAGAATCATTAGGGATTGCAAGGGACCTTGAAAGATCATCCAGCCCAATCCCCCCACCACAGCAGGACCACCTAGACCAAGTCACAGAATCATTAGGGTCTGGAAGGGACCTTGAAAGATCATCCAGCCCAATCCCCCCACCACAGCAGGATCACCCAGACCAAGTCATAGAATCATTAGGGATGGGAAGGGACCTTGAAAGATCATCCAGCCCAATCCCCCCACCACAGCAGGATCACCCAGACCAAATAAACCTGCTTCAAAACTATGACACAAAATTCTTTGGTGGAGCACGGGAGGGAGGGGAGAAGTGACATTAAGGTCATTTCACAAGACCTTGAATATTTTTAATTCAAAATATGTATCAGGGTTTAATCAAACCAGCTCTGTGCTATTTCTATCCCAGTAATTTGCATTCTGGCTATGTCATGGGGGCAGTTATGAGTCAGCTAAGCTCTCTAATATAATAACTATCAGAAAATTGTCTTGCATTATTCATGTTAATTATACTGAACCAAACACTGCCGACAGGAAAATGTATTTTCCACAGCCACATTTGTTTTTGGCCTCGTCGAGGTTTTAAGGATGGATTGGGCCAAGTTGCTCTTTCTCAGGATTAAACCTGCAAACCAAAAGGATGTCAAATACACAGGTGCTGTGGCAACAACAGGAGCTCAGCTTCTCTGGATTTCTGTTGCCTTTAGCTCGTCTAGCGCAGAGGTTTTGTTTCTCCACAACAGCTAAAACAAAAATAAAAGCCAGAGCCTGGAATTAGCAGCCCAACAGCCTTTCCAGATGACTGGGTCCTTCAAAGCAGTCATCTGGACTGGTAGTTTTTGTGGCTTGCCCCACTCCAGTCAACCTAGCAGTCAGACTTTTGATTTAGAGTTTTAAAAACAATCTTCCTTTCACGTGAGAAGCCTCGTTAAGGCTCCATCCCACCCTGTAACATGAACATTGGTGCCATCTGCACCTGCAACACAGTTTTACTGGGGAGCTGTCTGGAAGAGATCCCTACAACAAACCCTACACAGAGAACAGCCTGCACATGGAATCATAAGAGATTGGAAGGGAACTCGAAAGATCATCCAGCCCAACCCCCCTGCCACAGCAGGATCCCGTAGACCAAGTCACACAGGAACACATCCAAGAGGGTCTTATACATCTCCAGAGAAGGAGACTCCACAACCCCCTGGGCAGCCCCTTCCAGTGCTCTGTGACCCTTACTGGGAAGAAGTTCCTTCTGAACCTCCTCTGTTCCAGCTCACACCCACTGCCCCTTGTCCTATCACCAGATGACACTGAGCAGAGCCTGGCTCCATCCTCCAGACACCCACCCCTCACATACTTATAATGAGGTCACCCCTCAGTCTCCTCCAAGCTCAAGAGACCCAGCTCCCTCAGCCTTTCCTCATGAGGGAGGTGTTCTACTTCCATCCTTCCAGCACTGAGCACACAACACTGAACCCGACACTTCAGAAGACATTGGCCACTGCACACAAGCATCACTGAGCACCAGAAACACTGTCAGTAGAGATAGTAGATGATTTCTTGGGTACCACCCCCCAAAGTCCTTAATGCTTCTGTTCAGATTTGGTTGGTTTTAAGCAAATTCCTACCAGTTCATTCCCTGCTTTTGTTTCAATTTACAGACAAATTGAGTTCCCTCAGTTGCTTGCACTTTCAGAAAGACTCCTTCAAATTGTTATAGAGTGGGTTGGGTTGGAAGGTTGCTCAGAGCTCACCCAGTGCCAACCCTCTGTCAAGGGCAGCAACTCCTCTCACCAGACCAGGGTGCCCAGAACCATCCAACCTGGCCTGGGACACTGCCAGCATCCCTGAGTAACCTGTTCAGGGCCTCAGCACCCTCACAGGGGGGATTTTTTGCTGAGCTCTAAAGAAGTGCTACAGAAAGCGTTCATAACCCGACGCTGCTCTGAGCAGCAGGACTGGCACCAGCCCCTGTCCAAGGTGCCACTCACACTCTTGTCGTCAACACCTCATGAAGGTAACTCCGTGGAATGGCAGGGAATTAATGGGCCAGTGAAGATGTGGGAGGAGAAGTGAAGCAGGAACATGAGGGATTCAACCCCCACCTTGTTTCTCACAGCTGTGACAACCACGACCAAGGAGCTGACTGACCAACAACTTTAAGACACCAGGGCTGGGCTGGGGGAGCTGCTTTGTGTTGCAGCGGGTTGAGGAGGTTCTGCACCCTCCCTCACACCCATCTGTCAAGAGTGGGTGAAATAATGAAAAGACATTTATCAGCATGGAGGCAGCCAGTTCACATCCATTTTGCTCCACGGATTCGCAGCAGCTCTCCGCAAGCCCATTACCGCCGTATCCTTGAGGATGTCTAACATAAAAGGCTATTAACTCCCCTTGTAGGTGCAGACCCGACGATAACCGCTGGCAGATTTATGCTGCAGCAAACACGGACGCTTGATCGAGTCAGAGCCCGCCATCAGGAGAACAGATTGATAGTCTGAGCACACTTAACCCTAAAGGGCAGAGCCATAATACTTAGTCTTTATCACAGTAATTCCAAAGGTATGGTTGGAGTCATCATCACTGGAGGTTCTACATAATTAGACCTGGAGTCTCTGCTGAGCTGGTCGGGGTGTGTGAGCATCTGGGGCAATAACGCGGTGGCAACCTGCAGAACTCTTTGACCACTCTTTCTTTCTTCCTAATATCAAGACTAAACCTCCCCTGTTGTAGCTTGAACCCCTTCCCTCTTGTTCTGTCACTAATTGTTTGTGAGAAGAGACCAGCACCAACCTCTCCACAACGTAGCTGTAGAGAGTGATGAGGTCTCCTCTCAGCCTCCTCTTCTTCAAACTAAACAGCCCCAGTACTTTCAGCCTCTCCTCAGATTTAGTCTCCAGGTCCTTCACCAGCTTAGCTGCCCTCCTCTGCACCTGCTCCAGCACCACCATGTCTGTCTTGTATTGGGGTGCCCAAAGCACTCATGATGTGGCCTCACCAGGGCCAAATAAAGGGGAACGATAACCTCCCTACTCCTGCTGGCCACACTATTTCTAATGCAAGCCAGGATGCCATTGGCCTTCATGGCCACTCTGCTGGCTCATATTGATCTTCCTGTCAGTTAGAACCCCCAGGTCCCTCTCTGCTTGCTGGCTCTCCAGCCACACCTCCCCAAGCCTGTAGCATTTTAGGGGGCTGTTGTGGCCCAAGTGCAGGACCTGGCACTTGGCCTTATTGAAGCTCCTGCCATTGACATTGGCCCATCGCTCCAATCCATCCAAGTCTCTCTGAAGAGCCTCCCTACCCTCTGGCAGATGGACACTCCCACCTAACTTGGTGTCATCTGCAATCCAGCAGACTGTGTGCTCATCCAAGCCATGAGCAGCCAGCTTGTCACAGAGAATTCTGCTGGAAACAATGTCAAAGGCCTTCCAAATGTCCAAGTGAACAACATCCACAGCCTTTCCCTCATCCAATAGTCAGGTCATCCTGTCATAGAAGGAGATCAGGTTCGTCAGGCAGCACCTGCCTTTAACAAACCCATGTTGGCTGGTCCTGATCGTGAAGAGTGATGGCACTTGAGATGTGTTCCACCACCTTCCCTGGTACCNGCTTAGCTGCCCTCCTCTGCACCTGCTCCAGCACCACCATGTCTGTCTTGTATTGGGGTGCCCAAAGCACTCATGATGTGGCCTCACCAGGGCCAAATAAAGGGGAACGATAACCTCCCTACTCCTGCTGGCCACACTATTTCTAATGCAAGCCAGGATGCCATTGGCCTTCATGGCCACTCTGCTGGCTCATATTGATCTTCCTGTCAGTTAGAACCCCCAGGTCCCTCTCTGCTTGCTGGCTCTCCAGCCACACCTCCCCAAGCCTGTAGCATTTTAGGGGGCTGTTGTGGCCCAAGTGCAGGACCTGGCACTTGGCCTTATTGAAGCTCCTGCCATTGACATTGGCCCATCGCTCCAATCCATCCAAGTCTCTCTGAAGAGCCTCCCTACCCTCTGGCAGATGGACACTCCCACCTAACTTGGTGTCATCTGCAATCCAGCAGACTGTGTGCTCATCCAAGCCATGAGCAGCCAGCTTGTCACAGAGAATTCTGCTGGAAACAATGTCAAAGGCCTTCCAAATGTCCAAGTGAACAACATCCACAGCCTTTCCCTCATCCAATAGTCAGGTCATCCTGTCATAGAAGGAGATCAGGTTCGTCAGGCAGCACCTGCCTTTAACAAACCCATGTTGGCTGGTCCTGATCGTGAAGAGTGATGGCACTTGAGATGTGTTCCACCACCTTCCCTGGTACCGAGGTCAGACTGACAGGTTCTGGATCCTCCTTTCTGCCCTTCTTGTAGATGGCTGCTACATTTGCCACCTTCCAGTCCATTGGCACCTCCCCAGCTAGCCAGGATTTTGAGCAAGTAATGGCAAGTGGCCTGGTGAGCACATCTGCCAACCTTTTCAGGGCCCTTGGGTGCAGCCCATCCAGCCCCATAGACTTGCTTATGTCTAAGTGGTGCAGCAGGTCGCTGACCACTTCCTTTCCAGCTGTGATGCCCTCACTCTGCTCTCCCAGCTCATGAGACCTGTTGTCCAGGGAAACACCAAGTTCCACTGCTACAGACTGAGGCACAGGAGGCACTGAGCACCTCAGCCTGTTCCGCATCGTCTGATATGAGGTTTCCCTCTGGATCCAAAGTAGGATGGAGATTTTCCCTGGTCCTCCTCCTGTTATTAATGTAGTTACAGAAACGTTTCTTGTTACCCTTAACAGCTGTAGCTACGTCGAGCTCTGGCTGTTCTGTGGCCCTCCTGATTCTCCTTCTGCAGAGTTTGACTACATCTTAAAGTCTTCACAGGAGGCCTGCTCCCTCTTCCAGAGTCCATAGGCTCTTTTTTCATTCCTGAGGTGCAGCCAGAGATCCCTCTACTTAGCCAAGCTGGTCTCCTTCCCTGCCTACTCGCCTCTCATGGGGAGAACCTGCTCCTGTGCCCTCAAAGTGCTGTCACACAATCACAGGATGTGTCAGGTTGGAAGGGACCTCGAAAGATCATCTAGGTCCGACCTAGATGCCGGAGCAGCGTAAGCCTACAGCACCTGGTGCACCCCGACTGTCTCAAGATAGGCTGCCCTACATGGGGCTCAAACCCACGACTCCTAGGATTCAGAATCTCATACCAGCTGGGCCAGCCGGGTGCCAACATGGCTAGATGCCACAAAGCAGGTGGCAGTGCCTTAACCGCATGCGTGGTGTGTGGAGCCTCTTCCATCCTCATCAAGAGGAGTGATAACCTTCTCTCCTTTAACGCCTGTGAGACAGAGGAAACAGGCTGGAGAGCTCAGGTTTCTATTTGCCTGTCTTGGGCTAGCACCAGGGCCCCGAGAAGCTCCCGCCTGGCTGCAGCAAGTGAGATTTTCCTGGCAGTGCTTGGAGATCAGCGAAGTACTTGGCACGAGGACGGCAAAGGCTTCTAATCACCGGCCCACGTTCCCTCCAGTATAACACTGCATTAGCAGTAACTCCCCACGATACTCCTCATTATATTAAGCCAATAAAAAAGAGTGAAAAGTCATGCTCTGGCTTTATTTAACTTTCCTCAGTAGATGAAATAAAACTACTTTAAGGCTGGTCTATAGTGGTTCATGCCTTCACACTTCCACAGGTTTCAAAGCCCCTAAGCTAGACCTTCACTCCAAACATCAAACATAAACCCTGATCACATCATGACCCGCTCAGATTTACACTTCCAAAGTCTGATCTGAAGTCAGTTCTTCACTAGGACTTGCCTACTGTCCAGAGCAAAGCTTCCAGAGCTCTTACTCACATCCCAGGGTAAGAGCAGCTCTTACAGCTGAAGACCTCAACCCAGTCAGGCAGCACCTTCTACTCTAAACCCACTAATAGACCCAGAAGCTGCTTCACAAACATGCAGGTGAGTGACAGAGATGACTATCAGAACTGCTGAAGAGCAGCCCCACATCCCAGACTTCAGATAAACCCAAATATTTCCTCCTACAGCACAGGCTCCACTTCCATCCTCCTACTCTTCTTCCTCCCCAGTTCCCAACTCCTCCATCCCACTGGGGCAGAAGGAGTGAGAAAGTGGCTCTTTGAGTCTTAATTAATTGATACCTGGGGCTAAAAGTTGACAGTGGGGTTATCATAGACTCACAGGTTCCTTATCTGTTTTGATTATTTAAAGGGGAGTTGAAAAGGTTGTTTGATGTTTTCTTCAGCGAGATCAAACCATCTTCAAAGTAACTGGGGAAAAAGAAAAATCTTGTCTAAATGATGATGAATTGACTACAGGAGACTCTAAATCAATCTCTGGGTACCGACAATGGTACAAACTGCAAAAATAAAACTTATAAATCAGTCTTAGTTCCCAAAGACTAAGTTCACTGCATCTATCTCCGCTCGTCGCTCTCCCTATAAATCTCTTCTGCTAAAAGCAATAGCAGGTTTCCCAGAGGCATCATTTACTGTTACCAGCTTCATTCCTCAGCTGATGTGGAGCACAGAATTATTCCAATTTCAGAAGCCTTTTTTTTTTTTTAAAGTTCACATCTCAGGTTTTCGAATAAACAAGAGCAGAGCTTTCAACAAATTGACATCCAGCCCCATCCTGAAACAAGTCTGACTTCCCTTCCCCTCGTCTGTGGTTCCTCCTGGCGTTTGCCAAACGGAGAGTCACACTCCACCTCAATTATGGTTTAAACAATCTCTTGCAGCTCGTAAGCACCGATATATAAATACACATCTACACCCACAGGAGAGGAGGAGGCGGCGCAGAGCTCGGAGCCAAAGCCCAGACGCGCAGGTGTTCAAACCCAGGGCTTCCGTCTCCTGTTGGAGCTGACACTCACAGCTGCAAACTCTATTTCCAGCCCTCACCACAGCTCGCCAAAAGTAAGGTTTGAAGCGGTAGGACAGGCATGACTGTGAGCCAGAGAGAGAAGCCCGAGGGGTTTCTTTCCAATGACACCGAGTATTTGGACTAGATGGTCTCTCGAGGTCCCTTCCAATCCCTGATGATTCTGTGACTTACAAACTCCCACGTCCCTATGGGCTGAGTTGGGCATCCAGCCTGCCCAGGTATCTCCATGCTCCTGTTCCTCAGGCAGTTGTAAGATGGTTTTGACTCAACCCAAAGCTGCCAGTGGTGTGAGAACTACTTGTTTAGGCCACAGACCACGAGGCAAAACCACGCCATGTCTTACAATGGCTCATCCAGATGTGACAACCATGGGGATTCCACCAGAGAAAAATGTCTACATAGCAGGGAAAATAAACATCTACTTTTCCACCCTGGGTGTCTCATCTCAGCCCATTTCTCCGCAGAGTGGTGGCTGATCTGAATGCACTGCAGTCCAAAGTCCCTGTTCCAACCAAACTGGAAGCGTGTGGTTTTCCCCTTCTGGGCCATAACTGTGTAAACACAGCACCGACAGCATCTCTGAGCATCACACACAGGTCCTGCACCTCCCTGCCTCAACCCTGGCGGGGTGGTTGACTAGGTGATGCTCCAGCGAGCTCTGCACTGCACCTCTGCCCAGCTGGAAATCAAAATAAACCTAAAATAAATAAATGAAAGGAGGGTTTTTCCTCCAAACCCTGCGATTTGGAAATCACAAGAGCAGTCTCAAAGCCGCAACGCTTCACTGGAAGAGACAAAGATGAGATGTGACAATGAACTGCAGAGCCGTCCACGGCCAAGAACGCTCAGCAACCTCAACCCGCCAGCTCTTGTCATGCTCCTGACACCGCCGGTGATTTTAATTGCCTCTCGTCCTTCTCAAGTGAAGGATAGAAAGGACAGGTGGAGTATGAGGTGTTAAGCCTCTGCAAGCCTACTTCAGCAGCCATAAACTAAACGGTAAATCCCCGTCACAGCCTCTGCAGCACCGAGAGGCTGATGAAGAGCAAGGGAGGGCCAAAGAGAACGACTTGGAATGGGGCAGTTTGGTCCAAAAGCCATCACAATTCTAACACGTTGGGGTCTGCTCTGCTTCCCAATCCCTAACCACCTGCACTGCTGCAAAACGTGGGCCAGAGACACAGAGAGAAAGCCTGTTTGTGTGGCTGGAAGCTCCCATCGCATCGATCACGCGTGAGGCAGGGCATAAGGAGGATAAACCAGCAGATATTGCTGTGGGACAGCAGTATTCCCCACCAAGCCCTGACTGGAAGCAGAGCACAGGAGGAGGAATGAAGGTGTGAACTGCATCACCCATCATTAGGGTCAACACGGAGCAGCATCGCGTTAGCCGCCATCTGCAGCCGTCGGGAGGTGACAGGATCCTACCTTGAACCACGGGGAAAGCGTTTCGGGTTCCCTACAGTGATGGTTCCCTCCTCATGGCTTCCTAGGGAAAGGAAGAGACAGTATCCCCTGCAGCCTCTTCCCAGTTCAACACCAGTTTACCCCTTGGTAAAAAGCCCCTGGCCAAGGCTTCTCCTCTGGAGGATCTGGGAGATCTTCCTCCGTAACTTTGCGGTTACTTCCCTGTAGCTGAGGAAAACGCTGTCACTTCGTTCCTTTCATCACTTTTAAGTAAAAAGGAAGGAGAAAGGGGGTTTTCTGCAGCACCCAGGGGGTTTCCCAGCTCTGACTGAGCAACAGCACCCAGGCAGTCCTGGGCTGCAAGGTCTCCCTTCCTTCAACTTCATCACCAACTGCAGCCACACAACCTGCTTTCTTCTCCTTGTTTCTCACCTCCTCCCATCAACTTCTCCAAACTTACTCAGGCAATATATTTTGTGGAGGTTAATTCAGGACAAACATCCCAGGAAGCAAATAGCACCGAAAGCACCAACATATTCTCTCCTTTATTGTTTCTGACAATCAGGAGTAAAATGTGTTGCTGCTACCAAGGGAGCCAGCTCTAACATTACTCATTTTACATTAGGGTCCAGGAGAATAAATCCTTCCAGAGCTCTCGCTGGCATTAAGCTAAAACATAAGTCTTAGATTTGTGAAGGAAATCTATTAAACGGAGGAGACAGCAGCGGGATGCGAATTGAAAGGCGACGATGGACACTACTTCCCAGCCCCGAGCGCCGACACGGAGCAGGAGGCAGCCACCCCAGAGCAGCTGAGCTGTAAATAACTTCATCAACTCACACACGGATGTCAGACCCCAACTACCAGCAGCCGCTGTGCTCCAGGTAGATTCTGGAGGCTTCTGCCACAGCAGGGTCAAGTGACCTCGAAGAGGAATCACTGTTGGAGTGGAAACTGCCCGCATTTGATTTCTAACAGGAAAGCAGAGCGCAGGCATAGGAAGGAGAGAGTTTTACTCCATCAGGCGCCAGAACGGTGCAAAATGAGGAGCTCATCCTCCCGGACGGAGTAGGAGGACTTGTAGTGAAGCAGCAGAGAGAAAATCAAAGGCACCTACTGGCTGCAGGTCCAGCAGAGGCTATTAAGATGCTCAGTCAGGACCATTACATGCTTCAAGCATTATAAGTGACTAAAAAGACTTCAATAGACCTAAGGGCAGTTATTTAGCAGCACAAAGCACCTCCTAACTGCTGCCTGCAGTGCTCATGAGCTTGTTTGTCTCTCCAGGTCCTGTTAACAACTGCCTTGTCGTTCCCAATCACTCTGAAGTCCTTGTGACAGCTACTGGGAGCATTTGTAGGCAAATTAGTGCTGCCCATAGGTAAAAGATGAGTTGTATCTAGAGGTAAAAATGACAGAAGGATGAGGACGCAGGATTCCAAGAGTCTAAAAATGATGCTATTTAGAACAGCAAATTCAAAATATACAAAAAACAGGATTTTTAAAAGCATTTAACTTTGTTTTCCAGTCTGTTAAAAGAAGTTGGCTGGATTCCAGTGGAAGGGTAATTAGCAGCCTCTTCCGTTCTACACAGTGAGGCTTGAGGCTCCACTTGCTTGTTATGATAAGGTGGGAGCTACGAGAGGGAAAACCCGACTAACTCTGGGCACACAAATCCTGTTCCACCCTCCTTTGGTACAGGTTTGGCAACAGCTGTTGGGTCACAGCCACAGCACTTCTGAAACAAGGATGACCACAGAATCACTCTGGTTGGAAAAGACCCTTGGGACCATCAAGTCCAACCATCAACCCTACTCTACAAAGTTGATCCTTAAACCAGATCCCTCAACACCACATCTAAACCATCTCCAGTGATGGGGATCCAACCTTCTCCTCAGGCAGTCTGTTCCAGTGTCTGCCCACTCTGGCTGTGAAAACATGTTTCCTAAGGTCCAGTCTAACCCTCCCCTGTTGTAGTTTGAACACATTTCCTGTTGTTCTATCACTAATTACATGCAAGAGGAGATCAGCAGCACCAACCTCTCCACAAGGTCCTTTCAAGTAGCTGTAAGAGAGTGGTGAGGTCTCTTCTCAGCCTCCTCATTTACAACCACATTTAGACTCACTGAGGTAAAAGGCTCAGTTCAACCTCCTGGTGTGTTAGTTATCTGTTCCTTCTGTCCAGCTTGGAGAAGAGAAGACTGAGGGGTGACCTCATTAATGTTGATCAATATGTGATCAACATTACCATGTGTTACCAGGAGGATGGAGCCAGGCTCTTCTCCGTGTTAACTAGTGATAGGGACAGTGGCAGTGAGTGTGAGCTAGAACAGAGAGGGCTCCATATAAATATGAGAAGGACCTTCTTCCCAGCGAGGGTGGCAGAGCACTGGAAGGGGCTGCCCAGGGGGGTTGTGGAGTCTCCTTCACTGGAGAGGTTTAAGACCCACCTGGATGTGTTCCTGTGCGACTGGCTCTAGGGGATCCTGCTGTGTCAGGGGGATTGGACTGGATGATCTTTTGAGGTCCCTTCTGATCCCTAATGATTCTATGATTGAGGTATCAGATGTGGAAAAGTACCTTCTTCCATGAAGGCAGAGCCCCACACCCTACGCTGATGCACTACCCACAGTGTCACAACCCAACCACTATTTGATGACCCAAACCCCGCCACCGCCGTCTCACAACCGATCCGCAAGCAGGAGTTCACCCAGGAGGGGCAAAGCAAAGTTGTCATAAAAAAAAAAACCCCTAGTGAATCTTTGGGATCTGATTAAAACTCAGTTCAGATCATAGAATCATCATGCTGGAAAGGGTCTCCAGGGTCATCAAGTCCAGCCCTGCACCATTTCTTCTCCTGTGACACAAGGCTGCCCAGTGCAGCCGTTAGAGCAGGAGAGCAACAGCAGAATTGCCTGTGGCTGCCAGACAGAGGCTGTGAAACCCCACAGCTTCAACCATCAGGGCAGGAGGAGGATACAGGCCATGATGTGCCAGAGGCTGGAGCAATCAGAGGAAGCATCGAGCACGAAGGAGTGATCACAGCGTGACAGACACCACGTGGATGTTGCACCCCACAGAGCAAACTGGTGGAGCGAACGCTGGGGAGAAGGACATCAGCTCAGCTCCCATAGCTGCGCTTCAAGAGACCACCGAGACGTATGGGGAGAGAGGGATCTCCCACACCAGTGCACACAGCAAGAAGTGATCCAAACCAGTGCAAGGCACACAGGCAGCCCAGCCCAGCCCAGCCCTGTGACAATATCATGTAGACTCATCAAGTCAAGCTGCCCGAGGCTGGGAATTGATCCGCAAACCTTCAGTGCATCAAATTAATTGGGCTTCATAAGGCTTTTTATCTGTCCCTCCTTAAATATTTGATTATTTTCTGCTGTTAACAGAGACAACATTATCTGCAAAGAAAGATAGGGCTGCTCTTGGATGACTGCCCACCGAGCCCTTCCAAGAGCTCTACAAGGCAGCTGCACCAGCCAAGCGACCATATGGGCGGCAGCGGCGGAAAGGCAGTTCCAGGGGGCTCAGGACCAACAAGCCAACCACAATGAGAAGTTTGCAGACCCAGAAACGATTCTGAAAAGGTGTTTTCTCACCAGCAGTAAGAAAGGGCATCCTCTCCTACTCCATCCAGAAGAAAGAAGGGTTTACATGAACTTACTAGAGCAAACATCAGCTGAGGATCCATCCTTCTACCCTGAGCAACCCAAACCCATCCACTACTCCACCAACCCTGAGGAGTGGCAGAACAACGTGTGCATCCCACAGTACTCCCAGGCAACTGTGAGCGTTCAAGGACAACCATCTGACATTCCAGGTCCACCAAAATCTGTGACAGCTAACCCAGGCCCACTTGGCAGGATTTGAAGCTCTCATCATGCCACCACCTCCCACACGTGGCTTGTACATCATTTCCCTCATTCCAAGAGCAACACAAGATTGAAGCATCTAGCCCAGAACCACAGAAAAGGTGATTTTCATGGGTTTTCTACTATGACAGTCTTAAACCTTCACTCACATTGAAGGAACAGGAGTGCTTGCAGCAAGAGATGTCAGCGTGGGCGAGAAACCCATCAGCACTTCTACCACCTCCACTTGAAGACCTGAGCCGGTAGCGGATCCCGAACTCACAGCAAGTGCTGCTCAAGTTCTTAACATGATCTTGGCCAAATCTTATCACCTTGTCCACCAGCAACACGGGGCAGACTCCACCTTCATTCCCCTACAGAGCATTTTTCAAAATCCAGAACCTCTTCAACAAGTAATTAGATTTCAGGTCTCATCCAACGTAGAAGACATTTTCTGTGGGACAGGATTTTATGCTCTGAACCTGAGCAAGAGGCGACAGCATCTGGTTTTAGCAGCTGTTTTTATTTTATCCTCCTCTTTAAGAGTGGAACTTCAAAACAAAAATGATCACAATATTCATAGAATCATTAGGGATTGGAAGGGACCTTGAAAGATCTAGTCCAATCCCCCGACACAGCAGGATCCCCTAGACCAAGTCACACAGGAACACGTCCAGGAGGGTCTTGAACATCTCCAGTGAAGGAGACACCACAACCACCCCGGGCAGCCTGTTCCAGGGCTCCGTCACCCTCATTGTGAAGAAGGTCCTTCTGATATTTAGATGGAACCTCCTCTGTTCCATTGCCCCTCATCCTATCACTAGATGACAGTGAGAAGAGCCTGGCTCCATCCTCCTGACACCCACCCTTCACATAATTATATTTGGGACAACATTCTGAGAACCAACACAGACCTCACAGGAGGACAAGGGGAAAGGGTTCCAGACTTGCAGAGGAGACACTGAGGTTGGACATGAGGAACAAATTCTTTGCTCTGAGGGTGCTGAGATGCTGGAACAGGTTGCCCAAGGAAGTGGTGGCTGCCCCATCCCTGGAAGCGTTGATGGGCAGGTTGGCTGGGACCCTGAGTAACCTGCTCTAGTGAAGGTCTCTCTGCCTGAGCAGGGTAGGGTTGGAACTGGATGGTCTTCAAGGTCCCTTCCAGTCCCAGCCATTCTGTGATTCTATGAATGCAGGAAGGAAAAGGTTCTATTGAATTAAACCAAAATCACACAGCCGAACAGGGAGACACTTTGGAGACTATAGAGAAACCAGGAAAGGACTAATAAAACCTAACAGTGATGCTTAGGTGTTTGGGAAACAAGTCATATTCTGCTCAAGAGGGGAATTACAAACCCGTTACTGTGAGCAGAAACACTCGGGTTTGAGTCAAAACCGCGTTTTCAGCTACTGAGCTGTGTCGTCCGTAATTGGAGGGCAGAGACCCCAACACGTCACTTCGTGCTGTAGAACGTTAACGTGGCCCAACACAACAGCAGTTACAGAGCTCTTCCTTTGAGCCTGGGATGCTCAGATGATGGGCTGGACCTACATCCTCACAACAACCTTCCAGGAGCTGCTCAAGCTCTACTTGTCCCTTCAAGAGTTAACAGAAAACTTGGATTGCTGCTGAGCACAGAAAAGCAAGAAAAAGGCAGAGACCTAAAACCATCCAGTGTGGAAGGGAAGATTGGAAAGGACAGAGGACTGCTCAGCAGGCTTTAGAGTAACATCTGGTGTCCTCACACCCCTCCCCAAGAGCTGATCCAGGCGATGACCCAACGCGCTCTGCTCTGGTTTACACCCCATTCCCATTCCATGGCACGCTCCCCAGACTGCAAAGCCAGCCCCGACCCTGCCCCTGAACCGCCATGTGCCAGGAGCCGCGCCAGCGCCCGGCTCGCACCGTGGCCCTTCCTGCCCCCTCGGCGCGGCTTTATTTCACGAGAGCTCACGGCAACAGGTCTAGGATGGTGGAGAATGTGAGAGGCAGTTTCAGAGAAAGGAAGCAGAGCGTGGCTCCACAGAGAAAGTTTGGGAACTGAGCGCAGAGGGCATTAAACACCCCGAGCTGCTGTTTCAAGCAGAACCCAGAACGTCTTTAAAATGAAGCTCTCCTGTTATTCCGACAGCATCCCCGCTGCTGCTGCAGAAGCTGTTTCATGAAGCAAACATTAAAGGCACTTGCCCGTGCACTGCACAGACTAAAGGATTGCACAGCCTCACCACGCTAACTGCTGTCCTCCAGAGACAGTAAAACTACAGCCTGCAGAGGCTTTGGGGAGGGAGGTTTAACTGCAGCTGCAGCTTTCTGCTGCCATTCCAGCTGCGAGGCTGCACTTCGCTCCTGTGAGGCTCAGGGAGGTGCTGAGGAGGATAACAGGAACCCCCAGACTCTGCTTCATCAAGAAACCCCAGAACACTCCTTCTTACACATTTATGACCGAGAAACCCTCTGCAGAGCAACATGCAGGTGGAGCAGTGCCAAGTCTCACCCCAATGACAACTCCCCCTGTATGGCAACGGCCTCCAGTGGCCAATGTCACTGGGAGCAGTAGCAAGCAGCACCCCATCTCCACAACACGTTTCCCTGGGCAAGGAAATCAAGTACAGGCTCTGGGCAAGACCCTTCAAGCTCTCGCTGTCACAGGCTCAGTGCAGGAACTGAGCTGCCTCTCGGCTTTCACAGACTGTTTGGGATTGGAAGGGACCTCCAAAGATCATCTTTAGTCCAAGCCCCACTGCCAGAACAGGTGGGGGTTGGACCAGAGAGCAGGAAAAATTGGGTAAAACTACATGAACTGAGATGGTCAATTGCTCTGCCCTGCTCTGAGGGGTCCAGCCTAACTCAAACCCCTGCCCAGAACTGCTCCCTCAGAAAGAATTTCAGTTTCAGCCTCTCTCCCCGCTTTGGTGGAAACCCTAACCCTAGTTATAAAGAAACCCAACATCACATCCCATCCAAGTCCAGAGCCATAATTAACCTTTGCCTCAGATGAAGGTAAGTGGCATCAGCTCTCCTGCTGCTCTCTTTATCATCTTGTTCCTCCCAGTCTGATGCTGGAGCTCAATCCAAGCAGCACGATGCTTCACCTTCCCACCTCTCACCTTGGAGAGCCCAGTGCCTGCTGATGCTTCACCTCTTAGGGATGGGGCAGCCACAACTTCCTTCAGCAACCTGTTCCACCATCTCACCACCCTTACAAGTCTCTACAGAAGGAGTTTGAAGGAGCAGGAGACTCCACAACCTCTCTAGACAGCCTGTTCCATGGCTTCTTCGCCTTCACAGGAAGGAAGTTTCCCCTCACATTGAGCTGAGATTCCCATGTTCCAGCTTATCCCCATTGAACCTTGTCCTATTACTGGCACCACTGAGATGTCATTGGCTCCTTCCTCTGCATCCCCACCCCTCAGTGTTTACAGACAGCAATGAGATCCCTCTCACCCTTCTCTTCTCCACACTAAGCAGCCCCAGTTCTCTCAGCCCTTCAACACAGGAGAGATGCGCAAGTCTCTTCATCACCATCATAGCCCTCTGTTGGGCTCTCTCCAGTAGGTCCTTGCTTCTCTTGAACTGGGGAGCCCAGACTGGACACACCACTCCAGGTGTGGTCTCGCCAGAGCAGAGTAGATCTGAAGGGTAGAGTGTTCCTGAGGCACCCCAGGACACCACTGGCCCTCTTGGCCACAGGGGGAACTCACTGTCCACTGGGACACGAGCCTTTGGATGATGGATGAGCAGGTCTGGAGGCTGAGGAGCCCCACTGAAAGAGCACACAGGGCAGCTGTGAGAGCTGTCTGCAAGTTCTGCTGCCCAACACATCCTGTTCACTCCTCATCCAGTCTCCAAACACATCAGTGGCCTTTCTGAACTGCTGACAAACCAATACCTGAAGAGCCAGGCTCTGTTTTCTCTTCTTGTCCATCACGAAGGCGAGTGAGTGAAGGGACTTCAATAATAGCATCGATTGTCTCCGCAGGCTTTTCTCTCTCGCCCGGCTGGGGATTTCCACAGCCCCAGCCCTCGCCTGTTCCTTGGTCCCTCAGCCCCATCTAGTGCCAAAGCGAAGTCAAAAAACCCCGGCTGCTCCACCGGCTCAAAACCAGGCTCCCGAGTCCAATCGCACAGAGAGAGAGGAGAACAACTCCTCCTCCTCCTCACGGTGGATCCTGCAGCCCAGCGATGCCCCTCAACCCAGCGCCCCAGACTGAAGGGCTCTGCAGAGCTCACCAGACAAGACCCCTTGCTGTTACTCAACAAGTACCAAAGCCTTTGATAATTCCCAGCAGAATTTGAGCTTGAATTAAACAAAGTGGAGTCTTCTCATGACTCCTCAATGTTTACTCCGTGCAAGAAGCATCCCCCAAGAACAGACACACTGCCACATGTAGGAGCAACAACAGTGAAACAAGGCTGTGACCTCCCTCATGTCATGCAGAGCAAAGGACTGCGATGCCCAAGGATTCAGTGCTAGAAAACCTCAAACTTCATCAGACTAATTAACTCTCCCAACAAATCCTTATGACTTGACCAAAGGCAGATGAATGTGAGAAAGGAAGGAGAGATGTTTGTTAACAGCCTGCTCACAGCTATCATTCATATAATCCTGAACTCAGAGAGGATGAGCAAGGGTGACATTATCAAAAGCTCCATTAGACCAAACACAAATTACATGAAGAGTCTTTTCTCATGAGTAAACTCCTACCTTTCTCCTGGAGCCACCATAACCTTCAGGTCTCACTCAACCAAGTTGCTCCCAAACCAAATGTCTTCTCTCCACCCTCTATTTAACTAGATCACCACCACCCTTCCACCAGCAGAAACGCTGATGTGATTGCCCCTAATCACCTCCAGGCAGAGTCAGATTAATTTATTAGCTCCTTATGTTAATTTGGGTGATTCTGCCTCAAGGGGTTTGTGGATGGCAAGATTCTCTGTGCAGAGCACCACAGATATCATCTCCCACCCAATGATTTAAACAGCAGAATCATAGGATCACTCAGGTTGGAAAAGACCCTTGAGGTCATCAAGTCCAACCCATAACCCAACTCTCACAAGTTGACATTAGACCAGATCTCTGAGCACCACACCCAAACACCTCCAGGGGTGGGGACCCAACAGCCTCCCTGGGCAGCCTGTTCTGAGGCCTGATGACCATTTCCATGAAGAAGTTTTCCCTGCTGTCCAGTCTAACCCTCCCGTGGTGCAGCTTGAGGCTGATCCCTCTTGTTCTATCACTAAGGACCTGTGAGAAGGACCTTGTGTTTGCCCATCATGACTTTACCCGAACAGTGTCTGCTGCAGAGCATAAGATGAGAGAACTTTGGGATCTGCCCTTTATTGAAAACCAGGGTTACTCTGCACGCTGGTGCCTCCCTTTTCATTCCACTCCAGCTTGTACTTGTCACAAGTTGAGGGGTAACACCACACCACGTGCCCAGGTCTATGTCCCACAAATCCCACCACTGCTGCACCCTTCGCTCCAAACTGGAGGTTTGCCTCGTGAGCACACGCAGGTTGAAGGATGAATCTGAACCCAACCAGCTCCTGACTCCAGTCAGGTCTGACAGCCACCTGCAGGGGTTGTTCCTACAAGCCAGTCACAGCTTGGCAGCATTTGCACTGTCTCCTCTCCACTCAGCTGAGCCCAGAGGAGAGCTGAGCCTTGGCTTCAGCACAGAATTGCTCCAAGCATCTACAGAGCTGCTTGAAGGACCTTGCTTGACACAGAACTGGAGTGGACCAGGAGCATCAGCAGCCAGGAACAGCGTCTGGGCTGGGAGAAGCCAGAAGACAGTTGATGAGCCCAGGCTGGAAATCTGCTGAGGAGAAACCATGATAGTGAGGGAGTCCTCCAGGGTTGTGTAGAACTGCAGGCTAAGGCTGAAGTGTAAACAGCTTAATATTTAATAACATTTAAGGCAAAATCAGCTGCTGTGGTCTCTGCTGGGGTGAGCACATCTGTGAAGTCTGACAGGGATGTTTTCCTTTTCAAAGAGAACCAGCACTTCCCCAGCAGTGCTTACAAACTGGAGTAGTGGGAAAGGAGGCTGCTGTGTGTGTGAGCAAGAGTAGGTCAAGAAAGAGGACCTCGGGGTGACCAGGGGGAGTAAAAGGCTCTTTTGGGTGGCCCCTGCATTTAGTGGTCATCACTAACCAGATCGTTAAGCACTACTGAATAAATAGGGTCAATTAAAGAGATGAATGAGTAAATTAAATAAATGAATAAACAAATGACTGCTCATTTATAGCAAATGAATTCCCATACAAGCAAAGCAAAACCCCACAAGGATTGCTGCCAGGCAAACTGCCCTCTTCAGCACTGGCTGCAAGCACGAGCAGGAACCTCTTAGCGAAGCCTTTTTGACACCGAGGAAAGCGTGATGGGTCCATCATGGCATCCAGCTGCTTCTTGCAAGATGGCAAAGGCTACCTGAGAGAGTTCATCTGACCCTGGTAGTGAGCGATCAGAGAGGCTGAGGGGATGAAGGAAAAGGCTTGATGCACAGCCAGAGCAGACAGCGGGTACAGAGTGCATAAAGCAAGTCCCCGTGGCTGAGGTGACAGCTGAGGGCTCCTCTGCAAGGACCGAAGACGCCTTCTGACCTTCGCGATGCAGTCGGATGGAAGCTCAGTCCAAGGGATAAGATAGTGATGTCATTTATCAGACCAACTCAGTAGAAACCTTCACCAATGCACAGCTCACAGGCTCCTCTGAAGGAACGAGGCACCGTTACCCCAGCTGGGCAGGGAGACTGGGGCTTGGTGAAGAGCGACTGTTGATGATCTGTCCAGCACCAGCCAGCTGCAGTCACAGGATGCAGCTGCTTAAATCAAGACCCTTCCATTCAAAGAAACGAGGGGTTTGCCTGTGCAGGGTTTGCCCCCTTTGGCCCTTATCAGCCTTTTCCTCTCCTCTCCATGGGTTTCCCATCTGGGGGGCTTAAATATGATGCCTTATAATAATGTCCAGTCAACCACAACACTCTTTTGACAGAATCACAGAACGTTAGGGATTGGAAGGGACCTCGAAAGGTCATCCAGTTCAGTCCCCCTGCCACAGCAGGATCACCTAGACCAGTCACACAGGAACACCTCCAGGTGGGTTTGAAACATCTCCAGAGAAGGAGACTCCACAACCCCCATGGGCAGCCCCTGCCAGGGCTCTGTCCTTCTGGAACTGAGGGGCCCAGAACTGGGCACAAGATTCTGGATGTGGTCTCACCAGGGCAGAGTTGAGGGGGAAGAGAACCTCTCAACCTACTAACCACCCCGCTTCTAATCCAACTCAAGATGCCATTGGCCCTCTTGGCCACAAGACCCCATTGCTGGCTCCTGGCCATCCTGCTTGCCAAAAGGAACTATGACTCCTTCCAGCAATATGACAGCTCAAGGAGGGGTTAAAAGAAGGGCCATAGAGTCATAGAATCATTAGGGACTATGGGTTGGACTAGATGATCTGCAGAGGTTCCTTCCAATCCAGACCCTACTGTGATACTGTGAACAGTGCAGAAGTCTCTCGAGTTGCCGTGAGGCTACGTCCTCACTCCCTCTAACTCAGGCACCACCTGGCTGGTCAGGGAGCAGCAGAACAACATCAGAAACATGGGAAACAATATCAGCCCCATCTGAAACCCCAGACTGCTGAATGTGGTTCAGTCCTGGACCCCATTTAGTCCCACAGCAAAGCAACAGGTCCTTGCAACAGGAGCACAGAGTGGTGGGGGGTTGGAAGGAACTTCTGAAACTCATCCAGTCCATTGCCAGTGCTGAGAAGAGAATCGAAATGGAAACTTCAGTGATGTAAGATGGAAACTCCTGGGCTGTGGCTACAACTTGGACAAAGCACCCAGAGCCCTCCTGCTCAGTGTGAATTCAAGCACCAAGTGATTCTGGCTCTTTGGGATTCGGTGCAAAGCTGTGAGGCAAAGGGCCCTGTCCATCTCTCCGCGCTCACCAGAGTGATAACCCCTGGGAGACTTCATATTTCCAAGAGCTAATTACAAGAACGTGATGGATGCGCTGCCTGAATTAAATTTACAGGAACAAGAGGCTAAGGAAGGGAAAATAAACAGAAATGAGGAGGAGGAATTAATGGTGCGTTTAATGAAGAGAAATCAAAACTCATTTGTTGTTTTGGGAGGAGAAGGCACCTTCTAATGCCATCGCAATAGTAACTGAGCAGCATCCAACTGATGTCTAACCTGTCAGAGCAAGAGTAATAAATGATTCTTTTCTGTGATTTAATTTTCACCCTTTTAAAGCAAACACTTCATTCTGCTCAGCTTCCAAGAGAAAAACCACATTATTTAAAATGACTTCCAAATATCAGCCTAATGAGCTATCACACAGACCTTTGGAGAAGGCAACATGGCTTTGCGACGAGGCTTTTCGCTTCTCGCGAGGAGAAAGGAGCGACATCTCTTACCAAGAAGTGTATTTCCTGAGCAATTAGGCACAGGAGCCTAATTAAAAGTTAAGTCGATGTTCACAGAATCACAGAAGGTTAGGGATTGGAAGGGACCTTGAAAGATCATCCAGTCCAATCTCCTGCCACAGCAGGATCACCTAGGTCCAGTTGCACAGGGACATGTCCAGGTGGGTTTTAAACATCTCCAGAGAAGGAGACTCCACAATCACCTTAAGCATCCCCTTCCAGGGCTCTGTCTCCCTCACCATGAAGGTCCTTCTCATATTGACATGGAACCTCCTCTGTTCCAGCTCACACCCATTGCCCCTTGTCCTATCATTGAGTGCAACTGAGAAGAGCCTGGCTCCATCCTCCTGACATCCACCCTTTCCATATTTATCATCATTCAAGAGGTCACTTCTCAGGCTCAAGATGCACAGGTCCCTCAGCCTTTTCTCATCAGGGAGATGCTCCCCTCCCTTCATCTCTGTGGCTCTGAGCTGGACTCTCTCCAGCAGCTCTGTGCCCTTGTGGAACTGAGATGCCCAGAGTTTCTATGATTCTATGATTGTATGATTTTATGATTGTATGATTTTATGATTCTATGATTCTAAGATTTTATTATTCTATGATTTTATGATTCTATGATTTTATGATTCTATGATTGTATGATTCTAAGATTTTATGATTCTATGATTCTATGATTTTATGATTCTATGATTTTATGATTCTATGATTCTAAGATTTTATGATTCTATGATTTTATGATTCTAAGATTTNATTCTATGATTTTATGATTCTATGATTCTAAGATTTTATGATTCTATGATTCTAAGATTTTATGATTCTATGATTCTAAGATTTTATGATTCTATGATTCTAAGATTTTATGATTCTATGATTCTAAGATTCTATGATTCTATGATTCTAAGATTTTATGATTCTATGATCCTAAGATTTTATGATTGTATGATTTTATAATTCTTTGATTCTATGATTGTATGATTCTTTGATTCTACAACTCTATGATTCTATGACTCTATGATCAACAGCCCTGCTGAGGGTGCCCCCAGTGCCCCTCTCAGTGTCATTAATGAAGACATTAAACAACACTGATCCCAGTACAGACCCCAGAGGGAACAGGGTCTGAACATCCTTTGCAGGGTGTGATCTTTCAAACGAGGCTTTTAAAGCAGCATCAGTGAATTATTTCTGGTGGCTCCTCACACCTGACACCTTCCTTAAGTGTTTTGTATTTATGAGTCCCTACCGTGGGGGCTGCATCGCCCCTTCCTCCCCCTTCCCACTGAAATAATTACAGTTATTAAGCTGCCTGCTCACCTGTTCTCCTCTGCTTTGATATCTGGCATCTCTACTGCTAAGTGTGGTCTGCCTCGGGATTTTAATTAGCTCTGAATGAAATATGGTTCATTAATAAAACCTAGGGACAGTAAAACATCTGCCAATTAGTTTGGAGGGTGGAGGGGAGCAATACGTGCCGCCGGCAAATCGGAGTCTCCCTGATTTATAGACCCCGACCATCCTGCTTGTGCAGACTTCTAGACAGACACTCAGATGCATCAGACACTCAGATGCAGAGAAGGAAAGAAAACAACCCCGTCACAAAAAGCTTTGGGTGTAGCTTTGTAGCTTTTGGGGAAGGTTTCTTAATTAACATAAAGTGTAAAACATCTTGGAGTCTTTAACACCCAACTGACTGTCACGGGCCAGCACCTTTGTGCTGTGGTGAGGGAGCACTGGGAGGGGCTGCCCAGGAGGGTTGTGGAGTCTCCTTCTCTGGAGATGTTCAAAACCCACCTGGATGTGTTTCTGTGAGACTGGATCTAGTTGATCCTGCTGTGGCAGGGTGATGGGAGTGGATGATCTGTTGAGGTCCCTTCCAATCCTTAATGTTCTCTGTGGTTCCGTGGGTGTTGCTGTAAAGACGATGTAAAGTGTGAGTAGTGGCTTAGAGCTAAGAAGATAGAGGTCACCCCAGCTGTGGGCCTCAGGGACTGAGTGCTGTGCAGATCAGTAGAATCACAGAACCATTCAGGCTAGAAAAGTCCCTCAAGTTCATCGAGCCCAACCATGAACCCACCTGCCCCAAGCCACCACTAAACCCTGTCCCTGAGCTCTACATCTACTGTAGAACCCCTCGGGGGATGGTGATTCAACACGTAGTGAATCAAGGTCAACAACAGAAACCTGTGGTAGTCAATTCCTGCTTCTGAATTATTTATTCCATGTTATAAAGCAAATCAGAACCAAGAGTTTTGAGAGATGCTTGAGAAGCCAGAAAGCCTCTGGTTGCTTTATCGAGCATGGAGATCTACACGAAAACTCTAAAACCCCCCAAAACCCCAAACAACTATTTGATTAAGAACAGACGGGTGAGTAGGATGGCTGAGGGAGTTGGGGAGGTAGGATGGAAGGGGGAGTAGGATGGATGGGGGGAGGAAGTATCATAGAATCATTAGGGATCAGAAGGGACCTTGAAAGATCATCCAGTCCAATCCCTCTGCCACAGCAGGATCACCTAGACCAAGTCACACAGGAACACATCCAGGTGGGTTTTGAACATCTCCAGAGAAGGAGACTCCACAACCCCCTTGGGCAGCCCCTTCTGGGGCTCTGGCACCCCCTCTGGGAAGAAGGTCCTTCTCATATTGATGTGGAACCTCCTCTGCTCCAGCTCACACCCACTGCCCCTCGTCCTATCACTGGATGACACTGAGCAGAGCCTGGCTCCATCCTCCTGACACCCACCCTTCACGTATTTATAGACATTAACGAGGTCACCCCCCAGTCTCCTCTTCTCCCAGCTAAAGTAGGATGGAGGGACCATGTCCTGAGTTTGAGGGACAGCAGGGAGCTGCCCGGGCTGCAATACTGAATTCCAGCTCTGGAATGGTGTGAGGGGGCTCAACCACACAGGGACAGATCTGGCAGATGAGCAAGAAAAGCTGCAGAGGAGCGAGAGCAGGGAGCTCGATCCGCGCTCAGAGTCAGAGCCACGAGAGGGAGCCCAGGACTCGCTCCAGAGCGCGGCTGGGAGGTGGAGGGGAGTCTGCTGCGGAGGATGCGCTCCAAGGACCCGGGGGACAACCTCCCTCACACCTCATCATCCTTGAGCCTTCGAGCTTAATGGGCAGAAACCAAACAACAGCTGTTGGGTTCAGTTGGCTTCATGCAGGTGTTTAGTTGTCTGTTTGAAAACAAAGATGAAAACAGCCAGAAAGTCTAGATCTAAGAGAAATAAGTCACTGACTCAGGCTCCTTTTTTCTAAGCTCAAGAGATCCAGCTCCTTCAGCCTTTCCTCATCAGGGAGGTGCTCCTCTCCCTTCATCATCTCTGAGGCTCTGCACTGGGCTCTCTCCAGCAGCTCTGTGTCCTTTCGTGACACTGAGGGGCCCAGAACTGGACACAACACTCCAGATGTGGTCACATCAGGGCAGAGCAGGGGGGAAGGAGAACCTCTCTCGATCTCCTAACCACACGTCAGAGTTCCCCTCAACGTGGAAGTTGTTACAGTGAAAGCCACCAGATGTCGATTGTGCTGCGGTCGCGGCTGCAGCAGCAGCAGCAGCATCCCCGGGCTCTGGTTTATGCCCACGGGGCTCTCAGGAGGGGGCTTTCCGAAGGGTTAATAGTGTTTTCAAACCAAATCAGACGAGAAGCTGCTAACAAACAGCAGCTTTTGCAGCCACGAGTGGGAGCAGAGACTCCTGCACNTGGAGAAGAGGAGACTGAGGAGTGACCTCATTAATGTCTGTGAATATGTGAAGGGTGGGTGTCAGGAGGATGGAGCCAGGATCTGCTCAGTGTCATCTAATGGTAGGACAGGGGGTTCTTGTCACCCTCACTGACAATTTCCTTCTCAGACTGATGTGGATCCTTCTCTATTCCACCTGACACCGACTGCCCCTTGTCCTGTCACTGGGTGCCACTGAGCAGAACCCAGCTCCACCTTCTCCATACTGATCAATATTCATGGGGTCACCCCTGAGTCTCCAAGCTCANGACACCCACCTTTCACGTATTTATAGACATTAACGAGGTCACCCCCCCAGTCTCCTCTTCTCCCAGCTAAAGTAGGATGGAGGGACCATGTCCTGGGTTTGAGGGACAGCAGGGAGCTGCCCGGGCTGCAATACTGAATTCCAGCTCTGGAATGGTGTGAGGGGGCTCAACCACACAGGGACAGACCTGGCAGATGAGCAAGAAAAGCTGCAGAGGAGCGAGAGCAGGGAGCTCGATCCGCGCTCAGCGTCAGAGCCACGAGAGGGAGCCCAGGACTCGCTCCAGAGCGCGGCTGGGAGGTGGAGGGGAGTCTGCTGCGGAGGATGCGCTCCAAGGACCCGGGGGACAACCTCCCTCACACCTCATCATCCTTGAGCCTTCGAGCTTAATGGGCAGAAACCAAACAACAGCTGTTGGGTTCAGTTGGCTTCATGCAGGTGTTTAGTTGTCTGTTTGAAAACAAAGATGAAAACAGCCAGAAAGTCTAGATCTAAGAGAAATAAGTCACTGACTCAGGCTCCTTTTTTCTAAGCTCAAGAGATCCAGCTCCTTCAGCCTTTCCTCATCAGGGAGGTGCTCCTCTCCCTTCATCATCTCTGAGGCTCTGCACTGGGCTCTCTCCAGCAGCTCTGTGTCCTTTCGTGACACTGAGGGGCCCAGAACTGGACACAACACTCCAGATGTGGTCACATCAGGGCAGAGCAGGGGGGAAGGAGAACCTCTCTCGATCTCCTAACCACACGTCAGAGTTCCCCTCAACGTGGAAGTTGTTACAGTGAAAGCCACCAGATGTCAATTGTGCTGCGGTCGCGGCTGCAGCAGCAGCAGCAGCATCCCCGGGCTCTGGTTTATGCCCACGGGGCTCTCAGGAGGGGGCTTTCCGAAGGGTTAATAGTGTTTTCAAACCAAATCAGACGAGAAGCTGCTAACAAACAGCAGCTTTTGCAGCCACGAGTGGGAGCAGAGACTCCTGCACTGGTGACTGAGCAGATGTGTTCCCCTTTATTGCTTCACAGGAGGCATCTGTGCAGCTTGAGCAGGAGAAACTGAGTTTCTGGAGCTAAGAATCTCTAAACTTCATCAGGAGCTCTGTCTGGAAACCCTCTGTCTGGTGAGCTGGATGCGACACAGAATAGTTGGAGAGNTGCCCCTTGTCCTGTCACTGGGTGCCACTGAGCAGAACCCAGCTCCACCTTCTCCATACTGATCAATATTCATGGGGTCACCCCTGAGTCTCCAAGCTCAAGAGACCCAGCTCCCTCAGCCTTTCCTCAGCAAGGAGATGCCCCCCTCCACCATCTCTGTGGCTCTGCTCTGGACTCTCTCAAGCATCTCCTTGTCCTTCTGGCACTGAGTGGCCCAGAACTGGACACAACACTCCAGATGTGGTCTCACCAGGGCAGAGCAGAGACACTCCAACCCCAAGCACTGATTTTTTCAAAATCCACTTCCTCTTTCCTGGAAATTTCTGACTGGTCCAGACTGAATTTAAAATTCAAGCTGTGAAGAATAAACTCCCAGTTAATCTGCCAGGCTGGTGGGTACCACTTGAGTTTGGATATTGGGCTTCTGAATCTGGGTGCCCTCCCAAAATGTAGCCTTTACTTTGGAGTTCAGCAAGACTTAACCCTTTGTGATTTGCATCCCTGCATCTCCAAAGTGATTCCCTGTAGCATCTTCAGTCTGATGTCTGGATGACTCGGGCCATGAATTGGTTCTTCTCAGTGAATGTCAGAGGGGTTGGACAGGAGGAGCAAGTTGTGGAATCTGAGGATGGGGGACCCCTGGACCAGGCTGCTCAGAGAGAGGGTGGAGGCCCCATCCCTGGAGCCATTCCAGGTCAGGCTGGCTGGGGCTGTGGGCAACCTGGTCTGCTCACTGCAGAGAGGTGGGACTGGAGGCCCTTTGGAGGTCCCTCCCAACCCAAGGCAGTTTATGATTCTACATTTCAAAGCACACACTGATGTTTTCTCAGGAAGGACACTTTGGTTTGGCTTCCCAGTTACCACACTTAACTTCTTGTGAGTCTCAAGCTGATGTGACTGCAGGAAGACAAGGCTTTCCTTCCACTAATTTAAAGCCAATTAAAGCAGATCATCCTTTCTGAGGGGAGTCTCTGAGCTCTAGGACATCAAAACCTACCAGGCAATGCCACCCCTGGGAAGTCATTAAAGGAGCTGGGAGAGCAGTCGCCTTGTGTGAGAACAGGCAGCAGAGATGCCAGATTGGTTTCTCCACTGTAAAGCAAACCAGGGCCACAGTACCCAGAGCCAAACGTGCTGTTGTTTTGAGGAAGAGGAGGCTGAGGGGAGACCTCTTTGCTCTCTTACAACTATCTGAAAGAACATCATAGAGATGTTGGTGCTGGTCTCTTCTCACAGGTCATTAGCAACAGAAGCAGAGGGAAGGGCTTCAAGCTTCAACAAGGGAGGTTTAGACTGGACATCAAGAAGAAATTATTCCTGGAGAGAGTGGCCAGGCACTGAAATAGGCTGCCCAGGGTGGTGGTGGAGTCACCATCCCTGGATGTGTTTAGAAGTCGCTTAGATGTGGTGTTGGGGGATCTGGTTTAGGGGTGAACTTGCAGAGAAGATTTGATGGTTGGACTTGATCATCCCATGGTCTTCTCCAGCCTGAATGATTCTATGATTCTTGGAAGGAATTTTTCACCTAGAGCTTTGAGCAGACCGGCCAGTTTCCTAGGTGGCTCATATTTGGCACCTTGACATCAACCATGGGTCAGCAGGGTGCCCTGGTGGTCTGGTGTGAATGGGGTGGTTCTGATGAAGCAGGAGGATCCCACTGTGGGTTGTTTGTCTTCACACAGAGTGAGCTGGTCCCTGCCATCCTCAGCCCTTTTCTGCCTTTCGCAGTTACGTCCTCTTTGGTGTGGGCACAGAAAGATGCTTGAAGGAAGGAACAGACTGCTGGTGAGGAGGAAACCCCCTATTTTATAACTTGACCTCCTCTTCTCCCTAGGGACTAGCGACAGGACCAGAGGAAATGGGGTCAGGTTGTGCCAGGGGAGGGTCAGGTTGGCTCTTAGGAAAAACTTCTTCCCAGAAAGAGAGAGTGGGGAGGCCTTGGAACAAGCTGCCCAGGGAGGGTTAGTGGTTGAGGATTGTAGGGCAGGTGGTTGGACTTGATGATCTTCCAGCCTTGATGCTCCTGTGAGTTCACACAAGGTTGGCCATTCTGTTTGCCCAGTTGTTGCCACGGTAAAAATAGATCTCAGGGGTCATGTAAAATGGAAATGATGGGAGATTAGTTAGCAAAATCTGACCAGAATCTAACAAAAACCTCCCTCAAACTCCAATTTGTGGCTCACAGTTGCATGAAGGAGTCATCTGCATTGCAAAACAGGGCAGAGCCAGTGTTCACTGCGGACTTCAAATCACCCCGAGCAAATGAGGCTGCTTGTCACCTCCTCACGCAGCAGGGCCAAGGAAAGAGGCACTTTGTGCATCATTTCCTGGGATGGGACTGGAGCCTGAGATGGCACTTCCCATGTGGACAGGGTGTGGGACCCCACTGCTCCAGTCTGTTCCAGCACCACCTCATCCTGCTACTGGAGCTCAGGTCTAATTTGTGGGAGGATGACTTGAAGCCTCCTGACTCATCCCCTTTCTCCCATCTCTGGCAGCTGAGTTAAAGCCAGATCCAAGCATCGAATTGACCAGAAAAGCAACCCCAGAAAATCTGATCTGTCTTGAGCACAGGAGGAGGTGGATAAGGTCACAGCTGTCAAACCTCAGATTCCCTGTGCAGATGAGTTGTGGGGAGGCTGGACCCAGCCTGTCACAGCGCTGCAGTTCAGGGGTTTGCTCCTTTGCTTTGCTGAATTCCATGTCTGAGAGGAAAGAGCCTAGTCAGTGACAATGAGCCAAGGAAAACCCCAGCAAACTGAGCTGAACCCACCTCACCCACAGTTATCTGGTGACTGGGCTCCCCTGAACTTCTCAAAGAGGAAGAAATAGAAACCTATTTTATCCTGGTCTGCAGAACCCTCATAATCCCATTCTAAACTCTCCTCCTTGATGTATCCCAAGGTCTAGGACAGGTAAAATGAGGGCAAAATCTCCATCAGGGTGATTTGTCACAGAAGCCCAGAATGCTTGAGGCTGGAGAAGCCCTCTGAGCTCAGCCAGCCCAGCCCAGCACCTAACATCACCCCAGTGGCCACACCAGGGCACTAAGGGCCACAGCTAGGCTGGACTTCAACACCTCCAGGGATAAGGACCCCATCAATGTCTCAGGCAGTCCATGCTAGAGTCTCATTCTGTGAGGAAGGACTTCCTAACAGCCAGCTTAACCCTCTCCTGACAGCTTGGGCTCTGCCCTCTCATCCTGGCACTGGTTGTCTGGGAGAAGAGACCGGCCCCCACCTGACTACAACCTTCCTTCAGGGAGCTGGAGAGAGGGAGAAGGTCCCCACTGAGTCTCCTCCAGGCTCAACACCCTCAGCTCCCCCAGCCTCTCCCCATCAGCCTTTCCCTGCAGCCCCTTCCCCGGCCTCGTTGCTGCTCTGCACCCACTCCATCCCCTCCATATCTTTACTGAAGTGAGGGGCCCAGAACTCAAGAGGAGACCTTCCCACTGCCCAGTACATGGGGACAATGACATCTCAAGCTCTGCTGGCCACACCAGTGCTGCTCCAGGCCAGGATGCCATTGACCCTCCGAGCCACCTGGGCACCCTGCTGGCTCCTGCCAGCCAGCAGTCCCAGGCCCCTCCCTGCCAGACCCCCCCGTGTCCCCGACACGTTTCCATTCCCACACTAAAGGAAGCTCCGGCTTCTTCTCAGTGTGGCTGGAAACGAAACGCGTCGCTTTGCTGCACCGCAAGTATGTGATCTGGCTACAGGGCTGGCTCGTGGTCGCTTGCGCAAGCACAGCACAGAGACACTCTAATCCTGCAGTGCTCCCCATCAGCATTTCTCATGTCAGAGGGAAAAATGAACCCGCAGACGTTTTTTAAACGGGTAAATATACACAGTGCACAACATGTGCTGTTCCAAAAGGCTGAGAGCCGTATGACTGATGGCTAACACTGTGCTTGTCCTGTTCCAGCTCTGTGCTACCAAAAAAACTCGATCAAATGCCTCAGAGAGAAGAAGGTCTATTTTTAAAGGAGTGGCACGGAGGCACCCCGGTGGTCGTGACAATCCCTTCCTGCAGGTAGCTCGGCTGGCCGTGTCCGAGCGCAGCGCTTACTCTTGCGTGTGACGTGCAGGTCAAACTTCACTGGTCTGAGTATTTGACAGAAGCAGAGTCACAGAATCCTAGGCTGTGTTGGGTTGGATGGGACTTCCAAAGGGAGGACCGAGCAGGGCCAGCACTCACCAGACCAGGTTGCCCACAGCCCCAGACAGCCTGACCTTGAATGGCTCCAGGAATGGGGCTTCCACCCCCTCTCTGGGCAGCCCAGGGATCCCCCACCCTCAGATTCCAGATCTTGTTCCTCTTGTCCAGCCAAACTCTGCCCTTCTCCAGCTGAGGGGCCCAGAACTGGATACAATACTCCAAATGTGGCCTCACTAGGGCAGAGTAGAGGTTTGAGATGCTCATCAGACCTCACTGGAAGGGAACTGTGTACTCCTCCACTTATCTGCAGACAGCAGCTCCCTGGGTATGGGGCAGAGCATCTTTTCCCTCTAAGGATGTAGGGCATTAAGAGAAGAATCCTGGTCAAGAGAAGAGGATGCACCGTGAATAACAATAGGGAAAACTAACACTGATCAATCAAGCCCTGGTTGCTTTTCCACTGCATGTAACTACACCCACAGCTGCAACACACACCCCCCTTTTGCTGTTTGATTTTCACTTCATAAATAAAATAGTGAGGCAAGGTCGAATTATTTTTGCCCTGACAGCTCTGAGCAACGAGCAGGTCAGCCCAGGCTCCTGTCATCGGAGGCAGAATTCCAGGGATGCTCAGCACATGGCTTTTCTTCCTCAGAATCCTGCGCTCAACGTTTCTAGACAATGACTTGGGCTTTGCAGATGCAGAGGAAAACCTTCGCTCTGCACCAGCGGGAATTTGTGTCTCGTCTTCTGTTTTCTCCCTGAAATGGTGAAGAACCAACTCAGATCTGGGTTTGCTGCAGTGAGCAGGGAAAACATGGTTTGGGCAACCGAAGGATCAGTGTAGCCTGTGGAGGGGACTGCCTGCAGGAAAGTCAGGAGCTGTGCCACAAACACCAGCGTGAGGTTCTTCCCTCTCCATTTAATTCAGATGAAACAGTGTCTTCCCAAAGCCAGGCAGCGTTCGTGTTGCTGCCACATTCGGAGAGACATGGGCGTGAGAAGAACTTATACCCAGGTCCAGCACCTAAAGGGTGGCTGCCAAGAAGGTGGAGACTCCCTTTTCACAAGGAGTCACAGAAATGACAAAGGAGGATGGATAGAAGTTGCTCCTGGGGAGATTATGATTGGACTCCGGAGGGAAATTGTTCACCATGAGAGCAATCAGACACTGGGATGGGCAACACTGGGATGGGCTTCCCAGGGAAGGGAGGGTTCCTCAGCTTTAGGCAGTTTTGAGGGTCAGCTTGACAGGGTGTTGAGCCAGCTCGTTTCATAGAATCATAGAATCATTAGGGACTGGAAGGGACCTTGAAAGATCATCCAGTCCAAGCCCCCTGCCACAGCAGGATCACCTAGACCAAGTCATAGAATCATTAGGGATTGGAAGGGACCTCGAAAGATCATCCAGTCCAATCCCCCTGCCACAGCAGGATCACCCAGACCAAGTCACAAAGGGACACATCCAGGTGGGTTTTAAACATCTCCAGAGAAGGAGACTCCACAACCCCCCTGGGCAGCCCCTTCCAGGGCTCTGTCAAGCTCACTGGGAAGAGGTTCCTTCTGATATCTATATGGAACCTCCTCTGTTCCAGCTGACACCCACTGCCAACACTGGAGCTGGGTACCTTTATCTCAGCATCGTGGCTGAAACCCGCAGTGGGAAGCAGCTGGCAGCAGTCAGCGTGTTTGCAGAACCCAGTGACACCCCAGCAGCCATCAGGATATCTTGTGGAATGAGCTCTGTTAATACTCTGTGTGACTGGCTGCTGGACCAGGGCCCACGGAAAGGAGCCCTGGATGTAGTTAGGGAAGGGGCTGGCTGCAGAGTTTTTCTCATGAAAATGGGTTTCCGCTGGAAAACGTCGAAACCCGAGACTTTCGTGGGAACACAGGCACCACAGGCACCAGAAATGGGACTGCGGGTCACAGTGGGAGAAAGGGGAAGCAAAGGAAAACAAAGGAAAATGGGAAGCAAGTTCTTCTGTATCCCCGATCCAGAAGTTCTCCTGATACTACACGAGATGCTGAAGTCCTCTTCC
The DNA here is from genome assembly GCA_013400115.1 of Rhinopomastus cyanomelas. Classification (NCBI taxonomy): domain Eukaryota; kingdom Metazoa; phylum Chordata; class Aves; order Bucerotiformes; family Rhinopomastidae; genus Rhinopomastus; species Rhinopomastus cyanomelas. The sequence continues at coordinate 1,053,379 of VXBP01010616.1, read as the reverse complement.
AACAGCTATTTGAGTGCAAAGAGAAATAACTGACAGGATGCTGTGGTGTCTTTTGAATATTTAACAGGTAGAAGATGAGTTTCTAGTCTACAGACTAGAAATATACTAAAAAAAATACCTCAGATTACCACAATTCACCACAAATCATCACAAATCACCTCAAATCACCTCAAATCGTCACAGACCATCACAAGTCACCATAAATCACATCAAATCAACACAAAACACTACAAATCACCTCAGAACATCACAGACCATCACAAGTCACCTCAAACCAACATGAATTACTACAAATCATCACAATCACCTCAAATCATCTCAAATGGACCACCACAAGTCACCATAAATCACGTCAAATCAACACAAAACACTACAAATCACCTCAAATCGTCACAGACCATCAGAAGTCACCTCAAACCAATATGAATTACTACAAATCATCACAAATCACCTCAAATCACCTCAAAACATCACAGACTATCATCACAAGTCACCTCAAACCAACATGAATTACTACAAATCACCTCAAATCATCACAGACCATCACAAGTCACCTCAAATCAACATGAATTACTACAAATCATCTCAAATCACCTCAAATCATCACAGACCATCACAAATCACCTCAAATCAACATGAATTACTACAAATCATCTCAAATCACCTCAAATCACCTCAGAACATCACAGACCATCACAAGTCACCATAAATCAACTCAAATTATCACGAACCACTACAAATCATCTCAAATCATCACAGACCATCACAAGTCACCACAAATCAACATGGATCACCAGAAACCACCACAAGTTTATGATGTTGGACTAGATGCCTTTTGGAGGTCCCTTCCAACCCTACGCACTCGGCGATTGTATGAAACCCCCACAACTCACCTGAACCAAAGGCTGCCCATAGCCAGGTGAGGACACCCACGTCAGCTGGGAATTTAAAAGATCAGCAAATCATTTGAAAACTCCCAGCTACCACCGAAGAGCAAACCCAAAATGTCTGGAGGAATAACTCATAGCTCCAAAAAAATAAAGGCCATCTGGTGGCAGAGCTCCCCAGGGTTTTAAAAATAGCTCTCCTGGTTCGCAGACACAAGCTCCTTCCGTATTCGCGTTCCGATTAACCATCTGATTTGTTACGCGCCGCGTCCTGACAGCTGCTTTGCAGAGTGTGAGTGCTGGTGTGTGAAGCAGCCATAAAAGCACTTATGGACGCTCTTGTACCTCACACGCTGCATGTGCCAGGCGAGAAATTAACATAACGGGATTGTTATTGTCTCCAGGCAAGAAGTATTATTAGCAGCACTGGAATATCTCCAGTTCTCGAGCCAGTCGTGCTCTGTTCCCACTGCTAATAGGATCTTGCTCATTTTAGAATGCAGAAGAAGACAGGTCACCATGACGAGGGCATGCACGTGGGTCTGAATGCTGACAGAGCGGTGCGGCTAGAAGCATGCCAGGTGCCACATCCAGCAGGATTTACTAGGAAATCTTCATCACCCTAGGGCTGATAGAATGGCTGTGATAGCCAAGACTGAGATAGAATGGCTGTGATAGCCAAGACTGTCTCCATGCTGTTCTCAGATTTTCAGATGGCCTTGTGATTCTGGTTCCATGCATCTTATAGAATCAGATTCATTTAGCTGGAAGAGATTCTTAAGACCGTCGAGTCCAGCCGTTACCCCAACGGTCCCAACCCACCACTAAACCCTCTCCCTGAGCTCCAGATCCTCCCAGCTCTGAAGCATGACCAGGGGTGGGGATTCAAACCCCTCCTTGGGCAGCCTGTTCCAAGGCCTGAGGACTCTTTCCAGGAAGAAGTATCTCCTCAGGGCCAACCTCAACTTGCCCTGGGACAGCCTGAGGCCATCCTGTTCGTGTCTGTGTCTGAGAATCCAGGGTACAGCACCTCTGGCCTGAGAGCTGCACTTCCTTGTACAACCCTGGAAGTTCCCCAAATCACCACTGAAAAGGGGAGTCTGCTCTACTTCTCACTCCTATCAGCCAGAGGCCAAAGTGGGAGGTGTACCTTAGGTAAGACATCCCTCCACTGAGGATATCCCAACGCAGGAGGTTCTCAAACAGCTTTGCCTGCAAGAACAGAGGGTCTCAAGAAGCTTTTCCTCCTCATTCCAAGGCAGCAAGGTCAGAACAGGGTTTGTCCCACTCTTTCAGAGAGCAAAGATCAGAAGTTAATGCTGGAGGTAGTGTCCTTCTTCCCCTTGACTAGTGTTGAGGAAATTTATCTGGTCACAAGGTTTTCTTCCTGACTTTTTGCCTTGATCTGGCAGTAGCCAAGTCGTTATTTCAGCCAAAATATCACTAAATACCACATTTTTTCTGAAAATCAGTTAAACTATCATCTCAGAACACAGTGGCCAGCAGGGTAGGAAGAGCTCAAACGACTTCAAGGACCCTTTTGAATGTGCTACCCTTGGGAATGCTGGAGTCTCCTTTTCTCCATTCTAATCCCACAGCAGGAGAATCAGGTCCCCACCGGCGCAGCTACAATGCACTGGGGAGGGTAATAAGAGCTGGTTAATAAAATACAGTTCAGGGATGAGCAAACTGCAATTCAAAAGACAAAGCTCTCTGCTCTCACTGACTCTTTTTTATGAAGAGCCAAACTGTGAGGCTGTTTCAATTATCCCTTGGTGCCAATGAGATAGGAAATAAATGAGGCTTTATCTTAGCGACGCAGAGTAACGGCACCATCCATCCCACCGAAGCCACTGCTGCAAAAAACGAGCCTGTCACTGGGTGATGCCCAGCCTGGTGAGGCAGACTCTGGCAGGGGTCTGCACTTTGGGGGCAGCAGGGCTCCTGGCCACCCCTCTGTACCTAGTGCTGTGTCACAGGTTGACTCACAGGACTAGCTGGGTTCATAGAATCATCAAGTTGGGAAAAGACTTTCAAGATCATCCAGTCCAACTGCTCACCCTACAGCCCTCAACCACTAAACCCAGCTCCCCAAACACCCTGGCTGCCTGGCTGGTGAACCCCTCAGGGATGCTGCCTCCACCTCCTCCCTGGGCAGCCTGTTCCAAGGCCTCCCCACTCTTTCTGGGAAGAAGTTTTTCCTAAGATCCTTTCTGACCCTCCCCTGGCACAAGCTGACCCCATTTCCTCTGGTCCTATTGCTAGTCCCTAGGGAGAAGAGGCCAACCCCCACCTCACTGCCTTCTTGAGGTTGAGTTCAGCTTTATCAAAGTTCAAGCTTTTAATCTCTACCAGTTCAACGAGACAACATCAGAACATTCCTTGCAGGCAGCACAGTACCTCACAAGATCAGAGAACAGAGTCAAAGTATGGTAGATGTTTGAAGTGACCTCTGGAGATCATCTAATCCAACCCCTCCTGCCAGAGCAGGATCTCCTGGATGAGGTCACACAAGAACACATCCAGGCAGGTTTGGGATGTCTCCAGAGCAGGAGACTCCAGAAGCTCTCTGAGCAGCCCGAGCCAGGGCTCTGGGTCCCTCACACCAGGAAAAAGCTGCTGCTTATGTGTAGATTGAATACCCTGTGTTCCAGTTTATTCCAATTTAATCTCCCATGTCCCAGTTTATTCCAATTTAATCTCCCATGTCCCAGTTTATTCCAATTTAATCTCCAGTGTCCCAAGACACCTGAAGTGATATCTGGTTCTAAGCCTAGAAATGGTTTCTGTTAGTAAGAAGCCCAGCAATAACTTTCTGTCTGGCTGTGGTGAACAGTCTGAGCAAGTGACTAGCACCTTAGTGGGTGACTGGCCAAAGCCAACCAAAAACCTCCTGAAAGTAGCAGAAGTCTTGCCCTCGCTCCATCGCTTCAAATCCGGTCCTCAGGCTTGTTTTTCCCTTTTGTTTTGTTGTTTCCCCAGGCTGGAAGTTAAAGTTCTGAGTCACCATCTCATGGAATTTCAATCAGAGCTGGGACAGGAGGGATTTGGGGATTCAGTCTGTAAGGGAGCAGATGCTTGCAGCTAGAGTTGTGGAGCAGCTGCCGGTGTGTTCACGGAGCTGATGATGTGCTGGCATCAGGCAGCTGCTCCCACCTTCACCGACAGCCGGGCTAAGGGAAATCTCATCCTGCTCAAGTCTGCGGGATCCTTGCCATGGAATTCTGTGAAGTCATGTTTCTTCTTCTTGGCATTTGGGTGCTTAATCATGGGCCCTCTTCTGCACAAAGGGTTCGCTCAATCCATTAGCTCCCTATAGCCTTTTCATTTAATACAGCAGAGGCAGCCAAATATTTATGATGCTGTTGCAATGGTAATTGAACCGGCTGCTCCTCAGAGCCTTAGGAGGAGTCTGCCAAAATATCATTATTGTTAATTAATCAAGTCTCCTTTGAGCCAGCTTCTGCTCCCACTGAAATCAGCTGCATTCAGATTGCTTAGATTTTGGGCTTCTTCCCTGCTAAACTCTAAGCTTCTTTCATTTCCTTCAGCTGCTTCTCCAGCAATTCCCAAGATCTCTGCTTTCCTTCAGTAAGCGTCATCCAATGAGCTGCACAAGAGGCCAAGTTTGGTCAGACAGGGCCAGGCTGCTTCATTCTATCAGGTTAAGACCAGGGGCAATGGGTGTGAGCTGGAACAGAGGAGGTTCCACATCTGTATGAGAAGGAACTTCTTCCCAGTGAGGGTGACAGACCTCTGGAACCAGCTGCCCGGGGGGTTATGGAGTCTCCTTCTCTGGAGAAGTTTCAAACCCGCCTGGATACGTTCCTGTGTGACTTGTTCTAGGTGATCCTGCTGTGGCTGGGGGGTTGGACTGGATGATCCTTTGAGGTCCCATTCGCTCATGTTCTGTGATTAAGGCTTTCCACATCGCCCCCAAAAGAGCAGAGCTTCCTTTCACCCTGTCTGACCATGCAAAGGGGAGATGCAGGTGTTGAAAAGGGTGGAATATGTCACCACTCAGTAGAGGAGCTCCTGAAACTGGATGGAGCTTGAGGTCTAAACACTGCTGCTCTGCTCCTTGGAGGTCTCTAAGCTCTTGCCGACTGGTTTGCTCAAATGCTCCCAGCATCACTCCTGAAGAATCTTATTTAGCCCTGGAGTGCCACCCTGTACCTCGTTCCTAGACCAGCAAAGCGTTTTGCCCTCTCAAAACTCTGCCAACAGCTCCTCCTCACATGTGTTAGCACAGCACAAACAGAAAGGGAGATAAATGAGGAAGAGGGAGATTTGTTTGAGTTTCTTCTTCATTACGGAGCGTTGAACAGGCACAGCTTCCGTCACGGCGCTGTGCAGCGTCTGTTTATTCCCAGGCCTTTCAACTTTGCACACTGCTTAAATTTAAGACTAATAATAGTCTGAGCAAATGTAAAGGCTGTTGGGACAAGAAGACACCGCATGCTGGTGGAAGAGACGGGCCGCGGCTGAGGCCGCTGACACTGATGCATTCCTGCCCTCATTTCACTGACACCTGCACAACTACACAAATGGCCCCCGCGGGCAGGGAAGAGATTTCTCACTGTCGGGGCCGAGCAGATGGAGTTGGTCACTGTCAATGGAATTGTTTCGTTAACATAATGATGTGAACATCCTCCACATCCTGCTGCTAGATCAGTGGCTCCGAGTTTGGAGCAGGAGAACCGGTACGGGGGTAGTTGGTGCTTCCCTGAGTCACCTCCTCCTGACTGGGACCTTTGGGATGCTACAAGCAGCTCAGTCTTTTACTGCAGACATAAAACATTAGAGTAAAAGGTCCAGGGGTAAATCCCAGTTACACAACTGCCTTGTATTCACAGCTCCCCAGTGATTTAAGTGTCCTATCACTCAGTTCACCTGGAACTGAACGGGGAAATTTATTACAGGGAAAATAATCCTGCATTGGTAGGGGCACATGTTGCTTTAACCTGTCCTTGGTGAGCTTTGCCAAGTCCTCTGCACAGAAACCATGGACTAATCACTTAACCATAGAATCATCAAAGTTAGAGAAGTCCTTCAAGCTCATCAAGTCCAACACTGAACCCAACTGTCCCAACTCACTGCTAAACCCTGTTCGACTCTGAAACACAGAGGACAGTGATTCAACCCCCTTGAGGCCATTTCCTCTGGTCCTATCACTTGTTCCTTGGAAGAACAGACCAAACCCCACCTCTGAACAACCTCCTTTCAGTGAGTTATCCCCACATTCTCCCTGCATCCAGCTGTATCACATGGAACAGGCTGCCCACCTCAAGCACTGAGTGAGCTGCTTGCGAGGAACAAGTCTGTGCAGCACCTTTCTCTCTTTTCACGTGAACACCTTCAGGCCTTGAGTTCTAGGAATGCAGCTGCTTTGGGAAATAAAAAAGTACTCATAGCCCATTCCCTGCAGAAGCCACCCCAGGCAGTGTGCTCCTCGTGAACCATTTACTGCAGGCATTGCTTCAGGGCTTCACTATCCTCATCATGTCCCTCAGCTCCCAGACCTTCCCGGGTTGTTCCTGTTGCCTGGATGACCCACGTCCTCATGGTGATATTAGCACCATGTAGAAACACCTTCTATATTTAACACCCTCTCCTTTTTCCTTTTTCCCTTCTTTCTTGGCAACACACTCCTGTGCAAACACGTTTGGAAAGCAAACAAAAGCTCCCACCAGTGAGTTCCACCATCGGGCCAGCGTTTTCCTCTGCCAGTCGTTGCTCATCTATTCACTCTCTTCAACACGCACGTTGCACACACTAGGCACCTCCCTGGAGCAGCACACACCGAGCCACCCCAGACTGGGATAGAGCTGGTAGGTGCAGGCAGGGATAGAGCTGTAAACCAGAAAAACTAATGAGGGGAGTATTGTGCAACTGGAGAAGCTGGGTGTGCACGCTTGCAAGGGAGAGATGTCCTCAGAGAGGGAAAAGAATTAGGCACCCCCACGCCAAGGTGCTCTTCCAAATCCCCCAGGATGCTGATCTTTATCTTTAAAGCCTCCACCTCTCTGTTGCCAGTGGATCACCCATCAAGTTGAGCTCTTTGGAAATAAACATCCCCCTGTATTTATAAAGCACCTCTCATCCTGAGAACAGAAAGTGCAAGGAATGGCTGTTAAATCGCGTGACGGCAGCGCCGGGGCATTCCTCGGTTGTACCCGGTCATCTTCACATCTCAGCAATTTATTGAAGAAGTCAGCTCTTCAGGATTTTACTGCCAGGCAGCCAGCAGGACGCAGAAGTGCCCAGACCAGCTCGGGTTGGAAGAGACCGTCAAGATCATTGAGTCAATTAATCTACAATCGCTTTGATGCCGAAGCAGCTGGGGGGATGGCGAGAGGGGGAGGTTGCACAGAGTTTTCCTCTCGTTTTATGGCAGAGAGTGTCACTCACATCCCTGTAAACACTTGGCCAGAGCTGGCCGAGTCGTGTAGGATTCTGCAAAGCCAGCGAGGAAAGGGTCTGACTGCAAAAGCCCTCGCAGCTCTGCTCTAGCAGAAAAGGGACCACGAAATCGTTAAAAAACCCTACGAACCACAAAAATAGAAGCAGTGCCTTTTGCCCGTGGTCTCTTGGCTCCAGCAGACGTCCTGTGGTGCCAAAGATTTGTCATCAGGAGCACCAGCAGAACATGGGAAGAGCGCGCCGCTCCCCTGCTCCCGCCGCTGCTCGAGCTCCTGCTGTTGGTGTCACCAGCTTCTCCTGGGAGTTTCCACAGATAAGAAGAGCCTTCGCGCTGCTGACACACAGCTCACGGCAGCAAACGCCTGCGGGTGGCACGAGGGGCAGGTTCCTCCCCAGGAGAAATCCCGTGCCAGGAAGGGTTCTCTTTAAGAGCCGCGGCTGAACGTGGCTACGAGGTTCAAAAAGGGAATAGTAAATATTTTCAGTTCTCTGTGGTTCGTGGACTCCAGGAACCAGAGCCTGAAGGGGCTACTGCTAGATGTTTGTTTTCCTTGCTCCCTTTATGCTTTGCTTTCTGTGGGAATATTTGCACAACCCCCAGCTGAAGTGGACTCTGACACCAAGGTTTATTTGTTTTCAGTGTCATCGTTTGCCCGGGATTTGATTTAGCTCTTAGGCTCCGGCAGCACCATCACCAGAGCTCCACTGCGGGCAGCGGGTTCGCAGCGGCAGCAGAACTGAGACTAGGACTGTGTCTGGAGGACCTCACGCAGGAGCTGCTGCAGCCAAGGGCAGTAGATGTCAGCTTTGGCATCAGAAATACAGCCTGAGCCTCCTGGAAAGGGTTGGAGATGGCCAGAGAAGCCTTAGACCACAGTGTGAGGCAGAGCACAAGGGGAACGTGGGTCACAGTGGATGAGAGACCTTTGCTCGAAAGAATAGGGGGGAGTAAAGAGTGGGTGTGTTTGTCTGTCAGTGTGGCTGTCCTGTCTCTCCCTGCAGCCTTTGAGACACTGTTCCATGAAGAGGTTCTCTGGTTCTCACGCCAGTAGCATTAAGGAGCCATAAAGGACAGTTATGTTTACTTGAACCTTCTCCTACTCGACAGGCTTTGGAGCAACACAAGAATCTTCTCAACAGCTCTTGGTTCTGCTCCTTCAAGTAAAAGTCTGTTCCTTTCTTTCATCTTACACAGTCCAGACCCAACTCTATGTCACAGAATCACAGAACATTAGGGACTGGAAGGGACCTCGAAAGATCATCCAGTCCAATCCCCCTGTCACAGCAGGATCCCCTCGATCCAGTCACATAGGAACATCTCCCAACTCTGTGTCACAGAATCACACAGACTCACAGAACACCAAGGATTGGAAGGGACCTCGAAAGACCATCTAGTCCAATCCCTCTGCCAGAGCAGGGTCACCTAGATCCAGTCACATAGGAACATCTCCAACTCTGTGTCACAGAATCACACAGACTCACAGAACACCAAGGATTGGAAGGGACCTCGAAAGACCATCTAGTCCAATCCCTCTGCCAGAGCAGGGTCACCTAGATCCAGTCACATAGGAACATCTCCAACTCTGTGTCACAGAATCACACAGACTCACAGAACACCAAGGATTGGAAGGGACCTCGAAAGACCATCTAGTCCAATCCCTCTGCCAGAGCAGGGTCACCTAGATCCAGTCACATAGGAACATCTCCAACTCTGTGTCACAGAATCACACAGACTCACAGAACACCAAGGATTGGAAGGGACCTCGAAAGACCATCTAGTCCAATCCCTCTGCCAGAGCAGGGTCACCTAGATCCAGTCACATAGGAACATCTCCAACTCTGTGTCACAGAATCACACAGACTCACAGAACACCAAGGATTGGAAGGGACCTCGAANGTTAGGACAAACCACAGGATGAGTCAGAGAAGAAAATGAAAGAGGTTTCGTACGTTTGCATTTAGAACGGCCAAATAATGAGCAGAAAGGAAGAAATGTCATATGTGCCCCAGGAGGGATGGAGCAGTTAAACTTGGTGTTCTCAGAGAGTTCTGCTTTACAGATGGAAGTGGTTAAGTGAGGAACATCCATGGCTTTTCCCACATTTATGGAAACTGCTGACAAAGGGCACAGCTCCTCCCACTGCAGGTCGGCCAGAAGACTGGGCAATAGCATTAAAGTCTCTCTTCTCTCTCATCTGGTTTAGATCTCAATCACTTCAGAGCAAGGAGTCACAGAGTCATAGAATGTGTTGAGTTGGAAGGGACCTGCAAAGGGTATCTAGTACAACCACCCCGCACCAAGCAGGGCCAGCACGCACCAGATCAGGTTGCCCACAGGCTCAGACAGCCTGACCTTGAATGGATCCAGGGATGGGGTCTCCACCACCTCTCTGGGCAGCCTGTTCCAGGGATCCCCCACCCTCAGATTCCACAACTTTTTCCCCCTGTCCAGCTTCACTCTGCCCTTTTCCAGCTTCAAACCAGGACCCCTCATCCTATTGTTCCCTGCCCTTGGGAACAGCCTTCACAGCCACCTTAGAGGGGTTGGAAGGTCACTAGCAGGTCCCCCCAGAGCCTTCTCCTTTCCAGGCTGAACAGCCCAAACTCCTTCAGCCTGTCCCCAGAGCAGAGGGGTTCCAGCCCTTTGATTATCCTCGTGGCCACCTCTGGACTTGCTCCTACAGCTCCACATCCTTCCTGTGAGTCTCTGACATTAATTGTCCAAACACAATGCAGAGGCAGGGCATCTCAAAGCGGACTATATCGCAAACCTCTCTTGGGCACTGTCCTGCCAAGGCCATCTCTCTGTAGGATGCCTTTCTGCTCTTCATCTCACACTACAAAGTGACCATCACCTCTCTGGTCACACACCTCAAGGATGAGCACCTGTGTGCTTGTGGAACCAAAAGAGCCCTATGAAGACAGCAAAACAAAGCGACAGGCTTTGCATGAGGCTTTGAATATTCAGCACCAAGAGGCTCCTAACCTGGCTGGAAAGAGAACAACAGCCTTTGTGACAAAGGCTGGTTAACGTGGACATACGACGTGTCCCATCTGCATCCCGCTGTAATTGCAGCAGCTGTCCCTTTGCCTCCACACAAAACCTCTTTGTTGGCTCTTCGCGCTCCGAGGGTGACACTATCTGTTCAGTGGAAGCCCAGAGGACATGAATCATTTCGTCCCTACAGCTCGTGGCTCCGCTAGTTTATTAGGATGGAAGCCTCACAGGTCACAGCTCTCATCTAGCAAAACCAGCTGCTCACAGCCTGGTGTTGGCTGATCAATACCTGGTGACCCAGGAGAGATGTGGCCAGTCAACGCTTCACGCAGCCACTGGTCCCATACGGCCCGTTGTGAAAGCTCTTTCTATAAATAGTGGAGATCAGCCTGGCTACGCTGCTTTGTTAGTGGCCACGCAATAAATGAGCAGCTCCAGCTGGGCTTTAGCGTCTTCTCAGATAACCAGAGGAGCTGGGAGTCCCAAAGTGCTCCTCAGGAACTGCAGAAATGACCCTGTGGCGTGGAGGCTCGAGTTAAACTTCCTCTTAACTTTCCTCCCTGCTTTGCTGCAGAGGGTTCGTGGCTGAGCACAAGCATCTGAGTTGTTTCCTCATCCTCAGAAGGCTGTTTCACATCTCCATCGCCTGGCTCTATCACTATATGAGATCACTATATCACCAAGATGAGAAGGAACTTCTTCCCTGTGAGGGTGACACAGCACTGGAAGGGGCTGCCCAGGGAGTTGTGGAGTCTCCTTCTCTGGAGACACTGAAAACACAACTGGACGTGTTCCTGTGTGACTTGGTCTGGGTGATCCTGCTCTGTCAGGGAGGTTGGACTGGATGATCTTTCGAGGTCCCTTCCAATCCCTAATGTTCAGTGAATCTGTGATTCTGCAGAAATATTGAAAAACCTCTGTCACATTGTTCACTAAAGACTTCTGATTCAAGTGGAAGGGATGTAAATGTTCACTTTCTGATGATCTTTACTGCCAACCCCTCACCGAGTGCAAATAATTGCTTGAGCTCCAATGATTTACATCTGCTTTCAGATGTGTTTAGCTTCCTGTTACCAAGAAATATTGCTGCCATTTCCAAGTGTGTTTGTATTCAACTCCAGCCTCCCTTTCACTGAAAACAAATGTTAGAATTATTTATGATTTGATAAATAATTCTGTATTTGGAAATGCCAGATTTGTAGTTACCACTGGAAATTCATTCATTGTCAAGGTGCTACAACAGGAGCTAAGAGCTTTCCAAATGGGTTCTGTGAGCAGCAGGCACGAGTAGAGGAGCTGTCATCATCATGGACAGCCTAGAACTACTTATATGAGTAGAAGAGGAGACTGAGGGGTGACCTCATTCATGTCTATAAATCTGTGAAGGGTGGGTGTCAGGAGGATGGAGCCAGGCTCTGCTCAGTGTCATCTGGTGATAGGACAAGGGGCGATGGGTTTGAACTGGAACACAGGAGGTTCCATCTAAATATCAGAAGGAACTTCTTCCCAATGAGGGTGATGGAGCCCTGGAAGGGGCTGCCCAGGGGGGTTGTGGAGTCTTCTTCTCTAGAAATGTTTCAAACCCACCTGGATGTGTCCCTGTGTGACTTGGTCTAGGTGATCCTGCTGTGGCAGGGGGATTGGACTGGATGATCTTTCAAGGTCCCTTTCAATCCCTGATGTTCTGTGAATCCGTGACTGGATAAGACACAGCTCCTGTCTACCACTGTCATGGCCTCACCAGCCAGGCTCAGCCCTGGATACGATAACCTCGGTGAAGCAGACAAAGCTCTGCCAGCTTTGACTGCACCTTGGATGTGACTGGAAGGACAGTAGCACCTGCTGTCTCATCGAATATTGAAGTAAAAGTTTGGAAAGCACAATTTACTACTGGTTGGATCCTACTTACAGCTTTCTTGCTAGAGACTGACTCAGATTAAATGCCAGTCGTTAACAAAACCCATAGCCTTTGATCTGATGCTCCAGGCAGGACCATTAGACCCAACTAATTAGTAGAAAGCAGATGAAGCCAACGAGCGTTCCCGAGGAGCTGGCACCGAACACCGCGCGCCAGCTCAGCAAAGTTAGCAGCACGCGGCGGCATCAAGCTACCGGTCCCAGTCACCTCGGTGTGACTGGGAGCTCTTTTTGCTAGCGCAGTCAGCGAGGAGAGCGATGCCTCTTCCCACTCAGATAATGGACACGAATTTAAAGAATCATTTCACGGTGGCTGGGCAGCCAACTTGTTTGGAGCGGCGCGATCATAAAACACTGGAAGCCGCGGATCGAAACGGGGAGAGAAACAAACGGGAGCTTGAGAAACGAGCGGGATGTGTCCGCTGCTCCTTCCACGGTCCTTCACGGGAGCTGGGGAGCATCCTGCCACAAACGGGCTGCTGCGTGTTTCAGCAGCCAATAAATATTCACCTGGGGGCTTAGCCTGCTGGACCTGTAGTTCTGTCAGCACATCTCCTCGTGCACCTGCCTTCACAACTCAGGGAGAGAGACTTTTGCTAAGAGGGGGCACTCCAGGCTTCAAACATACCCTGGTCCCCAGCTCCAATCACTCTGCAGGCACAACGATACCTGAAGCTCTCCTGCAGGTGGATTAAATAGTGGGTTCTCGTTTGTGCATCCTTTCACAGGACCACAGAACATTTGGGATCGGAAGGGACCTCGAAAGATCATCCAGTCCAATCCCCCTCCTTTGACCTCGTCCTTTACAACAATGGGTGTTCTCCCCCCAGCTACGAGAATTAGACACTCAAATCCTACTTCACAAGAAGCTCCGAGTCAGCTGTTCATAGAATCACAGAATCATTAGGGACTGGAAGGGACCTTTAAAGTTCATCCAGTCCAACTCCCCTGCCACAGCAGGATCCCCTAGACCAAGTCATAGAATCACAGAATCATTAGGGACTGGAAGGGACCTTGAAAGATCATCCAGTCCAACCCCCTGCCACAGCAGGATCCCCTTGACCAAGTCATAGAATCACAGAATCATTAGGGATTGGAAGGGACCTCGAAAGATCATCCAGTCCAATCCCCCTGCCACAGCAGGGTCACCTAGACCAAGTCACAGAATCATTGGGGATTGGAAGGGACCTCGAAAGATCATCCAGTCCAATCCCCTGCCACAGCAGGATCCCCTTGACCAAGTCACACAGGAACAAGCAGTTGGCTGCTTATCAGTGTCTGGGGAAATATTTTAATCAACACTAAATCTGGTGGTTTTGAAGCCACCTTGTCTTCACATTGCAATGAATTCACTTCACTGAAAGGGTTTAATTATTAAAGCCCAGAGGGAGAAGTGCTCAGGGTTTTGAGTAGCCATCCAGCGGTAATGTCTGTGTTTCCAAACTAATAAAGCGACAAGAGGGAAAATGTCACAGACTAAACCAAATCCAATCCATAATGTTTTGGGGCTGAATACAAACAATCAGCCATGGGATCCGGGTGTGAGAAGCAGAATTGTTATTTATTACTTGCCTGCCTGCTAACCTTGGTGTCTCCACTCTTTTGTGATTACCTAGCATCTTCCTTCTTGCTTGGCTGCTTCACTGAGGTGTGCTGGAGACTGGAAACTGGGAGTGGGAGCAGCAGTGAGGGGATTTACTGTGAAGTGTTAAAACACAAAAGCAATAGAATCATAGAATCCCCAAATCATCGAGGTCCTAAAGGACCTCTTAGCTAATCCAGCCCAGACCAGCCCCTAACATCACCTCAGTGGCCAGACCAGGGCACTAAGTGCCACAGCCAGGCTGGCCTTCAACACCTCCAGGGATGGGGACTCCCCCACTGCCCTGGGCAGTCCAGTCCAGGCTCTGATCCCCCTTTCCATGAGGAAGGGCTTCCTGACACCCAATCTAACCCTCCCCTGGCAGCTCCAGGCTCTGCCCTCTCATCCTGGTGCTGGTTGCCTGGAAGAGGAGCCTGACTCCAACATCCCTTCAGGGAGCTGGAGAGAGGCAGAAGGTCCCCCTTGAGTCTCCTCTTCTCCAGGCTCAACACCCCCAGCTCCCCCAGCCTCTCCCCATCAGCCTTTCTCTCCAGTCCCTTCCCCAGCCTCATTGCTCCTCTGGACCTGCTGCAGCCCCTCCATCTCTTTCTTGAAGTGAGGGTCCAGCACTGCCCACAGTACTCAAGTGAAAACTTCCCCAGTGCCCAGTCCAGGGGCAGAATGCCATCCCCAGCCCTGCTGGCCACACCAGTGCTGATACAAGCCAGATAATTTAAAGCTCATAAGACTGTGGGATCCACTTGGCTAATACTGTGGGACACACTCCATTAATGTTGCCTTCAGACCTCTGTACATCGATTGCAACCCACCTACGATCTGTTCTGCCAGAACAGCTGGCCTGGTTTAATAAATCTATGATTTAAAATACATGTTGAGGTTGTCCAACCTCAAACCTTTGATTAGTAAACCTTGATAATCTTGAGTTTGTTGAGATTGTAGAGAAATAGGCACCCTCCCACAGCTGAGTCCCACCTGGCCCTGGTCCTGCTGAAGGGTATCGGCACAGACTGGCATCTGGGGTAACTGGATGATCAAGGCCAGGCCATGGCAGGAAGACACTGGGATCGAGGCTGTAGACTCAGAGGCTGTAACAGCCTCAGTGAAAGAGCACAGAGGGCTGGGATGGCCACATTTTAGCCGTTAGTCCAAACTCAGTCACTGTAGCCACCTACTAGAGCCTTGGGGGTTTATGCTGATTTATGAAATTAATAACATCACCTTCTGATAGAAAAAAGGTCTCAGTGATACAGGCTGTCCATAAACACGAGCTATTTTACATGGTTTGAGATTCAGTTACTCACGTGAAGCAGCCTGCCTTCTAGCCATAAACCTTCCACAGCTGGAGAACAGAGGAGCCTGAGGCTTGCGATCTCCTTACGAGACCAGATTGATGTCACTCAGGCTAGAGGAGCTTCCTTCACAGGAGAGCTGGCTGCTTCCACAAGACAAAGCCTACCAAATCCAGAGACAACCCACCAAATCCAGAGACGGCCACGTGTCCCCGTTGCCTGCCGTGGAGGTGCAGGGTGAGGATGGAGACGTCAGCAAGATGATGGATGACATGAAGAAAAGTAACCAAGTAGCCCAGAGTATGGGATTGCTGCCTTTGTTATGGTGATGACAGCTCACAGGTGCTTGGTCTGTATTCAGGAAGAGCCCCAAAGAAGGATGACTTGGTGGCCACTTTACAGCCAAAGCGGAGCCCTCACTCCAAACGCAGAGCTCAGCTCTCCCCACCCCTTTACCCAAACCCTACATCTTTGGCTTCCATGCTGCTGTGCTGCTTTTTATCTCCACCTCTATAAATGTCACAAGTTTGAAAGATGCTCTAGCATGAGAGGAGAAAGAAATATACACACACCCCCAGAGAGTAAGTGTCCCTCATGCCTTGGCCAGTGCTCCTCAGCACTGGATTTAAGGGCAGGACATCTGGCTGTGCTGATGCTTCTAACTGAGACCTCAGGTTAGAGATCACCTCAAGGTGCTGAAGCCCTCCACGGCTGTAGATCCCTACAGGGTACTCAACCTTTACTGGCTCATGTGCAGCAAATAGTAAAGAGCTGTGAAAGAGGATATCCTGTTGTCCCAACAGCATCAAGTGGTTGTATTGAAACACTACAGGCTGTTTCTGGGTCTGGAGAACAGGTCTGATGGGGAGAGACTGAGGGAGCTGAGGCTGTTCAGCCTGGAGAAGAGGAGGCTGAGGGGAGACCTCACTGCTCTCTACAGCTACCTGAATCATAGAATCATTAGGGATTGGAAGGGACCTCGAAAGATCATCCAGTCCAATCCCCCTGCCACAGCAGGATCATCTAGACCAAGGAGAGGGTTGGCGTCTTCTCCCTAGAGACCGGCGATAGGAGCAGAGGAAATGGGGTCAGGTTGTGCCAGGGGAGGGTCAGACTGGATCTGAGGAAAATCTTCTTCCCAGAAAGAGTGGGGAGCCCTTGGAACAGGGGCTGCCCAGGGAGGGGCTGGAGGCAGTGTCCCTGCAGGGACTCAACAACCAAGCAGGAAGGGTGTTTGAGGAGATGGGGTGGTGGTTGGGGGTTGTAGGGCCGACAGTTGGACGTGATTTTGTCGAAAGCCTTTTCCAACCTGGATGATTCTATGATCTAACAGCAAACATCTCGTGTTCAGTTAAGCGTGCAGGACGGGCTGCCAAGAAGAGACTGATGTGTCACGATTTGTTAGGCTGACACGGGCTGCTGACACGTACCAGTGACACATCAAGCCAAAACGCTTACAAAGACGCCGTTGCCTGCAGAACTGCGTCATGCTTGTGTCGTTAGCGGAACGCAACTCGTTCATGGGGACATCCTGCACCCATGAATCAGTGCAGGGGAGAGCTACCAACATCTGAACTTATTCTAGCATGAACAGCAACAGACTGACCCACTCTGCCCTCTCTATTCAAGCAACAGTCTCATAACCAACTCTGGTGGTATTTC
Organism: Rhinopomastus cyanomelas; assembly: GCA_013400115.1. NCBI lineage: Eukaryota > Metazoa > Chordata > Aves > Bucerotiformes > Rhinopomastidae > Rhinopomastus > Rhinopomastus cyanomelas. The sequence continues at coordinate 1,036,600 of VXBP01010616.1, read as the reverse complement.
ACCATGTTACGTTGGCAGCAGCAGGTGTGGGAGTGATGGATTGAGTTGGGTGGCCAAAGCATTTAATCATCTCCAGATCAATTAATGAGCTCATTAATATAGTGCAGCGGCAGACAAAAAGCTCGAGGTAAAAGATGAAAATCAATGGCTGTTGGTTTGTTTGTATCAAACAGTTTTCCTTAAATTGATCGGCCGCCGGTCCTGCTGAGCAAGCAGAATGAGCATTTGCAGCCACCGATGGCAAATGGTGAGAAAATTCCCAAAGAAAACACTCCAGCCCACCAGAAGCAAGAAGCTGAGGTCAGATCCAGCCTGTAGAGCTTTGGTACTGGATGTCCCCAAAACCATCCCACACGGAAGGCAAGGGCAGGAGGTCTGCAAGTCAACTGATTTAGTGCTTCACTCTCTCTGAATGCTTGCAACGATGCGCCATGAGCTCAAAGCAGATGTTGTTTTGGAGGATACCTTAACCAAACTGATGATGAAGGTTGACTTGGCACTCGCTGTATCGACCCCTGAGCTGCTCCTTGCAGAAGCAGCCTAAAGAACCACAGGAGCAGGGGTTAAACCACCCACCTCTCCATGCCAGAATAGCTCATTCACAACAGACCTTCTTGTTCCCCTGTTTCTTGCATTAAAAAGAAATGTCCCCTTGTCATCTCTGATCATCACTCCCTCCTCAGAGCTAAATCCTTCCCTTTTGTTGACTCTCCAAAGGTATGTTTTTGTTTTCTACTGAGGCACTTGAACAGTCCCTCTCCTCCTCTGCAGCTGACTCATCTCCAGTGGCATTTCTTCACGCCATCGGCTCTCTCCCCGTGCGCCGGGGAGTTTTCTGGTTATTAAAAGCTGAACCTTCAGCTCTACCAGAGTAGATTTCGTAGTGGAGGGTTTGTTTCTCATTCCAAACAAACTCCGTTTCCTAAGGCAGAGAGAATTCCAATTACAGCGAGGACGCGGCAGCAGAACCACAGCTCTTTGACAAAACCAGTAGAAGGTAGAGGTGCTATCCAGAAGGAAAATATTAGAGAGTATTTTTAGCCCCTAAGTGGCTGGAGAGGATGCAAAGCGGCTCAGCCGTACCTGAGAGCGTGTGTCTGGCATTTCATGCACCATTTTCCACTCCTGACTTCAAGCTGCTGCCTCCTCCTTTCATTTCCCTTTCCTTACGATGGGGCTCCAACGCTCCTGATGATGATGAAACACCCAATCCCAGAGGCTGCCAAGTGAAATTTTAATCAAAGACCTTTTGTGGCTGGAAGACTGGCTTAAAGTGATCGATATCTACTGATGGAAAGAACCCAGAAGAAAAATGGTTCTCTTTGCTTTCATGAAGGAAGGAGGTATTAGAAGTCGTTAGAAACAGGGGCCAACTGATCCCACCAACACCTCCTAGGAGACTGGATCCCACCTTAAATAGCCAAGGATCAGCAATCCCAGGTACCAGTATAGGTTGGGGACTGACCTGTTGGAGAGCAAAGGGACCTGGGGGTCCTGGTGGCCAGCAGGATGACCAGGAGCCAGCAGTGTGCTCTTGTGACCAAGAGGGCCAACAGCATCCTGGGGTGGATCAGGAGGGTGGTTAGCAGATCGAGGGAGGATCTTCTTCCCCTCTCCTCTGCCTTAGTGAGACCACACCTGGAGTATTGTGTCCAGTTGTGGGCCTCTCAGTTCTAGAAAGACATGGAGCTGATGGAGACAGTTCAGCATAGAGCAATGAAGATGCTGCAGGATGATCTTTCGAGGTCCCTTCCAATCCCTAATGATTCTTTGACACAGCCTTTTAAGCTCTGTTGGCAATTAGAAGATGAATATGAACCACAGATACCTGGCACCTGGGAAAGAAGAAGCTGCTGTAATTATAGTTCAGGGCATCACAGAACTTGTTCTCTACCTCAGCATCACGGGGGTTTTTGAACTCAGCTGTGCAATGGGCTCAGAGTATCTCTGGAAACCTGCCAGGGGTAGAATGGTGAAGGGCACTAATTATTATTATCATTAATACACACTTGCCAGAGTAACAATTAGGATGGAAGGACAGATCCCACCAGTAAATAGAAACCTGGCATCAGGACACAACAGAACAGCAAAAGGAGGGATGCTGAGAGCAGGAATGGGGTGCAGAGGATCTTACTGCTGTGAGATGGTCCAACAGCAACCAAGTCAGTCCTGGGAAGATTTAAAGACCTGAGACACAACCCAGCCAGACCTTCCCTTGAAGCTTTTTGTTGCCCCCCCCATTCTGGCAGCACAACTCGATGTCCTGTTTCTAATATTTAGAGAGAGAGAGAGCAAGAACATTTTGTTGAGGTTGGTTCAGCAGCCAAGTTATTTTACAGAAAACAAAAGTCCAATATTGCTGAGGCTGCATTTGCCAACCAATTAACTGAAGGAGGAATCCTTCACTGTAATGAACCCAGCAACATGAACCAACCACATGAACCAACTACAAATCCCACTGCAGGCAGAAGGAAGCTTTAGGGTTTTGCCTCTTTCTTCCCCAAAAAATCTGACTCTGAACCAGAGAACCAAGGCAGCTGCTTCAGCAGGCTGTAGGGTGCTTAGTTTGTTTGCAAATCACTCCCTTTTCTTGCAGTCAAGGTGGGTAAATCAAAGCCAGGGCAGCGATGTGTTTCCCAGCCAAAGTCTGGAACCAGTTGTTTTCCCTTAGGTCTATAAATAGATCACTACAGGGGGCTGCATTTTGCTTCAACTTGCTGCTCTCCCCATGTCTGTCTGCAGAAACCCTTCTGATTTCCCAGGTCACAGAACTTGTGAGCCTGTAGAAAAGGCTCTTGAGGATGGCACTCAAGAGCCATCTCCCTGCTTTCTTCATGAGGCAGGGAGGAGCTCTTGATAAGCATCTTGATCGTGCATGTTCCCCACCTCGTTGGGCAGATCCAGAGTCAAATGAGTCAGTGTCAGAAAACGCCTTTGAATCACAGAATCAGAGGATCATTGAGGCTGGGAGAGACCTCCAGGCTCACCCAGTCCAACCATCACCCCGATCCCACCCTGCCCACTAAACCTTGTCCTCCAGGGCCACAGCTACTCAGTGTTTTAGCTCCTCCAGGGACAGTGACTCCTCCCTTCCCTGAGCAGCCTGTTCCAACCCCTGACCACTCTGTCAGGGAAGAGATTTCTCCTGATGTCCAGCCTAACCCCCCGCCGGCACAATTTGAAGCCCTGTCACTGGTAACTTGAGAGAAGAGAGTGACCCCCCACCTCTCTCCACCCTCCTATCACTAAGGTCCCCCCTCAGCCTCCTCTTCTCCAGATTAACCAACCCCAGTTCCCTCAGCCTCTACCCATGAGACCTGTCCTCCAGGCCCTTCCCCAGCTTTGTTGCCCTTCTCTGGACATGCTCCAGCCCCACAATGTCCTTCTTGCATTGAGGAGTCCAAAGATGAACACAAGATGAGCAAAACAAAAACCTGGGACAACCATAAACCTCGGTCGTGCCTGGTAAGCGAAGCAGAAAGGACCCAACTCACCGCTCACCGGCGAAACCATCATTCCCAAACACCCCAGCGCCCCGAGATCATCTTTAAAGGAGCAATAAATTCCTGAGAACAGAAAATGAAGATGTTCCTTTTCCCTCACGGACATCACTTAATCCATTTCCTACGGTGAGACCGGCACTACACAACCAGAGGAACTCAAAGTAAATGAAGGGATCCAGCTCCCGCCTGACTGCCGAGTGTTAATCACTTTGCTTAGCTCCCCGCTACGGTTGTTTGTCACTGCAAGAGGTGTTTGCTGTAACACCCTGCTCTGGAGTGGGCAGGGAGCACTCCTGCAGATGAAATGCAGTCTTCTAGATCACCAGGAAAGGAGGAGAATTCCTAAGAGGGATATTTGTAGTCAGATGGGCTACTTCGTGTTGTGGCAGGCTGCCCGCCTAGGATGGTCAATGTCCTGGTCAAGAATTAAGAGAAACACCACAGAATCTCTGTGGTTGGAAGAGATCCTTAAGGTCATCAAGTCCAACATTTGGCCTGGCAATGCCAGGTCACCCCTAACTGCTGTCCCTCAGCACCAGGGCCACAAATCCTTTCAGTTCCTCCGCGCACAGACACTCAACCCGTCACTGCCCTGTGCAGCCTGTTCCAACATCCAATAACCCTTTTGATGAAGAAATTCTTCCCAACATCCAGCTAAACCTCCCCTGGTGCAGATGCACCCATTTCCTCTGGCTCTATTGTTTGGCATCAGGGAGAAGAAGCTGAGCCCCCCTCTCACACCAACCTCTTTTCAGATAGTTGTAGAGAGGGATGAAGTCTCCCCTCAGCCTCGTCTTCTCCAGGCTAAACAGCCCTAGCTGAGATGGTGAGATGTTGAACCCCTGCCTGCTGTCAAGGTGGTTCACAAACATCAGCAAAACAGAGAGTAAACCAGGAGGAATAGTGCTGCTGGTGTTCTCCATCTGGGCTATTAGTGCCCAAACCAGCAGCTGCGACCTTTGGGATGACGTTGCCATCACACCTGCTCTTTGGAACCAAAGGACTGACTTTCCTTAGGTGGCAACTCCAGGCTGCTCTTTTCAGGGGGTGTTGGTTGTGGAGTCTCCTTCTCTGCAGACATTTCAAACCTGCCTGGATGTGTTCCTGTGTGACTCGGTCTAGGTGATCCTACTGTGGCAGGGGGATTGGACTGGATGATCTTTCAAGGTCCCTTCCAATCCCTAATGATTCTATGATGGAGAAGCCAGCAAGATGATGGATGGCATAAACAAAAATAACCAAGTAGCCCAGAGTATGGGATTGCTGCCTTTGTTATGGTGATGACAGCTCACAGGTGCTTGGTCTGTATTCAGGAAGAGCCCCAAAGAAGGATGACTTGGTGGCCACTTTACAGCCAAAGTAGAGCCCTCACTCCAAACGCAGAGCTCAGCTCTCCTCATCCCCTTAGCCAAACCCTACATCTTGGTAGGTGGTTGGGTGCTGCAGCGTGAAAACGTGGATCCACTGTCTGCTCAATGAGAGAAGGCATAAAGGGAAAAGCTGTCGGTCCCTTGCAGGGGCCCAGAAAGCCAACGTGACAGCAGAAGCTCTTGGCTTTGCCTTGTATAGAAGCGAGAGGAGGATGCTCCCCAGTGGGGCTGGATTTCTTGCTGGCACAGAAGAAACTGCAAGTGAAACCAAGTCCATCTGCTCAGAATTAGCTGTGGGGCTCGTGCAGCAGTGATGCACTGAAGGAGGATGAAGCCGGGGGAGCGGCGAGTTACAGCTGATCAGAGTGTTTTCAGCTCAGTGAAGTTTTGGAAGTGAATTCTCTCGCAGAGTTGGGCTGGTTTCAGCAGGTTTTGTCAGGCTCAAGCTTTTGTCTGAAGCTTTTATAGCTGTTCTCTCTCTCTGAGCAAGCTGGGGGGTGGGGGCTGCACCCGCATGAAAAGGCTTGTGGAATCACGAAGGGGGTGGGTCCATGTCATTTGCTTTTGGAGAATGCTCTTGCCTTGTGTGGGAAGCAAATGAAATAGGAAAGTCGAGCAGCTATAACTGAGCGGGTTTATCCTCCTCTACTTGGCTCCGACTTCCTTGGCCAGAGGGTCAGGAAGGGGATTGCACCCCTGACACAGCAGGATCGTCTAGACCAAGTCACACAGGAACATGTCCAGGCGGGTCTGAAACATCTCCAGTGAAGGAGACTCCACAACTCCCCTGGGCAGCCACTTCCAGGGCTCTGCCACCCTCACCGTGAGGAAGTTCCTTCTTAGATTGATGTGGAACCTCCTCTGCTCCAGCTCACACCCAGTGCCCCTTGTCCTATCACCAGATAACACTAGGCAGAGCCTGGCTCCATCCTCCTGACACCCACCCCTCACATATTTATAGACATTCATGAGGTCACCCCTCAGTCTCCTCTTCTCCAAGCTCAAGAGACCCAGCTCCCTCAGCCTCTCCTCATCAGGGAGGTGTTCTCCTGACTCACTGAGCTGTTAACTTGCTCTAGCAAGAGCCTTTCTGGCTGAGTTTCCCTTGATGGAACACACAGACGCTGCACATCTCTCCAGTTCACTGACTGATTTCTTCCTTGAGGGCTTCCTGCCCGTCTGCGAAGTGACTTACCACGATGCAGGTTTGGAACTGGCATCAGGCAACAAAAAATCCCACCCAAAAGCCAACCTGCACCAACTGCCTGCTGTCCAACACGCTGCTGTTTACTTTAAAGACCATCCTTCGCACCCCAGACACCCTCTGAGAGGGCTGCCGCCGTTACGGACAGTTCTGGTGACCTCAGAGTTGTGTGCTCCCATCTGCCGTAGAGAGTGGGAGGTCAACAGTGCCAGGAGCAAGAACTTTTCTCTGGTTTCTCCATCACCAGAAGGTTCACTAAGAACCTCCTACACTGTGCAGAACCCAACGGATTAAAACCCAGATCTGCAGCTCTTTGTGCTGAAAAGGCAACGCAGCCTCCACTGAAGTAGTAAATAAGGTGCATTTTACTGTGGCAGAACAAGAGCCCCCCGAGTCTTCACTGGTTCTTTACCTGATTAACTGAGTTAATGAGCAGATTGTTTAATTTCCTTTTCTCCTCCTTTCTCACCTTCTACTTCTACCACCGTGTGCGCCCGCCCTAGTAGTCAGAGCGCTGTGACAACAAGGTCCAGCAGCAGGGTGCCTCCAGAAACAACATCAACAACACAACAGAAACCAATAAACAATAAAACTAATACATAATTAATAAGTATTGTTATTCCATTGTGATTTTATTAGTAGCATCCTGAGCAAACCAGGCTCAAGTATGAGGCTAGAGAGATATTTTCCTCCCCTGGAGTCTGCTAAACCAACAGTCAAATCAGCAGCTTTCCCTATACAGGCTCCCAAAACCAGGCATGGGCTACCTAATCTCAGATCTCTCCTGGACCACCGCTTTTCCTGTGGGGTTTTGCAGTCTGAGAGAAGAACTTAAGTTAGTCTTGCACTCTGCGTGCTTAGGAGCATGAGGAACTTGTCCCTGTTGCCTCAAAAAAGAGTGGGCCACCCCCAGCTAAGAGGCAGGAGCCTCTCCCCAAGCTCCCCGTGCTGGGTTAAGTCTGGGACCAAGTTTCCTTGTCAAAGGCAGCGCTTGAGACCAGCTTCCCTGGTGCTGAGTCACAGGAATTCTGTCTGTTGCTGGCACATGGAAAATGCTGCAGGAAAAAGAGCCTCTCTGGTTGGGGTCTGGAAGTGGTGAACGTGGTGCCCGTCATCCCCATCGTCCTGCCAAGGAGCAGCGGGCACTGGGAACACCAGTGCAGGTCCACTGCAGGGGCAGCCTCAAGGTGAGAGAGCACCTGGGAAATTCACTCCTTCCCAGACTCGAGCTCTGAAGCTCTGGGGAATGAGTGGGAGCTCCTCAGCCTTTGCAGCAGTTGTGCTGGTTTATACTGGGCACCAGGAAGAAGCAGTTTGACCTGAACAGGTGCAGAACCGCTGGATATTTGGATCGTCTTCCCCAGACCAGTCCCCTGAGTCAAAGTCCAGCCTTGTGTGGGCACTGACCACCGTGTGTCAGCTCAGGAAGGGCCATTGGGCATCTCAGAGATCAGAGGCCAACACCAACCCCATCCTGCACTCTGCACTAAGTTCAGAGACTTTTATTAAAAATATAAGAGAAGTCTGAGGCCCGTGATAAATGCAATCTGCCACGGGTGGAGAGCAGGAGATAAAGGGACTTGCTGGAGTCTTATGTCTCTGAAATTCTGAAAGAAGATGACATTTATCAGGAGATAAAAACCCAGCAGCGCTGAGCAGAAGTGTTTGCAGCAACAATAAATCCTGACTATCTCAAAACACAGGCAACACAAGTGTCAGCTGCAGAATTAAGAGCAGAACCCAGGAGATGGCTCCTAGGGCTGCCTCCCTCCTCTGCCAGGCACCTGAAGGTGGTTATCCAGCTGCTCTGCTCCTTCCACTCGCTCACTTCACACCCACAGAGCAAACGGGGATCCTACTTCTGCTCCTTCTCCTCCAAGCTCAAGAGACCCAGCTCCCTCAGCCTTTCCTCATAAGGGAGGACTTCCTCCTTCTGGAGGCTAGGATGGAACTGGTTTGAGTTTCCTGTCTGAAAGGGGCTGAGGCACCGCAACAGCCTCATCCTTTGCCTCTACAGAAGGGGATCACAGAACATTATGGATTGGAAGGGACCTCAGAATGCTTCCCACCTTCCAGGACCAGTCACCTCCCAGCTGATGTCCCAGCACCACCACAGCTGGCTGCAGCTCCCCTCGCAGTTACTCCAGAGCCTCATTCCTCTCCTCCCTCATCTCCAGGATGACACAGAAGATCTTTCCACACTTCAGATGGGTCTTTCAACATCTCAGAGAGTAAGCAAAGCCTTCAGTGCTGTCGAATTAAAGCCTTAACGTGTGCAAACATTTTGCTCTGCTAATCTAATTACCAGCCCTGCCTGCTGGTGTTTTCAGGAGAGTTTTGAAGTGTCAGACAGTCGGGAGGGTTTGTTTGTGTTTTTGGGCTTTGTGGTGTTTCTTTGTTTTTCCTGAGATGCTAATTTGTGGTAATTGTGTTATGGAGTCTGGCAGGCAGGGAGTTATTGGTGTGTGCGTTCCAGTTATAACAATTAGAGAGGGAGGGAAGGGGAAGAGAGACGCGAGACAGAAGCTTTTGCTAAAGCCCTCACGTACTTGGGAAGGGAGCTGCACCCTGCTGCTTTAAGGGAATAAAAATACCATAGAAGCATGTTGTTGTCCAACCTACAACCCTCAACAACTACCCCAGCTCCTCAAACACCCTGGCTGCCTGGTTGTTGAACCCCTCCAGGGAGGCTGTTTCCACCCCTTCGATGGGCAGCCTGTTCCAAGGGCTCCCCACTGTTTCTGGGAAGAAGTTTTGACTCAGGTCCAACCTGACCCTCCCCTGGCACAGCCTGACCCCATCTCCTCTGGTCTTATCTCCAGTCCCTAGGGAGTCCCTGTCACGGTGGTGCTCTGCGGGTCGCTGTCAGAGCTCTGGTCCCAAGTCCTGCCTTGCCAGGTTGGAAGGAGAAAGGGAGATGCTCTGGGGAAGAGAGCAAGCCAGTAGCACAAAGACAGGTTGTGGCAGAGCTTTGGACCTCCTGGTTTCTCACTGTGGGCAGGCAGAGGATAAAAACCCAAATGAAGTATTTAAAGGGGACACCAAGATGGTCCAGACACATCGTTTCTCCCAACCTATTTGCAGATTAGGGATCAACATGCAGCTAAAGCAGAGAGAACAGGCAGAAACTCACCAGAGAGCAGCAGCAACATCCTGGGAAGAGACCCAGCAGAGCAGGAAGGATGAGACCTGAGGCAGGTGCCCACCACTGGATGGATTTGTTTCAGCAGCAGCTCAAATCAATCTTCCTGGGGCTACCAAACAGCTCTGTCCTCCCTATGTGGTTAAACTTCATCAGATCATCCAGGTAATAAATCAAACTAAGAAAGTCTTCCTGAGTTACATGGAAACAAACACTCAACAGCATCTTGGTGCAACTGGGCAGAGCAGTAGCCCAAACCTTCCTCTGATGTGAATTCAGGAAGAACCTTTTGCATTAATGAAGGTGCCTTGATTTAGGCAAGAGGGTCGATCCCATTTACCCCACATTCACCTACACTTCAGTGATTTAGGAACAGGGTGAAAAAAACCCCATAAATCCCAGAAGGACAATTTTAAACACCTCTAGTGCTGGGATGTGAGCAGAGATCAACAGGAAAGTCTCTCTTGTCAGAAAATTCCCTCCTTTTCTGCCTGACACTTGTTTCTTAGGGCATGGTGTGAGTGTTCCAGATGACTGGGATCATTTCCTTCCCTACTTCGTTTAGCTGGTACCTCCAGATCTCTCCATCCACAGGGCACCCCGAGACTTCAACATCAGTGCATTTGCAAAAGAGGCTGTTGAGGAACAGCAAATCAGCAGCACTGAGGGCACGCTCCATCTCTCAGACCACACAGAAATATCCTCCCAGGTCTGTGTTCTCAAAGCAGACTGATCATCCTCGATGTACAAGCAGCTCCAGCCCAACAGAATCTACAGCAGGTTGATTTTTTTCCCCTCTTCTTTTTTCTCCCATCTGTAAATACTCTGAGCTTTGCAATTTGTCTCCAGCTCAGCTCTGCTATTAAGCTTCAGGCTGTCCAAAACTTGAAAAGGCAGAGGAATGAATCACAGAAGGAGTCTGTTTCCAACCTCAAGTTTAATAGCAGCATTTAACACCATTTGCCTTTGGGTGGGCTTGCTCCCTCACCCAAGCCCTCACTGGAGGGCTGGGGGATGATCTCTGAGGAGGTGAATAACTGATCATGTCAGAGCCCAGAGCACCTCAGGAAAGTTATCCTGCTCCTGGTCCCAGACAGGGCTTGTCTAAACGACTGGCCCTGAGCCAAGCAGGTTGACAACCACATCGCATGAGCTGGCACTGGGCATGTGAGCCGTGGGATGCTGAGGCATCTTGTATGACAGCTGTGTGTGGCCTAGAGACATGCATCGTAGACTCAGAGGATGTCTTCAGTTGGAAGAGACCTCCAAAGGGCATCCAGTCCAACCTCCCAACACCAAGCAGGGCCAGCGTTCACCAGATCAAGTTGCCCAGAGTCCCAGCCAGCCTGACCTTGAACGGCTCCAGGGGTGGGGCCTCCAGCATCTCTCTAGGCAGCCAGTTCCAGGGATCCCCCACCCTCACACTTGCCGTAGAGATGACAGACTTATCATGAAAAGACAACACTGACCCAAAGCCAATCCCTAAAGATTCTATTTGAGCAAAACCAGTAAATAAGAAAGGACCAGGAGCTTAGAAACAGCTGAGCAGCTGCACGTTGCCTGGAGCCGTCCCCTGGGGACCCTTCTCTGCTAATGACTGATTTGCAGCCAAGTACCAAGTGCTCTCTGGAGTAGGTGCAACCCCAACTCCAGAAGGAGGACAGTCCAAGCAAAGGGAAGGGAGAGAAAAGTGTTAATTCCCGTTTCCTGATGTTCTGTGATACTTCACAGACAGGGCAGAGTCACTTAGAACTGCCATGGAGAAGGTTGCGGTACCACCAAGGACCATGTCCAGGAGTCTTGTTCCTTCCACTACCTGAACACTGAGACCTGCTTTTGCCTGTAGGGAACTAAGTTGGACCATACAGGACTAGCTGATCTTTCAAGGTCCCTTCCAATCCCTAACAACTCTATGATAAGGATTGAGGCTATGAATGCAGACTGGTTTCCATTGTGCATTTTGGAGCTTGGAACAAGCCAGCAGCAGGAAGAGGTCTTGTGCACCAACAGGAGCAAAACCCTGTGCAGGCTTCACCTCAGTTCCCTCCCTTGAGTCATTTAGACTAATTTCCAATTGACTGAGTGAAACAGAGCAGCCTCATAGCAAGATAGGCATCTAAAATAGGTTTGCTGAATCATGGTCTTTAAAGGTCTTTAATAACTCAAGATGGCCTTTATCTGTTTAGACTTTGAGCTCTTCATCGCTCAGGGAAGGACCATGGCTCAGCCTGGTCATTGAATCAAAGAACATTAGGAATTGGAAGGGACCTGGAAAGATCACCTACTCCAATCCCCCAACACACCAGGATCACCTAGACCAAGTCACACAGAAACATGTCCAGGCAGGTCTTAAACATCTCCAGTGAAGGAGACTCCACAACCCCCCTGAGCAGCCCCTTCCAGGGCTCTGTCACCTTCACTGGGAAGAAGCTGCTTCTCAGATTGGTGTGGAACCTCCTCTGTTCCAGCTCACACCCATTGTCCCTTGTCCTATCACTAGGTGACACTGAGCAGATCCTGGGTCCATCCTCCTGACACCCACCCTTCACATATTTATAGACATTAACGAGGTCACCCCTCAGTCTCTTCTTCTCCAAGCTCAAGAGACCCAGCTCCCTCAGCCTTTCCTCAGAAGGGAGGTGTTCTACTCCCTACATCATCCTCATTGCCCTACTGGACTCCCTCCAGCAGCTCCACATCCCTCTTGAACTGAGGAGCCCAGAACTGGACACAACACTCCAGATGTGGTCTCACCAGGGCAGAGCAGAGGGGAAGAAGAACCTCTCTCGATTTCAGACTGCGCTGGGTTGGGAGGGAGCTCAGAGCTCACCCAGTGCCAACCCCCTGCCATGGGCAACGACACCTCTCCCCAGACCAGCCTGCCCTTGGACGCTGCCAGCGATGGACCAGCCACAAGCTCCCTGGGCAACTCTGCTTCCCTGGCAAAATGACTGACAAGCTGTGATGCTCCAGTCTGGGCAGGGGCTCAGCTCAAACCCTCCCAACAGCCTTCAAACCCACATGTTGGATCTACAGACCCAGCAGCGCAGACACGAGGAGAACCGCTGAGAAGCAGAAGCCGAGCAGCTGCAAATCACCTCTCTGTTTGCAGTTTGCAAGGATCTCAGAATTAATTTGGATTCTGGTCTCTTGCCTCCCCCTCCTCCTCAGGCTGTGATTCACTCTTTGTTCTAAAGTAAAGACTGCAGATGGCAGAGGACTGGAACTGCTGTAGGGTTAAGGGTGACCATGCACTCTGCCTCAGCTACCCAAATTAAAGTCCTGTAGGTGCTTTTATCATTCCCCTTCCAGCAGCACTGGCTGTCCATGAAGAAAGCAACGTTTGAAGCTGTTGGAATGACAGCCAGGGCTCCCGACAAGCCCAGCTCTGCATTCGGGGTGGATTTCTCAGCAGCTGTTTGGAAACTCATTTGTGAAGCCAACAGAGAAACCTTTCCTCTTAAAGTCATAGCTGAGGAAGAGGAGGTGGTGGAGCACTGTGCAAGAAGAGGCACATGGTCCATCTGCACCCCTGGAGCTATGGGAACTGCTTTCCTTTGGCTATAAAACACCAGCTTGTGCTCTACTCTCCTCCTTCTACTTCACAGGGCTGCATCCAGGGGGGCTGAAAGTCTCCAGAGCAGGGGTGATGTTAGGTCCTGGGCTGGATGAGCTCAGAGGGCTTTTCCAGCCTCAATGGTTCTGGGGTCGTGTGATTCATAGGGAAAAAGCTTTCCTCTCTGTTTCTGTGGAATCTCCTCTGCTCCACCTCGTCCTATCCCTGGACACCCCTGAGCAGAGCCTGGCTCCATCCTGCTGACACCCACCCTTCACAGACTTATAGACATGCATGAGGTCACCCCTCAGTCTCCTCTTCTCCAAGTTAAAACTCAAAACCATTAAAACAAAGCCAGCCTCACTTCAGCAGCCCATCCTGCTCGAGGTGTCTGATATTTAACCCCGCATCCCCAGTTAGCTGTGCTGCCTCTCCCAGTACACGCTGGTTGCGCTCTCAGCGTAGCTGCTCCTCGTTAATTCCTTCATGCTCAGGCGATTCTGTTATCGCTTTCCAGCCTGCAAACAGCAGCCTGTCAGCTGCCTTCGGTGTCTGACGGTTTCTGCAGGAAGCGGTTAGTTTGAGCAGGAGCACTAAGTGTTTAAACCATCAGTCCCCAGCGGGAGTGCTCTTCCTTTCGGAGCAATACGGCAGCGGGCAGGGTATTACGGTAACGGCAAGGACACTGCCCGCGACAGCAGCAGAGCAGTAAAGTTCCTGCTGCTCCTCACCAGCGTGGAGCTGAGCACCGCAGCCGGGGGATGCTGGAGCGGAGCCTCTCAGCAGCGCTGGGACACGGACAACCAGAGCAGCTGGGAGCTGTCGCAACGTCAGCGGGGAGATAGAGGAGCGATGGATGTCTAGGCACGGAGTCCCACCGCTGCACCAAGAGAGGAGCCTGCCGTGCTGGGGCTCTCCCTTCAGATGCTCAGAGGAGCCCTGCTGCTTCCAGAGACTGCAGAGGTGAGCGGGGCTGGGGGCAGGCGCGGGGGGGCTGGGGGCGCTCGTTCCGCTCGCCACAGGTTGTTATCTGTTCGCTTCTGAGCATCAGTAGCTCGGTCAGACCTTTCTGCTGTCTCTCCTTGACTTACTGGGAAGTTTTGCTTCAAGTGCTTAGAAAATATCACAGAACCACAGAACATTAGGGATTGGAAGAGACCTCGAAAGATCATCCAGTCCAATCCCCCTGCCAGCTTGGGGGAATCAGTCTAGATGATCTTTCGAGGTCCCTTCCAATCTCTGGTGATGCTCTGATCCCTTACTCTCCTGGCCCACCATCACCCTATAACCAGTTGGGATGGTTAGAGATGCTTGATGCTTCCGTCGCTTCTCCTGGACCTGCTGAGTAAAACCTGCCCTTTCTCGGCATCACTCAACTTCTCTCCCCGCTCTTGCAGTGAAGCAGATCCCAATTCATCTCAGCGCACGGACGGCGAGTACTCCCGGAGCATTCATCACCTTTTCATCTCCCTTCCCCCACCCTCCCTGCTGGGTGAACTGGGGATTTCAGAGCCTTTCTGCCTGCAAAATGCCTTCGCCTGCAGGGAAATTGACTTGTGAGATGACGGTTGCTGCTGCTGCTGCTGCTCAGTGTTTGCATTAAGTGTGGTCAGAGAGACTCATCTGAAAGACCCCAGATTCCAACAGTTTAAAGCCTTTCCCCACCTCAAGGAGCCTTAGTAGTTCTTCACTTCTGATCATATAGGGATGGAAAGCTCTAGCCACACCTAGATGTGGTGGGAGCCTCTTCAGCCCACACTCTGCTTTCCCCTTCGTGCCCCCGGTGTCTCCGTTCCCAGGCTTATCCTCACTTTTCCATCTCGTGTACCTTTTCTCCATATTTAGTCAGCTAAGGCTGAGCTTGGCTTCCAGATGCTCTGAAACACCCGTGTCACTCGGTGGGGAGCTTGTTCCTTACAACATCATCTGCTTGGCAGGAGTTGCTCTTCCCTATAGATTTCCGAAAGGGGCTCTTTCTCCGGACTAATGAGCCGATCAGCGGGTGAAGGAGCCACTTAATAAAGAAATCTGAGACTAAATCATGGACTTCTCGTCCTGCCTCACAGCCTGTTGTCCTGATTTGCATCCCACAGGTTTTTCTCCCTCTCCTAGAGCTGATCTCTGCAGGTGAGCTGATAATTGGGATTGATTGCTAACCCTAATGAGGGCCAGACAGCTGCTGAGGCTGTGATGGGAAAAGTCAGGCACCACAGGCCACGTTGCTGCTCCCTTAGCTGTTGTTCAACAATACTGGGCTGGAAAAGGTTGGTTCCATTGGCTGGAGCCAGCTCAAGGAAGGCTCCCTAAAATAGCCTCCTGCTCCATGGGAACCATCGCAGCCAGTGACCGTTGTTCTGGGAATCACATTGTTTGTGTCTTTGTCTCCTTCAGGGGGGTGATGGTCTCCAAAAAGCACAGCCCTGCGCATCGTTGACACAGCAAACTCCACTCTGCCTTCCCCAAGCCACGAGCTGACGCAGACAGACGTGGATCTGCAGGCCAGGAGCTCAAGTGACAAGTGGAGAAGCTTGGACTGACACTGCAGCCCCTGAAGATGAGTAGCAACGGGTATCTTAAACTACAGTGCAGGGCAAACGCTGCAGCAGCCTCCACCTTGTCAGGTTTCTAAGCCAGAATGAAAAACTAACACAAGGTAATTAAAAGCATCAGTGGTTTCCTCCTGGAAGGAGCTTGGAGACCTTCTGGAATATTTACGTTACTGAAATACTGAATCTGCCTGAAAAAGGCAGAAATGTTTTTAACCTGCAGTTCCAACGCTTCTCATCAATGGAACCCCAGAACATAGGGCAACCAGCCTCCATTTTCTGTAGCCTCCCCTCTGCACCCCAAGAAAGATGCAAGAGGAGTTCAATCTGTCTTGGAAATGGTGGCTATTAACTGTGATCTGATGGTAAAGACCTAAGGTAGATCTTCCAACATGTTTGCGGAGCCTTCTCATCGCTTCTGGTGCTGCACTAAGATGTTCTCAAACAAGTCTCCCCTGCAAAGCCAAGGAAGTGCTGCCTGCAGGACCTTCTGAGAACTGATGTCCTCGCTCTTCCTACCTGAAAAGGGAGCGAGGCCCAGCAGCCTCACATGAACATTACCAGCTGCTCACCATGGCTTTCCTGCCTGGAAACTCCTCCGACTGCTCCAACTGCACCCACTCGGTGGGACCCGTGAACATTTCAAAGGCCATTTTGTTGGGTGTGATTCTGGGGGGGCTGATAGTTTTTGGGGTTTTGGGTAACATCCTGGTCATCCTCTCCGTCGCCTGCCACAGGCATCTTCAGAGCGTTACTCACTATTATATCATCAACCTGGCTGTTGCTGACCTCCTCTTGACTTCCACAGTCCTGCCCTTCTCAGCTACTATGGAGATTCTGGGCTACTGGGCCTTTGGGAGGATCTTCTGCAACATCTGGGCAGCTGTTGATGTCCTGTGCTGCACCGCTTCCATTATGAGCCTCTGCATCATCTCCATAGACCGGTACATCGGGGTGAGCTACCCGCTGAGGTACCCGAGCATCGTGACGGAGAGGAGAGGCCTCCTGGCGCTCCTGTGCGTCTGGGCTCTGTCGCTGGTGATTTCCATCGGACCGCTCTTCGGCTGGAAGGAACCGGCGCCAGAAGATGAAACCATCTGCCAAATCACCGAGGAGCCCGGCTACGTCCTCTTCTCCGCTCTGGGCTCCTTCTACCTCCCCCTGACCATTATCCTGGTGATGTACTGCCGCGTGTACGTGGTGGCCAAAAGGGAAAACAGAGGCCTGACCTGCGGCCTGAAGACAGAGAGGTCTCATTCCGAGGAGGTGACCCTACGGATCCATCGTAAAAACGCCCCCGAAGCGAGTGGCTCAGCGGCCAACCCCAAGAGCAAGCACCACTTCTCCGTGCGTCTCCTCAAGTTCTCCAGGGAGAAGAAGGCTGCCAAGACCCTGGGGATCGTTGTGGGGTGCTTCGTTCTCTGCTGGCTCCCCTTCTTTGTAGTAATGCCTCTGGGTAAGTAGAGCAAAGCCCCCCTTCACACCTAATCCCGCTCAGTAAAGCCCTGAGGGAATCGCTCCCTGCTGGAAATCTGTCCCAATCCAAACATCCACCATCACAAAGGGTGGCTTAGAGTCTCCAGTGAAAGAAACCAGCTCTGGCTGATGGCATCCTGGAAGTGATGGGAAGGGTTTAGAAAGTGTTCTCTCAGCACGAGGACCGTCATTCCTGAGCAGCTCTGCTAGAGCAACAGTAACCTCAGATGTGTGTGAGTGTTTATATCCGAGTTTACAGCCAGTTCTTCAGCTGATATAAATAAGGAAAGGTCAAGATACAAACTCAGGGGCAAAGTAGCTGCTGACAGACTCGGGGCCAGCTGTCCTGAAGTGCCCAGCACCTAACAATTCCCACTCTAAGGAAAACTATTACCTGCCCTTCAGGGAATTCACAGACAGGATCACAGAAGATTAGGGATTGGAAGGGACCTCCAAAGACCATCCAGTCCAATCCCCCGACACACCAGGATCCCCCAGATCCAGTCACACAGGAACGTGTCCAGGTGGGTTTTAAATGTCTCCAGAGAAGGAGACCCCACAGCCTCCCCCGGGCAGCCCCTTCCAGTGCTCTGTCACCCTCACTGTGAGGAAGTTCCTTCTCATATTGATGTGGAACCTCCTGTGTTCCAGCTCACACCCACTGCCCCTTGTCCTGTCACTAGGAGACGCTGAGCAGAGCCTGGCTCCATCCTCCCAACACCCACCCTTCACGTATTTATAGACATGAACAAAGTCACCCCTCAGTCTCCTCTTCTCCAAGCTAAAGAGACCCAGCTCCCTCAGCCTCTCCAAAAGGCAGAGTCGGGGATTTGTTCTGCTTTGCTGTCACTGATACATAAAGTAATTAGAATTTTAATTAAACCTTGCTCAGTCAACACCGATGCAGTTGGGGGCTGCAAAAGCAGAATACTAATGTCATCCCTATCGCTGAGTGGGATGCTCGTGGTACCTCACACTGCAGCTTGCTGGGCCAACTATTAGGGTAGGAAACGCAGAACCCGAAACCTGCGACTCATTTTGTGGTTCTTAGAATCACAGAATCAAGAGATCATCTAGTCCAACCCCCCTGCCACAGCAGGAACCCCCCTGCCACACGGGATAAAATGAGGATTGACTTCAAATGTCCAGCCAGCAACAGGTGCAATTAGTAAAAACCCTAAATAAGAAAAGATTTGGGGATTTTGGAAGGATTTGGGGGATTATTCTTTTAAAACCTCATATAAAGCTGCTCATTTTCAATTGACCTCTCCTGGGTTTGCCTAAACTACCAGGTTGTTTCACAACAGCCTGTTTGCTAACGCTGCCACAGAGAAAGAAAAGCCCCCAGTGCTGATGTGTTTTCCCCATGAGTCGGTACTGGGAAGTGCTGGAGTAAGAGCTGGGGATGTTTCGTACGGAGGAGCCAGGAAAGGGCTGGCTCGTGCCATCCAGGATGTCAGCGTGTTGGAATGCTGGTTGCCAAGATGCCTCAAACATACCCAAAAAGGGGTTGTGAGAACACACTTTTCATCTGCAAGCCCGGTTGCCCGCGCGGAGCTGCTGCTAATCACTTTGCTTGGGGCTTCAGACACTTTCTGGACTGAAGAGTGGCTCCACGTCTTTGTTAGATCCCATAGATGGCAACTCTGAGGTGACTTCCCCCATCTTTGTGGGGTGACCGTTATTTTGGCAGCACACTACAAGCCTTTCACAACCTATTTACTACTTAGAGACAACAAACCCCACCAGATTAAACAGATTAGTGGCACCAAAAGGAAAGGCTCTGAAAAACCCCCAAGGAAACACATCCTGAGGTGGGTTGTCCAACCCAAAGCCAGCATCTCACGCAGAGGCAACTGCATCTGGGTCAAGGCAAGTCAAGCGACAGCTCTGCACCTCTGCCTTGCACAACACACTTCCCCAAAGACAGTAACACCTTGAGAGCTGTTCTGCAGACAGACTTGGGGAAGGTGCCCCATAGAATCATCATGGCTGGAAAGGACCTCCAGGGTCATCAATGAGACAGACACTCTTAGACTGGGCAACACAAGTCACTTCCAACAACCAGCAGGCGCTCAGCAGTCGACGCAGCAGCAGAAGTCCCTGAAGCTTAGGCTCCTTTGCTCTGACCTACAGCACCTTCAAATCCCCATTGACTAGCAGCTCTACCAGCCAAGAGCCACTTTAAAAGATGAAACACGGGGCTCATGAAGTGTTTAGCAATCAGGAGTGGTGTGGGAAGAGCAAGAGCTCTAGGGTGTCAAGAGGGAGGTAAAAACACAAGACCCATTTCTGCAGAGGCTGCTGGAAGTAACTGGAGAAAGAA
Source organism: Rhinopomastus cyanomelas (assembly GCA_013400115.1). Lineage (NCBI taxonomy): Eukaryota > Metazoa > Chordata > Aves > Bucerotiformes > Rhinopomastidae > Rhinopomastus > Rhinopomastus cyanomelas. Next base: position 1,017,477 of record VXBP01010616.1, on the reverse strand, counting down.
GTGGACTCTCCCCACCCTAAGACAATATCTTAATTGCAATCAGTCCATAAAGGTGCCAGGCTCCATCAGTAATGACCTTCTTACCTTCCTTCATGGAGGCTTGTTCCACACAACAGCTCTGTGCAAAGGCTTTCAGTCCAATAGCCCTTCTCCTCGCTCGGCTTTGATGCTTGTGGAGGAAGCCAGGGATGATCCTGGTGGATGAGAATGAGAGGGAGGTTAAGATTTGGTTTCTTCTCTGCATCTTGGAACAGAAACCCACCCTTCACAGAACTTCTGGCACAAAAAAATGGGTGCAAGCAGTTGAGTTCCCCTGGGAAGGGTCATGTTCTCATTTCTACCCTGTGTTTTCCCCCCATCTTTAGAGTTGACCAATGGGTCTGCTCCTCATCTCAAGCTTAGCCTGTAAAAACCTCTTGGAGCTCAACCTGCCTTGAGAGATCATTTTCAAAATCCTATCAGCCCAACTAGACCTGCAGGACTCGTGTTCCCCAATCTAGGAGGTGGCAGAGCTGCACTTTTGTGCTCCTCACTAACCAGAACCTTCTCACCACCAAGTTTCTGCTCTCCAAGTGAGTGACAAGGTGGAACCCTGCTTCTCTCCCCAAAGCTCTTTAAACTCAGTGCCCTGAGGTAAGGGAGAGTGCTCTTCAGATTGGAGCAACTACATCCCCTTAGGCACCAGCAACGACTGGGAACACTGGAAACAGAGCTAAAACCTGAGAACAGACTCCTGCAGGGACTTGGTGTGAAGGATGAGCAGCAGCAGAGCTGCTTCATGAGGCAAGACAACAGAGTAGCAGAAGATGACCCTTGGAAAGCATCCTCACTGTACCTGAGCAGAAACAGGCAGAGGTGGGATCTACAACAGGTTCAGCTGACAGCCCAGCAGCCACAAAACAACAAAAGAGAGACAGGAAAGACCAACCCTGAGCTGGTCTGCACCACCCAAAGCAGGCTCATAGGAGCCTGACCTTTTATGCAGCTCCAATGGGCAGAGGGTCTGTGGGTGGGGGCCACACATGAATCTCATTTAGACCATCAAGGCTTGTTGGCACCCTGTGGTGCCAGCCTGGTCCCCAGGCTTTTCCAATCCTGCCGTTTGTTTCCCTGCACACAGTTGCTGGAACAGGATGTAGACAGATCTAGAAGGAAGCAGGAAGGATATGGAAGGGCCAGAAGAGTCTTGGAGGTGTTTAAGGCCAGGCTAGATGAGGCTCTGACCAGCCTGATCTAGAGTGGGGTGTCCCTGCCCATGGCAGAGGAGTTGGAACTGGATGATCCTGTGGTTCCTTCTAACCCTAACTGAATCTATGACTTGGTCCAGGTGATCCTGCTGTGGCAGGGGGGTTGGACTAGATGATCTTTTGAGGTCCCTTCCAATCCCTAATGATTCTATGATAGTCAGGGTGTGCCTGGTGTCACCTCATCTAGAAGGAAGATCTAGAAAGAAGCAGGAAGGACGTGGAAGGGCCAGAAGAGTCTGGAAAGTCAGGTGTCACCTCATCCTCAGCATCACCTTGGAGAGTGGTGCCAGCTGACAGGGCAGGCCTTTCCCTGTGGTTGGAGGACACTTACAGGCTGCTGTGGGAAACCTTTCAGATGGTTTATTTGCAGGAGACTAGAGGAGAGAGAGACCAGAGATTGTTTAGAAATGAAACACAGACTCGCAGAACGTTAGGGACTGGAAGGGACCTCGAGAGACCATCCAGTCCAACCCCCCTGCCACGCATGGAAGTGAAGAGCAGAAGCCTTGGGATGTCACAAACATGGTTGTAAACAGGGGTTGAGGGTCCATTTCACCAACCCCAAGCCTTGTTTGGTGCCTGTTTTCTGTGTCAGCTGGAGGTGGCTGTAGCTGTGGAGCTCAGGAGGAGAAAAAAGGAGAAGTAAAAGGGAAAGTCTGAGTCAGGATGTCACGGGAGTTAAAAACACTCTGGAACTGGGCAGGAGAGACGAAGGCTTTCAGCATTTGTCAGTCATCCTCATGATGGAGAGAGCAGAGAGGAGGCTCTGCTGGAGGGTGTTTGTAGTCGCTGTAGAGCAGTGAATTAGCCCCATGAGCTGACACAAACACTGTCAAGGGAATCCTTTAATCCTGTTTACGGCCCGTCTGCAGCTGGTTTCTAATTACTATTTTGTGATGGTTTTTTAAATGAAGTCAAAGGGAGAGGCTCTACTTCCACTAGAAACAAGCCAGAGAGATAAAGGCACATTTCTCTCTCTGCTGTTGATGCAGCAGCTCCGGAGGGCACAAGATGAGGAGCAGGACCAGACACTGATGTCTGGAGGCTGTGGGTTTATCACTGTTTTCTTCTGGGAGTTGGGTTTGTTGTAGATGTCATCACTTGTTATCTGTTGGAATGAGGGGGCTGTTTTAGTTACAGCACCTTGATTGGACCCCAGAGGGCTGGGTCGCACCCAGGCAACTCGTCTGTAAGTGGGAAACTGATTTGGGGAGTCAAAGGTGGCCAGGCCTGACAGAAAGGTCAGCAGATTGAGAGGGGTTCTTCTCCCCCTCTACTCTGCACTGGTGAGACCACATCTGGAGCCTTGTGTCCAGTTCTGGGCCCCTCAGACTGGAGCTGCTGGAGGGAGTCCAGCATAGGGCAACAAGGATGATGAAGGAAGTGGAGCACCTCCCTTATGAGGAGAGGCTGAGGGAGCTGGGGCTCTTGAGCTTGGAGAAGAGGAGACTGAGGGGTGACCTCATTAATGCCTATAAATATGTGAAGGGTGAGTGTCAGGAGGATGGAGCCAGGCTCTGCTCAGTGTCATCCAGTGATAGGACAAGGGGCAATGGGTATGAGATGGAACAGAGGAGGTTGCATATAAATATGGGAAGGACCTTCTTCCCAGTGAAGGTGATAGAGCCCTGGAAGGGGCTGTCCAGGGTTGTGGTGGAGTCTCCTTCTCTGGAGACATTTAAAACCCACCTGGATGTGTTCCTGTATGACTTTGGTCTAGGTGATCCTGCTGTGGCAGGGGGATTGGACTAGATGATCTTTCAAAGTCCCTTCCAATCCCTAATGAGTCTATGATTTACCTTCATCAGTCTCCTAAGACATGACTGAACTGTCCTGCTCCACATTGCAGCACTGGGACAACACAAACCTTCCACTTTAGAATCATAAAATGTGTTGGGTTGGGAGGAACCTCCAAAGGTCATCTACACCAACCTCCCCCAACACCAAGCAGGGCCATCTCTAAGCAGAACAGATAGGTCTAGCAGATCAGAAAATGCTGAACTCCAGCCTTGGAGGAGTCATTCCGAGCTGGATTCCCCACCCCAGCATTCCACTTTGTTCCCTAAGCAGCAAAAAGAAATAAAGGGAGAAAAAAAATCCTAGAAGGAAGCTCCAGCTCATTCGCTGAAAACACAGGTCAGGGGGGAGAAGGGTGTTTACTCTCCTTGAGTCGTGGAGCGCAAGTGTCTGTGTGCGTCGAGCCACTGAATGGGGAGGAAAGAATCCCTGAGTGTAAACAGCCGAGATACTTCCTTGGCAAGTTTTGTGTTGGTCTTGTTTTTGCTAATCAGGCTTCTCACAGCCACCCACTGGAAAGGCTCTGTGGGACTTGGCTGGTAATTCAACTGCGCCGAAGCCAACGGCAAAGATCCCGCTGACTTAGACTGTGTTGGGGTGGAAGGGACCTCCAAAGGGCATCCAGTCCAAGCCCTCAACACCAAGCAGGGCTAGCAATCACCACAGAATCATTAGGGATTGGAAGGGACCTCGAAAGATCATCTAGTCCAATCCCCCTGCCACAGCAGGATCACCCAGACCCAGTCATACAGTCAGTCTGGGTTAGAAGATGAGGTTGCCCACAGCACCAGCCAGCCTGACCTTGAATGGCTCCAGGGATGGGCCCTCCACCACCTCCCTGTGCAGCCTGTTCCAGGGATCCCCCACCCTCAGATTCCAGACCTTGTTCCTCCTGTCCAGCCTCATTCTGCCCCTTTTCCAGCTTCAAACCAGGACCCCTCATCCCATTGTTCCCTGTCCTTGGGAACAGCCTTCCCCAGCCACCTTAGTCACCCCTTTCATGGGTTGGAAGGTCACTAGAACATCCCCGCAGAGCCATGGCCTCGTCAGGCTGAGCATCCCATGGCCAACATTTCTCCACTGTCACTGGGTCCTGAAATACTGGGTCCCACTGAGTCACAGCACGGCGCCGCAGTGGAAGGGACTGGTGATGCCAGTGGTCATGCTGGGAGGGAGAGTGCGTGGCAGCTGATGACTCAGGCGCTTCATGATGCAGCTCTGTGGCCTCCTGCGGGCGCTGCCTGTCACAGACCCTTTGTCCTTGTGCTCAGGATGTCCCTGCTTTGTGCAGTCACCACTTCCCCATCCCTGGAGGGAAGGAACAGAGGAGGTCACCTTTCCCTCCCTCTCTCCATCGCGGTGGGATGGAGGGTTCGGTCATGACTCAAAAGCGATGAGGGAGCCTCCCACCCCACCCGGCAATTCTCTGCAGTTTGGGGGCTTCAGGCAGAGACCCTCTGCTTCTGGGGCAGACAACTGCTGGTGACCAGCGAGCAGGTGACAAACCCGTGAGCCAGGCTGAGACAGACTCATCCACCCCCCCAATTCCAAACTATTCTCTGAACCAATCTCTATTTTATTGCATTTTGATTTTTCTTTTCAGTTAGACTTGCTACTGTGTCTTTTAGATTTTATTTTACTTATTTTATCCTGCTGCATTTTAATTTATTTCACGTTCTTCTATTTTACTTGATTTCATTGTTCTTTATTTTAATATCTTGGGTTTCATTTGGCTTTCTTTTATTTTGCTTTCTTTTAATTTCTTTTATTTCATTTTACTCTCTTTTATTTCATTTTACTCGCTTTTATTTTACTTTCTTTTACTGTCTTTTATTGTACTATTTTTATTTCAATTTATTTCATTTTGCTCTTATTTTACTTTATTTTACTTTCTTTTATTTTACTATATTGTATTTTAATTTACTTTGTTTCATTTTGCTTTTATTATTTCAATTTATTTTATTTCATTTTACTTTTATTTTTCTTTATTTCAATTTATTTTATTTCATTTTACTCACTTTTATTTTACTTTGTTTTACTTTCTTTTATTTTACTATAGTTTATTTTAATTTACTTTGTTTCATTTTGCTTTTATTTTTTATTTCAATTTATTTTATTTCATTTTACTTTTATTTTTCTTTATTTCAATTTATTTTATTTCCTTTTACTCTCTTTTATTTTACTTTACTATTTTTTCTTTCAATTTACTCTGTTTCATTTTGCTTTTCTTTTTCTTTATTTCAATTTCTTTTGTTTCATTTTGCTCCCTTTTATTTTATTTCCGTTTAGTTTATGTTACTTCCTTTTACTTTTATTTTCCTTGATGTCAAAGTATTTTATTTCCTTTTACTCTCTTTTCTTTTACTCCCTAGTGTTTTGCTTTCTTCCATTCTTTCAACAAAACCTACGCGTCTGCTCTCAGCGCCCGACTCCCCGCGCGGGGGCTTCGGGCCGGACACGGAGCATCTTTAGAACGCGAAGGACGGGCGCGGCTGCGCGGGGGTAACAGCCGGGGGCGGCGGCTCCGCGGGGTAACGAACTCCCCGCCCACCTTCCCCCAGGACCGCTTTTTCAATCCACTTTCTAAATCCGCAGCTGCCCCCGGCGGGTCTGGAAATAGTCGCTCGCGGAGACGTTTGCCCTTGGCCAGAAATACCCTCCACCGCGAGCGGCTTCGGCACGAAGCAGCGTAAACCAGCTCCAAAAAGATCCCAACCACCCCATTCCCACCGCTCCCAGTCCGACCCGGTCCCGCTGCCTTCTCCGTTCGACCTCCCACCTGTCCGCTCGCGCCGGCTCCCCAGGGTCCTGCCTCGCTCCCGCTGCCCCACGTGTTGTCCTACAGAGCCCGGAGGCTTTTCCCTGCTCCTCGAGGGTTCTTTGGTCCCTTGGCTTCCTGTTCCCACAGAAAACCCTTCCCTGAGGGAGCAGCCTGGCCAGACCTGCTGGGAGATCCCGCTGCCCCGAGCGCTCTGTCGCGCATCTGCAGCTGCACACGTGTGGACAGATAAACTCTTCCAAAGGGTGGGCTGAGCTGTGGCCCGCGGTCCAGCACAGGGTGCCGGCCCTGTGGCACAAAGTTGAGGGCTGAACGCTGAGCTTGGGAACAGCTCGGTTATCGGGGGTCCTAGAGCAAGCTGCCTCCCCAGAGCTGGAGGTTCATGTGTGTGGGGACACCAGTGCTTCCTCCTCTGGGTCTTCTGGCAGTTGCTCTGGAATAGCTGCTGTCCTCCTGCGTGACCCCTTTTAGGGCAGATCCCAGCACCTGAGTTGGAAGTGTTGCCTCACCAGAAGCCAGACCACTCTCCCAGTTTCCAGAGGCTGTAGATGTTCCATGTAAGAGAGGGCAGAGATGCCAGGGGTCTTGTTTGACTCCTGTGCAAAGCAGAACCCCAGACTGACTTGGGATGAGAGGTTGCTCAGACCTCTCCCAGCCACATCCCCCTGCCATGGGCAGCAGCACCTCTGACCAGACCAGGGTGCCCACAGCCCCATCCAACCTGCCCTTGGGCACTGCCAGGGATGGAGCAGCCACAACCTCCCTGGGCAACCTGTTCCAGAGCTTCAGCCCCTCTCTGGGGAGAGATTTCTGCCCCAGATCTCAGCTCAGTCTCCCCTCTTTTAGCTGGAACCCAGCCCCCTTGTCCCAGCACCAGAGTCCCTCAGAAAACATCCCTCTCCAGCCCTTTCTTGGAGCCCCTTCAGGTACTGGAAGCTGCGCTAAGGTCCCCCCAGGGCCTTCTCTTCTCCAGGCACTTCTGAAGTACCTTGAAGTCCTTCGCTCCTCACTGCAAGTTCTGAACACACCAGCTTTGCAGGTTGTTGCTGGTCTCCCATCACACGTGGGCTCAGCCCTGACCTCACCCACACAGCCACAACCCCCTGCCTGCCCCTCCCTCTGCTCCAGCTCAGGTCAGGGACATACAGCACAAAAGGGGCACAAAGTGAAGAGTGAAACTAAACAGGGCCGTGAGCTGAGTCGTGGAAACAGATTTGATGCTGAGGGACTGATTTAAGGGTGACTGGGCAGTGCTGGGTCGGAGGTTGGACTTGATGGTCCCTAAGGTCTCTTCCAACCAAAGAGATTCTGTGATTTTTGCACCACCGTGGGTCTCTAGGTCATAGAATCATTAGGGACTGGGAGGGACCTCCAAAGATCATCCAGTCCAGTCCCTCTACCACAGGAGGGTCATCTAGACCAAGACACAGGGTCATCAGAATCGACGGGCTCTCTCTGCCATGGTGCTGGCAGAGGCAGCACAGAGCAAACAACAGCAGAGTCTTTGTAGCTCCCAAGCCCCTGGTTGCTGCCCATCGGCAGAACGACGGCGTCAGCGCCGGCCTTTGAACAACCTGTAATCAAGCAGCTCGGTAGCTGCTGACAAATTACATCTTGGCGAGTGAGTTGGCTCTTACTCACCGCGAGGCGCAGGGACAGCTTCTCCCTCGGATCCGAAGGAACCTGGAGCTGACGAACAGGAAAGCAAACGCCAAGGGAGGCGAAGGCAACGCTGACATTTTCAGAGGCGGGCGATGGAAGGCTGGAAGGTGAAGGAGCTCAGGAGGCCAGCGGCGCCTTGCGTTGGGTTTCGTTCTCGCGTAACAAGCAATCAAGTTGTGCTGCTGGAGCCTGAGAGCCCGCAGCCTTTGGAACCAGAGCAGGAGTGCGAGCATCCATTAGTCAGTCGACAGTTCAAAGGCAAAACCAGACCAGTTGAAGCTTTTCTGACCCATCGTTCCAGCCTGGAGACTGGACCCCTCGAGGAGATGGGGTGGGTCCAGAGGAGCAACAAGGCTGGGGAAGGGACTGGAGGGAAAGGCTGATGGGGAGAGGCTGAGCGAGCTGGAGGTGTTGAGCCTGGAGAAGAGGAGACTCAGGAGGAACCTTCTCTCTGTCTCCAACTCCCTGAAGGGAGGTTGCAGTCAGGTGGGGGTCAGGCTCTTCTCCCAGCCAACCAGCACCAGGATGTTAGAGCAGGGCCTGAAGCTGCCAGGGGAGGATTAGGCTGGATGTTAGGAAGCCCTTCCTCATGGAAAGGGTGATCAGAGCCTGGACTGGACTGCCCAGGGTGCTGGTAGAGTCCCCATCCCTGGAGGTGTTGAAGGACAGCCTGGCCGTGGCACTTAGTGCCCTGGTGTGGCCACTGGGGTGTTGTGAGGTGCTGGGCTGGCTGAGCTCAGAGGGCTTCTCCACCCTCTGCGACGTCAGGATCTTCTCCAACCTGTACAACTCTATGATCCTGTTATTTACATGGCTTTAGGAGCTGAACGAGCTGTTGCCATAAGAACAGGCTCCAAGCTATTCCTCCCTTGGTCCATCACCAAAGCCCGCGTCGCACCCGCCACCAGCGGGAGGGCGTTAAAGCCGCGTGCGACGGGCTCTGCGGGCGGCGAACCCGCAGGCTGCGCGAGCTGCTGCCTCCTCTCCTGGCCGCCCGCTGCTCCGAGGCAACGAGTCCCCACCAGCGATGGACCAAAAAAGGCTGCGTGAATGAATTAGCATGCAGATCCCACCCCGAGGAGAGCGAGACTCTGACACTGGCCACTTGCTATTTTTAACGGGCGCTGGCAAGGGACTAGCATTCCGTTCCGAGCGAGCCAGGGGCTGCAGCAAACAGGAACTGTTATTGTTTACCCCTTTCTTACGCTCGGTCTCACACGGCCGGCTCCCCAAAACCAAGATTTGCTTCATCTTCTGTCTCCACAATGGGAATGAAATGGGAATGTCTCCCTTTTGCCTCCTCTTCCTCTCAGTCCCCCCAATGCCCCCCCATTTTTTCACCATGTATCCCTCTTTTCTCCCAGTTTCTCCTCATTCTGCAGTTTCTCCCCCAGTTCCCCCCATTCTTCCCCCATTATCCCTCAATTTCCCAGTCTCACCCCATTTTGCCCAATTTCATCTCATATTTTCCCCAGTTTCCCCTATTCTTTCCCTATTTTCCCTCCATTTCCCAGTTTCANCCCTCACCCCCCTCCAGACCCAGGCTGGAGCCGGGCTGCAATTAAATGAGGAAATTTGAAGGAACAGATAAATTGGCAGGTGTGGGGGCATTTAAAAGCCTTTCATTACTTTTCACTGCCCAGGACAGCAGCCAGGAGGATTCTGTGAGGATGGGAGCTCTTTTTCACTGGGGGAAGCAGAATTAATTTGCTGATA
>VXBP01010616.1:943071-1008076 GCA_013400115.1 Rhinopomastus cyanomelas | reverse complement strand
CTGGGGGGGGGGGGCTGTGCCTGCTCGCTCGGGCTTAGCGGCAGAGCAGCATCTGCTCACTTCAGCTCAACGTTCTTGGGTGAAAAACTGGTTGATACTGAACCTGCTCTGCCTGGAGCAGTCGGGGAGGCAGCAAGCTCCTGCCTCGTGGTTGTGAGAGGGGCTGGAAGCTGAGGTTCAGCTGCTCCAACAGGACCAAGATCCAGGGGCTTGTTCTGCTCTTGCCTTTGGGTGTCCTGGCTCAGTCTCCCCTCTCTGCGGCTCCACCACACCCCAGATAGGCTGGATCTTGGGTGCTCTGTCCATGGCCAGGCTGGATGGGGCTCTGGGCCACCTGGTCTGGTGAGGGGTGTCACTGCTGGGTTTGGCAAGGGGTGAGGGCTGAGCTCCTTCCAACCCAAATCCATCTGTGACTCTATGAAGTCAGAGCTACCTGCTAAGTAAGTGACCTCAGAACTGGACAGGAGGAACAAGGTCTGTAGTATGAGGGTGGGGGATCCCTGGAACAGGCTGCCCAGAGAGCAGTAGAGACCCCATCGCTGGAGCCATTCGAAGTCAGGCTGGCTGAGGCTCTGGGCAACCAGATCTGGTGAGTGCTGGCCCTGCTTGGTACAGGGCAGTTGGACTGGTTGCCCTTTGCAGGTCCCTTCCAAATCTATGATTCTATGCTAAGCCCCCTCACTCTGCTGCATCCAGCTCTTCCCTCACAGCATCAGAGAACGTTAGGGATTGGAAGGGACCTCAAAAGACCATCAGTCCAATCCCCTGACACAGCAGGATCACCCAGACCAAGTCACACAGGAACATATTCAGGTGTCCTCCAGAGAAGGAGACTCCACAGCCTCCCTGGGCACCCTGTTCCAGTGTTGTCACCCTCACTGGGAAGAAGATCCTTCTGATATTGACATGGAACCTCCTATGTTCCAGCTGACACCCATTGCCCCTTGTCCTACCACTAGATGACACTGAGCAGAGCCTGGCTCCGTCCTCCTGACACCCACCCTTCACATATTTCTCAAAATCCATGGGGTCACTCCTCAGGTCCCTCTTCTCCAAGCTCAAGAGACCCAGCTCCTTCATCCTTACCTCAGCAGGAAGATGCTCCACTCCCTTCATCAGCTCTGGATACGATAGGGAACGACAGGATGAGGGGTCCTGGTTTGAAGGTGGAAAAGGGCAGATTGAGGCTGGACAGGAGGAACAAGGTCTGGAATCTGAGGATGAGGGATCCTTGGAACAGGCTGCCCACAGAGGGAGTGGAGGTCCCATCCCTGAAGCCATTCCAGGTCAGGATGTCTGGGGCTGTGGGCAACCTGATCTGTTGAGTGCTGGCTCTGCCTGGTTGTAGGGGAGTTGGACTGGATGACCTCAGGAGGTCTCTTCCATCACTGTGATTCTATGATCTATGTAATTGTATGACACCACATAATCCAAAAGTCTTCCTACAGGAACTGGTCTTCAAGCAATAAATTTTCGAAGACAAAACAAAATCTTATTTATTTTTCCCAGTGTTTGAAGTTTCTTTGGTCACCTGCAGTTCCTCACTGCCTCAGCCTTAACACTCTGTGTATTTTCCATTTTAGGTTCTTTCTTTCCTGCAATCAAACCCCCGGACACCCTTTTTAAAATAACATTCTGGCTGGGCTATTTAAACAGCTGCATCAACCCCATAATCTATCCCTGCTCAAGCCAGGAGTTTAAGAAAGCGTTCCAGAACGTCCTGAGAGCCCAGTGCCTCCCCAAGAAGCAAGCGGTGAAGAAGCAGTCCCCAAGTTTCAACCTCAACCATCCCTCCAGCCAGAGCGCGGAGAGCGGCAAAGGTGTGGTCCGAATCCCCGTCGGCTCAGGAGAAACCTTCTACAAGATTTCCAGGTCGGATGGGGTCTGCGAGTGGAAGATCTTCTCCGCTGTGCAAGGGATGCCTGCAAAAACCACGGTGTCTAGAGACTGTAGAGCAGCCAAAGCCAAAAGTAAAGGCTTCCTCCAGGAGTGCTGCTGCGCAGGGACTTCGGGGAACCTTGTCCGTGAAGACTGCAAGGTGCCGACCATCAAGATTCACACCATCTCCCTCGGAGAGAACGGGGAGGATGTCTAAGGGACCGAGTGAGCCCAGCAGCACAGGCGCTGGCAGGCTCAAGGCTCTGCCTCTTCTTATTGGCAAGTGGAAGGAGATGCTCCCGCTGTTGGGAGGATCCAGGTGACAGGAAGAGCAGGACAAAAACCAGGGCCCGAGGTTTTGAGGAGTGAGGTGTTTTGAGTGCTGGTAGCCTGAAGGCAGACCCTTATGGACAGTGTCTTCAGTGGATGGTGACCAATCTGCTGCCTTCCAAGAGACTGGCCTCTGCAAGTCCTTTGCATGATGCGCAGAGGCTTCATCTTTCCCCGCATTCCCCTGCTCCAAAGCTCCAACTGCTCTGGTTTAGGTGCAACGGTGGAGAAAGAGCAAGTGACAAAGACCCCGTGAGGATTTCAGGGTGGATGCTTTCAGACAGCTCTGGAATCCGAGTCATTTTGTGATTTGGATGAAAACAAATCAACAAACTAAACCTCAATCCAGCAGCCAGGAGAGCTGAGGTTTGGGAGGTCATGTCTTGGGACGGTGTTTACAGATCTCTGTTCACGTTTCATTGAGGAACCATGGACATGGTTTTGCTACCATGTCTTGTTTCTTTTGTCCATGTCCAGGTCCTGGCTGGGTGAGGTCCTGCCTGCTTTGTTGAAGCCATCAGGCAGCATCTTGGATTTGCATCTTCAGCTGGGCAGCCTCATTGCTCCTCACTCCTGGGCTGCACCCGATGGGGAACTGGTCTTTTCTAACGCCCACATGGCTGCTGATCTTCAGCCTGTCTGGAGGAGCAGCTCTTCAGCTCACGGGGCAGAGCAAAACCCCTCACTCGACTCTCGCCCCGCTTGCAGTTGCTCTAGGTTTCCCTTTGTGCTGTGGATTTCCATTGCCAAGGGCAGGCTGAGCCAGGTAGCTGCACTCCACCCTCCAGAAGTTCTGTTTCACACCCCCAACCCCCCAAACATCCAGCCACCCCAAAAGGAAGCTTTGCATGCCTCCCAGGTTGGCTTGGAAGGTCTCTGTGCTTTGATGCAGGTCTCATAAAACACAAAACTAGGTAAATCGCCATCAGATGAAGCTCAAAGAGGTCCCTTTCCCTCATCCATTTGTTTTCCATGTTCTGAGTCCAGCAGGGACCTGCTTAAAGGCTCAGTCATTCCTTGCTCAGGTGCTTGCTGGTCAGTTCGGTGCCCTGGAAAAGCCACAGGCACTTGCCTGTCTCCCTGCCCAGTGTTCAACCACATTCCTTTCCTGACTCCTTCAATACCAAGTGCTCTAAGGTCTCTGCAAGACCCTGGGTACCCTGGAGTCAAGAACTTCACCCTCCCTCTGAGCAGCAGGAGTCAAATTAACCAACAGCAGGACTTGCATCCCCATGAGAAACGGGCCATCCTTTGGGAACTGGGCAGCAAAGCACGCGGAAGCATGAAGTGTTTTAATATAGCTGCCCCAAGCAAACAAACAAACAGGGAGGCAGGAAAATAAATAAATAAATGAGAGAGCAGCCCAGCATCTGGAAGAAATAGCAGGAGGAATTCTCTCTACTGTACTAGAAACAAGCAGCTCTTGACAGAAGTCTTCCTGAGCCTGCCAAGCAAGAATGTGGCTTCTTGAAACAACACGCACGAGCCTTCGGCTCCTGGCTCAGCATCTACTGGCTTGAAAGGGGAAAGGGCTTGAGATAAGGGGTGGGGTGTTGAAAGGACACCTTGGTGTCACTGATGAGGAGTCATTGCCTGTTCAGCCCTCGCTCAGCACTAAGCCCTCAATGTCAAGAGAATTTCAGCCCTTGGTGTCTTTTCCTCACACACAATGGAGACTTCCTTCCTCCTGCAAACGTGGGTCGGTAGCCGCGGCATCGTCGGACCGTTTGCTGGAGTCAAACCTGATCCTTGGAGCTCTTGCAGTTCTGTTGCTTTGCAGAGTTGCCAGAAGCAGAAAACCACCTCAGAGGGTAAATGCATTTGTCATCTACACCTGGCCAGGATCCTAGTCAAGTAATTGCTGAGACCAAAGTGAAGGGAGAGAGAAGATGGATCAAAGCCTGTGTTTTGGGTAGATAATCCACAGCAGCAGACCAAGCCAGCTAATCTCCCCCTGGAGCTGGCCCTGCTCTCAATAAGCAAATGGTTGTGTAACACCAGTATAAGCTGGGGAAATCCATCCCACGAGCCCATCTACAGGTCTTGCTAGCCTCGCAGGATCAAAAGTACTACCTGTAAAAGGAAGAATAGCCTGGACTTGATCTTGGAGTCTTTTCCAGCCTCAATAACTCTGTAATCATCCTTCAAACCAAGAGTTTGATGGGTCAGCAAACAGCACTGCTTACCTCTTCTTATAGAAGCATTAGGGATTGGAAGGGACCTTGAAAGATCTTCTAGCCCAATGCCCTGCCTCAGCAGGATCATACTTGGAAAAGGAACCGTAGCCAACTAGCCGAAGCAGAGAGTTGTTTGCTCTCACACATAGGAGAGACACAGAATGTCCCAAACAGGATAAAACTAGAGAAGAACTCCAGTCAGACCCCTGGACCCAAACCCCTCCTCATTTCCAAAAGCAGGCCCTCACCAAGAGCAAATCTAAAGCACGGTCCCATGTTTAGTTTAAACATGAAACCCCCCCCACCCCTTAAGTCTTTTCTTGGGGTATGTTAATGAAAGCCAGGACTTGAAACCACAAGTGTCAAAATACCACAAGAACCAAACCAAATATTCTCACGGTACTTCAAGCTAAAACCAGAAGTGGAAAAGCTGGAAATCTCATAAGAAAGTCACGTGGGGCTGGTGGCTGCAGTGTTCAGTCTCACGGAGTTCAGATACATGGGACCTTTACTTGGACAAAACCCGATGTGCTCTGAAAACCACCCACTGACTTGAGCAAAACCAGCAGGATGTAAAAGCTTCCCTGCACAACCCTACCTCAGCACTCATGGTAGAGCCTGAACTGCAAGATTACTTGTGCCATCTCCCCTCTGGAGCTGGGGGATTCACGCAGAGACCCTCTGATGAACATCTACATTTATTGAGGCTTCAGAGTGTTGTTGTGGAGCTGCCCTGAATGGACAGATCACTGAACTCCAGAGCAGTTCTGAAGGAGCATCAGTAAGATGGGGGTAAGAAAACAGGTCCTTCCCACCTCAGTGATGCTGAAAATGGTCCCTCTCAAAGCTGAGTGATGAGAGCTCTACAAGTTGTTCCCACTGGAGCTCTTCAGATAGGTTGGTTCTACTGCATTGGGGGTTTTCACATCCCATTCTCAAGTCTAAACTTCTCTGGGTTTGTGCCAGTTGCAGTGTTTGAGGACTTTTAAAAACTATTCTAAAAACTCTGTTCCCCTAAAGACCTTTTGAAAGAGGTCATGGAGAAGGGCTTAGCAATGGGTTGGGACAGCTGGCTTAAGAGTTGGACTCGATGGTCTTAGTGTCTTCTCCAAGCTAAATGATTCTGGACAGACATGGGTAGTCTCACAGTGCTGCTTGGGAGGGACTGAGCTTAAAGCAAGTCCTGGTCTCCTGGCCTCAGACAGATGCTGACTGACCTCTCAGCACCCAGTGGCTCTGAAGAGCCCTCAGAGCTCAGCATCAGGCAAGCCTGGCCCCAGCCGCACGTCTGCCAGCAAAAACAGAGCCGTCATCCGCTTGGCTCTCGCTGCCCCGTTCCCTCGCCGCGAGCTGGGTCCTCCTGGCATCTCGATGGGCTTTTGGAAAGACAAGGCTCAAAAACCATACAAGGAGCTCTAGGAAGAAAGAAAGAAGAGAAAAGGGCAGGGAGAGCAGACTGCAGCAGCCCCTTTTATCCACCCTGCTCTTTCACGTGATCCTGGCACTGGCTGCAGAGCTGCAGCCACAGGCTGGAAGGATCTGTCTGTCACAGCAGCACCAGAAGAGCGATTCCTGGTGGATTGCCATCCAGGATCATGTGGACATTCTTTCTCTAGGACCCTGCCTGTGAAACACTGTAGGGCTACAAAGCAGGAGGGTTCAGATGAGAAGAAGACAGTGGGGTGTCGTGATTCTCCCCTCAAGCCACATCCAGTGTGGGCAGTGACCCGTCAGTTCATGTGTCCTGACTGAAATCCTGGTGACATCCCACCCTTCTCTCTTCTGCTGAGAACAACAGCCAAGATTTCCATCCTGAGGGTGGTGGATCCCTGGAACAGAGGTGGTAGAGAGGGAGGCCCTATCCCTGGAGCTGTTCAACATCAGGCTGGATGGGGCTCTGGGCAACCTAGTCTGGTGAGTGCTGGCCCTGTTAGGTTGGACCAGATGCCCTTTGGAGGTCCAGCTCCAGACAGTCTATGGTTCTGTTATTTAAGAGCTGCAGCATGATGCAGATGACTTCCCACTAACACAGGCTGAGGCTCAGCAGACCTCCAGCGTCTCTCCCGCGCAGGGCAGGGCAGGTTTAGCATTCCAGTTTGCACAGTTGATGTTCATTCAGATTTACAGTCTTATGTTTACGAGGCTTCCACATTCTTTGTAGGAGTAGTCAAATCCCAACCACTTACCAACTGCCCACTCTCCAAATAAAAGCCTGCTTGTTCTCTCCTTAATTTTGCTCTGCCAAGTCCCAGGATGAATTACACACCCTGTAAAACACACATTTCCCTTTGCCAGCCTTTAATGACTTGAAAAATCCATGGCATGGAAGAGGGGAAAGATTAAACAAGGAGTATCTGCTGCTTTCCTGCTCATTATAGCCAGCAAATGGATTGCACAAAGCTTCTCCCATCTTGCTGCAAAATTCCCCTACCTGGCTTCTTCAGTCTTATGACAGGCAACAGCTACAGGCTGGAGCATCCTTCACTGCTCCAAGGCTGTTAGACAGGGTCTGACTGCTCTAGCGAAGCAGAACTCAGTTCTAGGGGTGCCTGTAGGCTTCACTTTCACTGGAGCTGCTGTTTGAATGGGTTTTTGGGGGGAACTCCCCGTTAAGTTAAAGCTACTGAGACACAGAGTGACCCTGTGATTTGCTCAAGGAGGATTTCATCTGCCCCACACTTAGCAGTTAACTCTGTGTCCTACTCAGAGATACCGTTGTCCTCTTTCTGTCTTAATATTGCTTGGACAAGCCAGACCCACTCAAACCCACCTTGGGAGGATGGGCTGTTGATGCCAGGTGTTTCTGGACTAATTCTCCCAACACCAGAGCCAAAAAGCAAAGATGGGTGGTCAAGATGTTACACTGAGCTCAAGTGCTTGGTTTGCCAGAAGGAAAGCATCTCCAGTAGCCCACAAGAGGATGGTGGTGATGAGACGGGGCGGCTTTGTGCATCTCCTCTGCTTGCTGCAGCCCCGCTCCCAGGGTCCCTTGGAGTCTCGCTAACACATCAGCCTTCAAGTTGTTTCTGGAGAAGCCTGAGAGTCAACAAACCCTTCCTCTGAACAGATTCAACACTCTGCTTCTTGCCTACTTGTAACGAGGCTCACAGGGAGCCATCTAGACTGTCTGGCCAGACTACTCCTGCCTTTTCCTATCGTAAACCTTCTCCACCTGTAAAAGGCAGCTAATCCACAAGCACTATCGACGACCTCTGGAAGGGGTTCCCAAGTAGATGGGTTGAGGTACAACAACATTATGAAAATCTGAGGACTGCTTGAGGCAACTAAACTAAAGACCTTCCATACAGCTTGAGAAACGTAATCGAATCTCTCGTTCCCCGGGAGGAGCCGGGGTATCTGTAGTAGGGACCCGAGTGACATGTCACACCGTCCACACGGAGCAAGCTGCAGATCCCTCTTGCTGACAGAGGAGGAGGGAAAAAAGCAAGTGTGAGCCAAGGGGGGATGGATTGCTGAAGAGGAGAGCGGTGCATGGCAAGAGCCAGCACGGCCCTGGGTTCCACCACAGGCTCCAGGAGCTGGTTGATGGGACAAGTATGTGTTATGCTGAGCTCCAGCCCTGGCTGAGGACTATCCTCACCTTGAGCATCACACTAACACTCGGATCCTTTCCAGAGCCAACAATGTCCAAGTGTTAACACTGAAAAGCAAAAACGACTTCCCAGTAGTCACCATCTCCAACTGAATGGCCACAGAGTCATCAGGGGATTGGAAGAGACCTCGAAAGATCATCTAGTTCAATCCCCCTGTCACAGCAGGACCACCTAGAGCAAGTCAAACAGGAAAACATCCAGGTGGGTTTCAAATGCCCCCAGACAAGGAGACTCCACAACCCCCTGGGTAGCCCCCTCCAGTACTCCGTCACCCTCACTGTGAAGTTCCTTCTCATATTTATATGGAACCTCCTCTGTTCAGAACCTTCTCGCACTGATCCGACTTTCTCCCACCATCTGCAAAAACTCAAAAGATCCTTGAAAAACATCTTCTGAAGGAAGACAACACCAGTCCAGCCAGTGGGGTGGCAGTTCTCCACTTCCAGTCGATTCTGCTCAGCTGGTGATCACCATTTGGTATCACAACCCCTCCGCTGGGTACTCCGCTCCGCTTGCCGACCGGGGAACTTCTACTCCAGCTGGTTGAGGCTTTTCCTTTGCTTTGCCACTCTGGGGCTGCAAGCAGTGCTTGACCTCCCTTCTGCCTGCATGTTGCACAGGTTTGGCTGCCAGTGGGCTGTAAAGACGTTTCTTGAGACGGGCACCGCGTCTTCCGAACGCGGTGAGCCCGCCGTCGCCGGCTCCCCGACACGCTGTTTTCTGAGGCCCATCAACCTCTTTGATCGTTGTTTTATACCGTCGGTTGCCAGGCAACGTGTCTGAACAACCCTGCTGGTCATTTCCTCGAACACAAGTGAATGTACGTGAAGCGTCGCTGGGTGATCAAATAAATTATTGGGGGAAACGTGCGCTTGGTGACGTTTGTGCTCCGAGTCTGTTGGGCCCAATGATCTCCAAGGTCTTTCCCAACCGTGATGATCCTGTGATAGTTTAGGTGGGTTTTTTTGTCCCCTAAGGTTTCCAGGTCAGGGCCTCTCAGCTCCAGAAGGACACAGAGCTGCTGGAGAGAGTCCAGAGCAGAGTCACAGAGATGATGAGGGGAGTGGAGCGTGCCCACCTGGATGTGTTCCTGTGCAGCTGGATCTAGGTGATCCAGCTGTGGCTGGGGGATTGGACTGGATGATCATTCAAGGTCTTTTCCAATCCCTAATGATTCTATGATCTTCGTGATGAGTCAAGGCTGAGGGAGCTGGGGCTCTTCAGCTGGGAAAAAAGGAGACTGAGGGGTGATCCCATGAATGTTGATCAATATGGAAAGGGTGGGTGTCAGGAGGATGGAGCCAGGCTCTGCTCATGGGCACCCAGTGACAGGACAAGGGGCAATGGATGTGAGCTGGAACAGAGGAGGTTCCACATCAATTTGAGAAGGAACTTCTTCCCAGTGAGGGTGCCAGAGCCTGGGAAGTGCTGGAGTCTCCTTCTGTGGAGACATTTCAAACCCACCTGGCCACGTTCCTGTGCAACTGGATCTAGGGGATCCAGCTGTGGCAGGGGGATTGGCTTAGATAATCTTTCAAGGTCCCTTCCAACCCCTGATGTTCTGTGATTCTGTCACTTCTCCCTTTCAACAGGCAGAGGATCAGGTAGAGATTCCCACCAACAGTGCTGACCTCAGCACATTTTAGTGGGAGCAAGGAACACAGTAAATAAAAGAATTAGAAAGAAAAGCATCCAGTTTGTGCTTCTATGGTCCAAAGTGAAAATCCAGAGCTTGAAACCTTTGGAAGGGGGTGGAAGAGCTCCTTTGGGCCCCGGATCCTGACCATGCTCTTCCTCTTTGCTTACAGTAACACATCATCTCCCAGATGAAGTCCAGCCCGTTGTGCTGTATCCCTTATAAAAACAAACACTAGAAAGAACAACCCCTGTCAACCCAGGAATGTAAATCCTCTTTGGGAAAGACGGTGCTGAATGATTGTCTCCCCGTGATTTATAAAGGGAAAACGGACACGGAGAGGGGAGAAGACTGATTTCCAAAACAGCTGACACTCCAGGAGCCTAGCAATCCCTGGCTGCAGCTGTCACTGGTGAAACCCTCCAAAACTTCATCCTAGCTCGCAGGGAAGCTGGGGAAAAACAACAATTTAAAGACAAATACCGCAAACCGGTTGCCCTGCTGCTGCTTTTACAAGCCTGTTCTTCTCCTGGCTCACGACGCGTATTTATCTTGTACTTTGTGTTGTAGTAGAGCCTGGGAGCTCCAGCTGAGGACTGACAGTTGGTTCTTCACTGATACAGACCCTTCTGAACTTAGAGATGGGCACGGCAATCGTGGCAACCATCAGTCATAAGTTCATGTCAGAATGTCCTTGTGAGCACTGGACTGGACTAGATGGTCTTTGAGGTCCCTTCCAATCCCTAATGTTCTGTGATTGGAGTAGAGCTGCTACCATGATAATACAGAGACAAACAGAGCAGAGGTAACCAGTGGTAGCAAAGGTGGTTGTAGAGAGGGTGGAGCTGCTCCTTTCTCCCTAGTGGCCAGTGATAGGCTGGACAGGAGGAACAAGCTCTGGAATCTGAGGGTGGGGGATCCCTGGAACAGGCTGCCCAGAGAGGGGGTGGAAGCCCCATCCCTGGAGCCATTCAAGGTCAGGCTGGCTGGGGCTGTGGGCAACCTGTTCTGGTGAGTGCTGGCCCTGCTTGGTGTAGGGGTGTTGGACTGGATGCCCTTGGGAGGTGCCTTCAAGCCCAATATGTTCTGTGAGTCTATGACATGAAGCCAGACATCACTCCCAGACTCGGGCAAGGTGGCCAGTGCTGCTACCTTTGGGCTGGGGCACTGATCCAGAGCAGCCGCATGGGCAAGTACCAGTGATGTGTTGCTGCTGCCTTCATTCATCACTCTCCTGATGAGCTCCACAAGGTCCTGATGAGCTCCACAAGGGAGAGACCCCAGAAGCAATGAAAAACCTTCCTGTGAACACAGTCCTTCATCTCCCAAAGCAACAGGAGCTCTGCAAACAGCACCAGAGAGACGGAGACGAAATGCCACGTGAACACTTCTAGGAGCCGAACGGGACCCGTGGCTGGGGCTTGAGCACCACGGAGGAGGTAGAGCAGAGGACTGGGGCTGGATTTCAGTGTGGGATCACACCCAAACACACTTCCACCCCCGACTAGATCTTTTACACTTTGTTGTCACTGGAGAGCTCTGTTTTGCTTTTAGGAGGACACGCTACGTGATGGCTAGAAGGCTGGCCGGGGTGGTTTCCCTTTCTTTTGTGTTTTGTTCTTCGTGGTTTTTGGCAGAGAAGAGGAGAGGGGAGAGAAAAACATTCAGGGCTCTCATCTCCAAAACAACGGAGGGGCTGATGCCTCAACCCATTTATAAATATATATTGGAGCAGCCAGTGGGTTACTGCTGCTATTATTGAGGCTGGAATAAAGCCCTCTGAGCTCATCCAGACCAGCCCAGGGCCACACCAGGGCACTGAGGGCCACAGCCAGACTGGCCTTCAACACCTCCAGGGATGGAGACTCCACCACCACCCTGGGCAGTCCAGTCCAGGCTCTGAGCATCATTTCCATGAGGAAGGGCTTCCTACCAGCCAACCTAACCCTCCCCTGGCAGCTTCAGGTCCTGTTCTCTCATCCAAAGGGACAATGACACCTCCAGCCCCGCTGGCCACGCTAGGGCTGATCCAAGCCAACCTCTGGCTCCTTCACCAACACCACACATGTAGATGGTGTCCAACTCGAGTCCAAAGCCCTACTCAACACCCCAAGGCTTTTTCACCCCTGAGACTGATTGAAAAACTTCAGCCAAGCTGAAGATTTCCTTTCAGAACTTGAGCTCTGGGTGAGATTCGTGTTCAAACAGAAGAAACCTGCCCTGAAGGGGCCCTACCTGGTTCTGCAGCCTCCTGGCTCCTCTCGTCGCTCCTTCATACGCCCATCCCAGAGGAAAGGGAGGGGAGTGGTGGTCCCCCATTAAATAGCTCACTTGTTTCCTCACTGTGGGCAGCCAGACCCTCCCACCTGCCCTTGGCTCAGCAGCTTTCCCTTCCCCACCCCAACACACACCTGAGCCCCCTTCGAGGAGCTGATGGAGCTGTGGAAAGGCCAAGGCTGAGGCAAAGGAGGCTTTCATTTCTCTTCACCAGTGCTTAGGCTCCTTAGACCAGGGTTTGTCAGGAGAGCATCTGGGAACTAGGCAGGGTTGGGTACAGCTAACACAGGTAGGATCAGTCCTAACCTGTATAGAATCCCAGAGTCTTTTTGGTTGGAAGAGACCTTTAAGACCATCAAGTCCAACCTTCAACCCAGCACTGCCAGGTCATCCCTAACCCATGTCCCCAAGCACCAGCTTTACACATCCCTCCAGGGATGAGGACTCCACCACTGCCCTGGGCAGAGTGCTCCAATGTCCTAAGAAGAAATTCCTCTTCCACTCAGTGCAATCCATGACTCAGCCCAGCTGAAGTTCTGCTGTACTAGAGTTTTGCTTTGTTGGTTGGTTGGTTGGTTGGTTGGTTGATTGGTTGGTTGATTGGTTGGTTGATCTGTTGGTTGGTTGGTGTGTTGGTTGATTGATTGATTGTTTGGTTGGTTGGTTGATCTGTTGGTTGGTTGGTTGATCTGTTGGTTGGTTGGTTGATTGATTGATTGATTGGTTGGTTGATTGATTGATTGGTTGGTTGGTTGATTGGTTTGTTGGTTGGTTGGCTGTGATTCTTTTTCTACCCATCCAAGTCAGTTTTATTACCAATCACGATGGGATTGTGCTGTTTGCTGTTGACACACAGCTGAGGAGCTGCTGCCAGTTCCTTCCCTGGTCCTTTTTCCCTCGTTCTAGTGGCTAGGATGGAGGCAGCTGGCAGCAAATGAAGGTGCATGACACATTAGTTCTTTGTTAACTCTACTCACCTTCAGTTGTGATGATTCTTTGTCACCAAATTGCTTCTGGAAATCAGACTGAGCCTCTCTGGGATGAAACACTTACTTTTTATTAGTGACTCAAGCAGCAGCATCAGTGTTTATTGGCCCTGTGCCTCTCCAACCAAATAGCCCCCCTGTTGGCAGCTCCCCTGATTTATCCTTGGGAGAGGCTGGGCTGCCTCAGTTCCAGCTCAGGGACTCCAAAATGCTACTTCACTTTCAGGAATGTTCTGCATTTCCCTGGAGAGTCATAAAAACCTCAAACTAATGGTGCTGCATCCGGAGAGGGAGCAGAGGAGGGGGCAGGGGAATGATGTTGCCGGGGAGCCTTGGGGTTTTAAAGCCTCTCTTTCCTTGGGCATTTGCAAACGGCAGGACGACGCAGAGCTGTTGGCTGCAGGGATCCCTAAGGACCCTCCCAAAAGTAAAAAACTCCTAATATTTTATTTATTTCGTTTAATCCAAAGAATTAGAGAAAAATCAGCTATTTGGGGAAGAGGAAGAACCTCCTTGAGTGGCTTTTCTGGTCTGGGGATGCTCAATGTCCCTTGGCAAAGGGGTAATGTGAAGGATAACAACCATAATGTCGCTATTACCACCGACATCATTGTTACCATTATGACTCTCATTATTTTTATCACTTTTATCATTATTATTCCATTTTCCATGCATTTCCCACGCTGTTAATGAGCTGGGGCTCTTCTCCAGCTTCTGTGTTCCTCATCCAGAATCCCATCACAGCACAATCGGGGGGGAAAAGATCTCTTCAGTCCTTTTTCCTTCTCAGTCCTCAAGCTCAAGCCCTGTGATTTACCCACTCCAGGGAAGACATTCTGCTGCTCTCAGAGACCACAGAACATGGAGGCACCGACCTCCAGCTGCTGTTTGCTCGAACTTGCTGCTGTTTCATAAAAAGGAAGAAAATCTTCATGAAGGGTTCAGCTTGTTAGGGCTGAGGATGCTCAAGCTGAACAGACATTGCAGGAACACTCAGAATAACCAACCCAGGAGGAATTTCCTTGCAAGACCCTTGGAAAACTTGATCCAATCAAACACATCCACATGTCCCCCACACCAGAAAAAGAGAATCCTCTGCATTCCCACTGTCTGAAGGGTTAGATGAGACTCTGAAAAGCCCCAAACGTGCCAACGCAAAGGAAAAGGAGCATTTACTTGTTTGTGAGCGCTGAGCCCAGACCCATAAATTGCCTCCTCCTCTTGCCAATGGAACAGGATCCGTGGGGTTGGGAGGGAGCTATTTTTGAGGCACTTTCATGCCTTTCACTGTGTTGTTACAGCCAAAAGAACATTTGATTTGGAATTCTGTCGTCTAATCCCGAATGCGTGACCAAGACCCAGAAAGAGGCTGTTAAATTGAATCACAAGGCTTGGGTGGGATGTTGTTTCATTCGAAACACGGCTGGACTGTCTGCTGGCTTCACCCCCAGACACCCGAGTGCAGATCCCACCTCAAGCAACAGCTCTGCGTGGATCTGGACATCCTGGAGGGCTCCTGAGGACCCAGACGGATGACACTGCCCCTTCCTGCTGCTGCAGAGGAGAAGGGATCATCGCAAATCCTGCCGAACCCCACTGCTCATTCCACTGGGGGAACGTTTGTTCCGCTGGCAGCAACACATGAAATACAATTTTGTATCTGTGGAAGCAGGTGGCAACCAGCAAATTGGCCAGTAGCCACCTGGAGCAGCCGCAGTGGCTGTGCTGGGCACATCCCGTCCAGCTTTGCCATCCTGTGGTCTGCAGGTTGGAAGGAAAAGTCTGAATGGGAGGATGCGACAGCACAGCTGGGAAGAGGAAGGGATGCTGGTCCAACCAGGAATCACAGAGCGTTAGGGATTGGAAGGGACCTCGAAAGACCATCCAGTCCAGTCCCCCTGCCACAGCAGGATCCCCTAGATCCAACCACACAGGAACACGTCCAGGTGGGTTTTAAACATCTCCAGGCAAGGAGACTCCACAACCCCCCTGGGCACCCTGTTCCAGGGGAGACCAGGAAACACCCCTGGGCTGTTCACCCTTCCATTTTACACCAGTACCCACCACTGTCTGCACTGGGACAACTGATTAACAGAAATTTCAGAGCCACAGACTTTGCTGCCACGTTTTATCCCTGATCCTACAGGGAGTAACAGCAACATACAGGGAGGAAAACTCATCTCCCTGCTGTTTGAAGAGGCCAGTGCAGGCACCTACAGGCTGCTTCTGAGTGATTCTGTGACTCTGTCATCTTAGGCTCCTCCTGAGCCAGTTCCTGCAGGAGGTGACTCTGCAGAGGTGTTGCAGCAGCTGGGGAGATGCAGGTCTGGAGAGCTCCAGCTTCAGAAACAGCAGCAGAAGGCATCTGCAAATAACTGTGGAAGTGCTAAGCCTGACATGGCAAACATTAACCCTTCACGTGATCACCGCATGAGGGTCTTCCCAGCCTTGTGGTACCCAGCCCAGGCTCCTGAGTTCCTTTTGGATCCATTGTAGCTACTCAGGTAAGTTAGACCTGAGGCAGAAATCCCTCCCTGTGAGGGGGCTGAGGCCCTGGAACAGGCTGCCCAGGGAGGCTGTGGCTGCTCCATCCCTGGCAGTGGCCAAGGGCAGGTTGGATGGAGCTGTGGGCAGCCTGGTCTGGCGAGAGGTGTCGCTGCCCCTGGCAGGGGGTTGGGGCTGGGTGAGCCCTGAGCTCCCTCCCAACCACTTGGGGATCCTATAAGCAGAGCAAAAGCCCCTCACAAGATATTTTGGGGAAGAGCAGCTTGGGAGCGATTTGCCAACAGGGTTCAGGTTCAGCTGCTGTACAGGGGTTAACGCTGGAGATGTGAGAGCCAGGGAGGCAGCTGGAGGACTTCCGCTGCTTTGCAGTTGCTGATCCTCTGCCTCTTTCTCTCCTGAACTCTGGGAGCTTTAGAAGCATGTTCCGCTAATTGGAGTCATTAATCTAACGAGAATCCCATCATCTTCATTTGTATCGAGGTTAATTTTTGTTTAGGGAAAAAAATGGCCAACCTTGGTTTAATGTGGCCGTGTGAGGCCTTTTAAAGCTGCTGTTTTCCTCTCAATGATGAACTAGCAGTAGGGTTTCCTTTCAGGTTTGCAGAATTAACATCTAATTACTCATAACCTCAGAGATATTAGCTCTTCTCATGAAAAGCCAACAGCGCTCTGATCTCGCTTCACAAGGGAGAGGCTTCCCAGTAGAGGGTGAGGCCGGGGCGATTCGGAGCCCAAGGAACCAAGAAGCAGATTTCTAACAAAATCAACATTTACCAAAAAATCAGAAGTTATTATTTGTGAGGGGAACAAACAGGAATCTGCCTCCTTCAGATCTTTACTGGTGGTTTTATCCAGCAGCCTCCAACCCTGCGGCTTGAGAATCACAGGACATTGGGGGTTGGAAGGGACCTTGAAAGTTCATCTGGGCCAATCCCAGGATCATAGAATCATTAGGGGTTGGAAGGGACCTCGAAAGATCATCCAGTCCAATCCCCCTGCCCCAGCCTCATTGCTCCTCTGGACCTGCTCCAGCCCCTCAATGTCTTTCTTGCAGTGAGGAGCCCAGAACTGCCCCTTTGGATCAACCCTTCCGTCCCTGCTCTCCCAGCTGAGGGTTCCCCAGCGAAACGTCCTTGGTTCACATCACGCTGACTCATCAACTCTCATGTTCAAGCCAGGAAGGAAGGACTTCCTCTCCTCTCTTGGGGCTTCAGATTGTTTCCTCTTCCCTTTGGATGTCTTTGGTGCATCCCTCCACCACAAGGGTCTGTCACTGGGGGCACTGACCCCTAGCACAACAGGTCCACGCTCACGGCATCTGCAGTCCTCCTCACTTCTAAATCCATCGCATCGGGCAGGCTCCACGCCAAGAGGTTTCTCTCAAAATAGGAGTTCCCACTCTCCCCGGCCATGGGGTAGCCAACTGCACTTCCAAACTGGGAGGCCAGCTAATATTATCTTCTGAGCCGGCTCCTGCGCTCTTCCCGTGCTCACGCGAAGGAGCCTCAGTGCTGCTGTGGGGCTGAAACCAGCTCAGCGCAAACCAGAGGGTTTTCGGGGTCTCCAGCCCATCTGCATCCCTTTTTTCCCCCTGCTGAGGGGTGGCCAGTGGGGCTGGGCAGCAGGAGGCCAGCTGGGCTTGCAGGAGAGCCTCGCTGGCTTCAGTGCAGAGCTTTGTGTTCGGAGTCTGGGCGCATCCCTGGTAAACTGGCAGCGATGCCTCCTCCAGCCTCAGCCTCCTCCAGCCTCAGCCTCCTCCAGCCTCAGCCTCCTCCAGCCTCAGCCTCCTCCAGCCTCAGCCTCCTCCAGCCTCAGCCTCCTCCAGCCTCAGCCTCCTCCAGCCTCAGCCTCCTCCAGCCTCAGCCTCCTCCAGCCTCAGCCTCCTCCAGCCTCAGCCTCCTCCAGCCTCAGCCTCCTCCAGCCTCAGCCTCCTCCAGCCTCAGCCTCCTCCAGCCTCAGCCTCCTCCAGCCTCAGCCTCCTCCAGCCTCAGCCTCCTCCAGCCTCAGCCTCCTCCAGCCTCAGCCTCCTCCAGCCTCAGCCTCCTCCAGCCTCAGCCTCCTCCAGCCTCAGCCTCCTCCAGCCTCAGCCTCCTCCAGCCTCAGCCTCCTCCAGCCTCAGCCTCCTCCAGCCTCAGCCTCCTCCAGCCTCAGCCTCCTCCAGCCTCAGCCTCCTCCAGCCTCAGCCTCCTCCAGCCTCAGCCTCCTCCAGCCTCAGCCTCCTCCAGCCTCAGCCTCCTCCAGCCTCAGCCTCCTCCAGCCTCAGCCTCCTCCAGCCTCAGCCTCCTCCAGCCTCAGCCTCCTCCAGCCTCAGCCTCCTCCAGCCTCAGCCTCCTCCTCACTTCCGCTGCCCCCCAGTGGAGCTGACGGCTTCCCCCGGTCTTGCTGGTCCCCGGGGCTCGCTGGAGCCGCAGCGCAGCATCCTTCAGGAGCAGGGTGTTCCTCTCCTCGCCCCACACCGTGTCGTTCCGCACCGAGACACTCGCCTGGGAGCTGCAGGGGGTGGGAGGGAAACCTCCAGCCAGCGCTGCGCTTCAGCAGCATCTTTCAGCGGAGGATGCGGAAGGGCTCCGTAGCCATCTCCGGGGAGGGCTGTGCCCAAGGAGCCGCCGCTGGCCGAAGCTCCGGCCCTGCTCCCTTTCCCCGGGGCAGCGCAAGGAGCTGCTGAGGTGCTGCCTAAGCTCTGCTGAAGGGTCTTCTTCAGCTGTAACGTTAGCAAAGGTAGCCTTGCCCCGAATCACCCAGTGAGGGATTTGGGGTGATGAACCCCGGAGCTCCTGACGGTCACACTTCTGCAGAACATAGATGGACACGGGCTGAAAGGAAATCAGAGAGGAAAGAGGACATGTTGTAGAAGCGTTAAGGTTGAGAGAGACGTCCAGGATCAGCCAGTCCAACCATCAGCCCAACCCCACCCTGCCCACTAAACCTCTAACCCTAACCCCAGCGCCACAGCTAGTTGGTGTTTGAACCCCTCCAGCGATGGTGACTTCCCCCTCCCTGGGAAGCTTGTTCCAACCCCCGACCACTCTGTCAGGGATGAGATTTCTCCTGATGGCCAACCTAACCCTCCCCCAGGGCGACTTGAGGACCCTTCCTCTTGTCCTGTTGCTGGTGACTGCTCTGTGATTCTGGGGGCAGTCACGGGTGACAGCCAGCTCCACACCGTGGAGGGTTTGTGGGTAACCCTGGTATTTCAGGAGGTCCCCATCTGAGGAAGAAGTGTGTGAATAGGGGACTGGGGCTCAGGGAACAGAACTGGAGCTCAACGTGAGCATCTGGTGCCCTCATGTGGAGTTTCCTAGACCCGTCAGGGGTTGGAAGGAACCTCGAAAGATCATAGGATCATAGGATGTTAGGGGTTGGAGATCAGCCAGTCCAATCCCCTGACACAGCTGGATCACCCAGAAGTCGTCTCATAGGAACACGCCCAGGTGGGTCTTAAACATCTCCAGAGAAGGAGACTCCACAACCCCCTGCGCAGCCCGTTCCAGGGCTCTGTCACCCTCACCGTGAAGAAGGTCCTTCTGATATTTATATGGAACCTCCTCTGTTCCAGCTGACACCAGTTGCCCCTTGTCCTATCACTGGGTACCCCTGAGCAGAGCCTGACACCATCCTCCTGACACCCACCCTTCCTTTCCTCTTGTCATAGAACCAGGGAATCACAGAATCATTAAGCCTGGGAGAGACCTCCAGGATCATCCAGTCCAACCACCAACCCAACCCCACCCTGTCCTCTTAACCCTGTTCCCTAAGGCCACATCTACTCATTTTTTAACCCATGAGAAGAGACCAACCCCCCCAACACACATCCTCCTGTGAGGCAGCTCTAAGGAGCAATAAGGTCTCCCCTCACCCTCTTTCCTCCAGACTAACCAGCCCCAGCTCCCTCAGCTGCTCCTTGTTCTCCAGACCTTTCCCCTACCTGACTGCCCTCCTGTGCCTCAGTGTCCTTCTGGCACCGAGGTCCCAGAAGTGAACGAAGCAAAGGGCCATCACCCTTCCGTTGGGCATCACCCAAAGAAACAAGGGCCACCACCACCACGGATTAGGACTGAAGACCAGGACAAGCCGTCGTGGCCCCAGCCCGTCCAGGTAGCCCCGCTCAGTGCTCTGCTCCCTTCGCTCTATCTTTGCTCTGCCTCATGGCTCAGGAATGTTTGGCCTGACAGACGTTCAACACAAACAGCCTCGACTGCTCTGCGGGGGCCGGCTTGTCCACCGCAGCACCAATTCCTCAGCATCCTCCACATTCCAGCCCCAAGGGCTCCACACCAGCGGTCAACTGCGGCGGGAGAAACGAGCTGCTTGGAACCTCCCGTCAGCTTCTTCAGCTGCACTTACGGGGGCAAAACTGGGCTCTTCCTCTTCCATTTGCACTTCCGTGGGCCAGACCTTGAAGCACTGAGGTTTGTCGGGTCAGATCTTCCCGGCTTCACCCCAAAGAGCAGCCCCACAGAGGCCTCAGAGGTTTCTTGCCAGTGGGAAAGCAGAACTGGAGCTACTGGTGAGAAACAAGAGGCAGGAGGGTCCAGAGCAGAAACACTGGGTTTAGCTGTAGGAAACCAGTGCAAACTAACCTTGTCTGCTGCAAGGGTGATGGGGCACTGGAAGGGGCTGCTCGGGGGGGTTGTGGAGTCTCCTTCACTGCAGATGTTTCAAACCCACCTGGACATGTTCCTGTCCTCAAGAGCTGACAGCTGGAGCTCCAGGTCACCGATCGCATTCATCCTTCACTTTCTTCTGCTTTCAGCCACTAACTCTGTCCCGGTGTCAGATCAGACCTGCACTGGCTCCTGCACACAGACCAGTCCATGGGAGACCTGCAGAGACCCAAAGGAGGGACCCAGAACCAGCCATGAGCTGGGCCCTCTGGCTCCCAGCAAGGACTGACCTGGAACAACCGATGGACAACACCTGGCTGCTTCTGCAGCAGCAAATCCAGCTCTGCCCTGCTGAGCTGAGGATCCTCCTGGTGTTGCTCACTGCATTCCTCACGTCAGGTCTAGATTGTCAAATCCTTTAGACTTGAAAAGACCTTCAGGATCATCCAGTCCAACCGTGAACCCAGCTGTCCCAGCCCACTGTCCCTGAGCTCCAGATCTGCCCGAGTGGGAACCATTCCACCCCCTCCCTGGGCAGCCTGTTCCAACAGGCTCATGCTGGTTTCTTCCTGGCCTCAAAAACCTTCTCTGAGCTTCAGCTGACAGTTTCTGGCCTGTTCCGACATGGACCAGGTCCACTGAGCCCCTGGAATTCATTTCCTGGGGAGGAGGTTCCCTTCTTCTCCAAGCAGCTGGAGGAAGGAACAATCACAGAGTGAACCCAAGTGGAGGCTCTGCAGGTGCAGCTGCAGCCAACACCAGAGCCCTGGCTGGCTGTTTTCGCTGGGATGTGGTGACTCTTGTGATGGTTGGGACAAGCGAATGAATTCTACCCGCAGCCACCTACCACCCTGCTCCATGAGGTCTGGAGGGGTCTCACCCAGCCCCCTGCCACGAGCAGCAACACGTCTCACCAGACCGGGGTGCCCACAGCCCCATCCAACCTGCCCTTGGCCACTGCCAGGGATGGAGCAGCCACAGCCTCCCTGGGCAACCTGCTGCAGGGCCTCAGCATCCTCACAGGGAGAGATTTCTGCCTCAGTTTCCCTCCCCTCTTTTAGCTGGAACCAGCCCCCTTGTCCCAGCACCAGAGTCCCTTGGAAAAAGTCCCTCCCCAGCATTTGCAGCAGCTCCTTCAGGTCCTGGAAGCTGCTCAAAGGTCCCCCTGAAGCCTTCTCTTCTCCAGGCTGACCAGCCCCAGCCCCCTCAGCCGGTCCCCAGAGCAGAGGGGCTCCAGCCCTCTGAGCATCCTGGTGGCCACCTCTGGACGAACTCCACCAGCTCCACGAAGACTCCCTCCTACAGGAAACCACACATCACAGATTCCCCTTGGCCACGGCCATCTGCCCAGGAACAGGACCTTCAGCTCTGCTGCTCCTCAGCAGACCAAGCAGCAGCCCAGGGGAGCCCCCGCTGCAAGGCTCAGCCCGTTCGGATCTGTCGGGGGTTAGACCCCGGCGACAACACGAGGCACCTGGTGAAACAACAACATCTTGTCTTTATTAGGAGTTCCCATGGCAATCGAACACAGAGGTCTCAGGGAGTAAAACACAAGACGTGGGGTCGGGGAGGGGGCGCTTGTGGCGGTTGATTCTTCCGGCCGTCGAGACGACGGCCGCGGATCTCAGGAGATGGCAGGGACCGGCGCTTCCTGCTGCCTGCGCACCACCGTCAGCTTCAGCACGTCGAGCTCCTCCGCTCGCGGGGCACAATCACAAATCCAGGGGGTCACTCCAGCTACCATGAAAATCCTACTTGGGCTGAGTTCTCTTGAAGAGCTTCAAGTCACTGCGGTTCATTAATTAATGAATGAATTCATGAAGCCACCACCTTCTCTCTTTTTTTTTTTTTTTGCCTTTTTTTGCCTCTTTTTTTCCTTTTTCCTTTTTTTGTCTCTTTTTTCCTTTTTTTATCTTTGTGTCTTTTTTTATCTCTCTTTTTTGCCCTTTTTCTCTCTCGCTTCTTTTTACCTCTTCTTTTGTCTGTATTTTTGTCTCTTTTTTGTCTTTTTCCTTTTTTGTCTCTTTTCCTTTTTCTCCCTTTTCTCTTTTTTGTCTCCTTTTCTCTCTTTTGTCTCTTTTTTCACTTTATCTCTTTTTGTCTCTTTTTTCCTATCGTTTTGTCTCTTCCTCTTGTTTCCTCTTTTCTCTTTTTCCTTTTTTGTCTCTTTCCTTGTCTCTTTTTCCTCTCTCTTTTTAGTCTCTTTTTTGTCTCTTTTTTCCTCTTTTTTGTCTCTCTTTTTGTTTCTCTTTTCCATCTCTTTTTTTCCCTCTCTTTTTCTGTCTTTTTTATCTTTTGTTTCTCTCTTTTTCTCTTTAATCTTTTTTCTCTCTCTCTCTCTCTTTCTCTCTTTTTTATCTCTTTTTTTTCTCTCTTTTTCTCTCTTTTTTATCTCTTTTTTTTTCTCTCTCTCTCCCCCCCCCTCTCTTTTCTCTTTGTCTTTTGAAGCATTTACACAGGGACACTCATCAAACAGACACGAAGCGGACACGGAGCTCTCACAGGAAAAAACATGCTCACAACAGCCTGCAGAAATCTGTTTGGGGTTGGGGGGGTGGGAGGATTTTTATGGATTTTTTTTTTCCTTTTCCTTTTTTTAACCCCTGAATTAATTCCAATTCATTTGAACAGTCACCATGAGTCAGCGAAGGACAACAAAACCCCAACGGAAAAGGAAGACGCAAGTGAATGCTGAAGAGCCGCAAGTGTTCGCTAGAACTGAAAGGGATCTGCAAGGATTCTCTCCTCTTTGATTTTCTGTCTCTTCTCCCCAACTGGTTCAAATTGGGTTTTAACTTCATAGGTGACAAAAAGCCACAAAAAAACCCAGAGAGAAATGAAAAGAGCTGCAATCTATTACTTCAGAAAACAAAGTGCAAACTCATCGTAATGCAAAAGCTAAGGGACCCCTAAATCCAAACCCTAAGAGACTCTTAAAGGCAAAACCTGAGACCCCTAAATCCAAGCCCTAAGAGACTCTTCAAGGCAAAACCTAAGAGACCCCTAAATCCAAACCCTAAGAGACTCTTCTTAAAGGCCAAACCTAAGGGACCCCTAAATCCAAACCCTAAGAGACTCTTCAAGGCAAAACCTAAGGGACCCCTAAATCCAAACCCTAAGAGACTCTTCAAGGCCAAACCTAAGGGACCCCTAAATCCAAACCCTAAGAGACTCTTCAAGGCAAAACCTAAGAGACCCCTAAATCCAAACCCGAAGAGACTCTTAAAGGCCAAACCTAAGGGACCCCTAAACGCAAGCTGCACGAGCGGGTTACAGCAGGGGTTTGGGTTTCTGTGTTCAAAGGCGTCTGAAGGAGCCGAGCGCTGAAGCCGGGAGGGTTTGGGCGCCGCCGGAGCTTCCTGACCCTCTGCAGATCCCCGCGCTGCTCCTTCGGAGCGACACGATCTGGTACTTGGCTCGTAAAAGCCTTCACGGGGATGTAGGGCTGGGGGGTTGCTGTCCCTAAAAGAAGCTGTAAACAACGTGTAAGAAAATGGGAGAACAAGGTGGCCGCAGGTGGCAGAGCACAAGTAGAGGAGAAAGCAGAAGATGCAGCCAAGAGCCAGGGCGCGGGGACAGCGCAGGCAACGCCGTGGAGACCGCGGGGGAAGCAGCTCTGTGCTGAGGGCCGGGCTGAGTCCCCCAGACCGCTGAGAGTCTAACGGTGCAGACAGTTCTCCGTGGCCCACAGGTCAGAAGTCTCCAACAGAAGGGCTTCAATCCCAGAAGACAGGTAGATGCCCAGACCCCAGGGCTCCTAGACTCGTGTAAGGACCATCCACAGCCTGTGGTTTGTCTGGCCTGAGGCAGCAGGCATCTGCAGAAGGAGGGGAGCCCCCCGGAATATTTGCACAAAGGCAGATTCCTGATGGAGTGAGGGAAATTCTCAGGAGAGATTCTCAGCTGCTGGTGACCCACCGAGCTGCTCTGAGGCTCCCAGCTGCAACAGCTGGGCATCTGGACTCAAACTGGAATTGCCACAGATGCCCAGGAACGCACTCAACTGACCGACCAAGATGAGTCTGAAGGAACCTCACGATGGCCAGGAGTGGGGAACGAGGCTGCTGCAGGAACCTTGGAAGCAATTTGCTGCTGTCTGAGCAGAGCTGGACTTGATGACATTAAAGGTCTTCTCCAGCCTGAACGATTCCATGATCCTGTTTGCTCTGCAAGCAGAAGACAGACTAAAAACTCCTCAAGAGACTCCATCCCAGCTCCTCAGCTGCCCTCTGGCCTCTCCGTGTGCAGCAGCTCAAGATCTCAGAGATCAGGGCTCAGGAACCTGCTCTGCACCGCAGCTACGTGGAAGTGCTGGCTGGAATGATGCAACCTAGGAATTCCTGACGTGCCGGGGTGGCCGTGGCAGTGACACTGACGGGACTCTGGGACCTGGACGAGGTTCAGAAAGGACCGAGAACAGCGGGGAGACTCGCAGTTCTCAGCTAAGGCTTCGTCAACACCATGATACAAACAGTACAAACACACACACACCAACATCACCCCAGGAAAACCTTCCTCAAGGACCTAACTCGCAACAACAACTCCAGAAGGAAGAAGGAAAGGAAAGAAGGCCCAAAGCACCAGGACCAAGTGCCCCAGGGAGTCTGGCTCACCCGATGGCTCGGTCCTGCTCCTCTCTCCTGGCAGCAGGCAGCTACTCGGAGAGCGCGGAGCGGCCGGGATTCGTGTCCCTCCATGCTTGCCTAGCTGTTCTGCTGGAACACAGAACCCTACAGAACATCCAGCTCAAAGCCCTTGAACTACTCTTCTGCTTCACATTAAAAAAAAAAAAGAGCTATTTTTTACAGTTATTGTTCCTTTATTCCTCTTTGTCTCTCTGCTTTGTGTCTCTGTGTGTGTGTGTCTGTGTCTTAAAGGCAGCTCCCGGGAAATTCACTTTATCCTTCCTTTATTAAAAGAAAGATGCTGAATGGGACAGAGGCCACATAGCTCAAACATCCTCTTCACACTTGAATTTTGCTTGTCAGAGGCGTCAAAAATGAGGGTTTATTTCTTTAAATGTGATGGGGCTGAGGTGGGGGATTGAGAGGGGGTTGGTGAAGATGAGGAAGGGATCTGAGGGGACTGAAAGAGGCGCCTTACGTCAGCCCCCCCTCGCTGTTGCCCGCAGTAACCGTCACAGGCTCTAAAAGAATCAAGAGGGTCTCCAGGTGCCCCCGTCCCCCGGTCCGCGGGGCGGGCACAGGGAGGGCTGGCTCCCTAGCCCAAGCTGGTGATGTTGGCACGTCCGCCCGGCGGGGCCACGATGCGCTGAGTCGTGCGGCGGGGGATGTTGTCGTCGATCTGTGCCCCTGTTGGGGGAGAGAAGCAGCGTCAGGTCCCAGCCAGGGCCAAGTGGGAGGTGGAGCGGCGCAAGCTGCAAGGCGGCCGCTCTCAACCCCATCGACTGGCCCCAGTGCCCTCATTCTGCTGGAACCTGCTCTGCACCCCTGGAGCACCCAGCAGCCCAGGGTCAGAGCTGGCCACAGGGTTCTCCCTCGGCAAAACTTCCTGATCCCTTTTTAATAGTCTTCCCTTATTGCACTGAGCCACTTACTGGACCCCCAGCTGGCCTCAGCTGGCACAGTGGTGCCACCTACCCTCTTCAGAGGGCCAGTGGGGCCACAGCATGAAGATAAGCAGAACTTTCTGACAGCTCCTGCGCTGCTCCTCCTCCCTACTGAAGGGAGAACAACCTCCAGGCTACAACAGCCCGTCCTGTCCCTCCCCTCCCTGCCCTCCAGTTGCAGCAGGACTCATTAGGAGGACGGGAGCACAAACAAGCCCTGGTTTCAAAGCCAATCAGCCCCACAACAGCACCTACCAGACAAGCTGAAGCCAGACTGGTGCAGGTTCCTCACGGGTGGCGCCTGCTGTTTGGCAGGAGACGTCTTAGCTGAGGAGGCTGGTGTGACCGTCTTTGGTGTCACCGACACTTCGCAGACAGGGCCGTCGTAGAGGCCCCGGGGGACACCCCGCAGCTCGGCCAGCTGCAAAACACAGAGCAGGGAGCACCCTCAGCACCAGAGCAGACCTGAGCGGCTAAGCCAGCCGCGCACCCGTCCAGATTTGTGGCTGATAAGAGGATTTGAAGGTGTCCAGCGTCTCCTCCGTGCTGGTCCTCGGGCGTAACTGGTGTCTGAGGCAGCGAGGATGAGGTGAAGCTGCTCCAGACTGCTGTCGTCCAGCCTGGTGCTTACTGGGGAGAGCAGACGGCAGCCAGTCTGTCCCCAGGTTATCAGAGAATCGCAGGGTTGGAAGGCACCTGCAAGGGGCAGCCAGTCCAATCCCCTGACACCCAGCAGGGCCAGCACTCGCCAGACCAGGCTGCCCACAGCACCAGCCAACCTGACCTTGAATGGCTCCAGGGACGGGGCCTCCACTCCCTCTCTGGGCAGCCTGTTCCAGGGATCCCCCACCTTCAGACTCCAGACCTTGTTCCTCCTGTCCAGCCTCACTCTGCTCTTTTCCAGCTTCAAACCAGGACCCCTCGTCCTATCGTTCCCTGCCCTTGGGAACAGCCTTCCCCAGTCACCTTAGAGGCCCCTTTCAGGGGTTTGAAGGTCACTAGTAGGTCCCCCCAGGGCTGAACAACCCCAACTCCCTCAGCTTGTCCCCAGAGCAGGGGGGCTCCAGCCCTCTGATCATCCTCATGGTCTCCTCTGGACTCACTCCTGCAGCTCCACATGCTTCTACCCTTTAACGCTCTCCACCTACCTGCTGGTGTATTAGAGGCTCCTGGAGCCTCTCCAACAACAGTCACCCCCAAAAATCAAACCAGTGCCACAAGAGAGGCTGGTCTGCAGCAAGAGCAGCCAGCCTGGGAGCTCTAGATTGGGTTAAATGCAATTATTCCAGCTGAGAGGCTGCCCAATTGGATTTATAGGTCAGGCAGATATTTCTGCAGGACAGCAGCCACTGCTCTGCTCTCTGCGGTGCACTTGTCGTTTTGATAACCTGAAGCTTCTACCACAGAACAATTAAGGGAGCTGGAAGAGCCTGAGGGGTGACCCTGTTAATATGGAAAGGGTGGGTGTCAGGAGGATGGAGCCAGGCTCTGCTCAGGGGCACCCAGTGACAGGACAAGGGGCAGTGGGTGTGAGCTAGAACACAGGAGGTTCCACATCAATGTGAGAAGGAACTTCTATCCAGTGAGGGTGACAGAGCCCTGGCAGGGGCTGCCCAGGGGGGTTGTGGAGTCTCCTCCTCTGGAGACATTTCAAACCCACCTGGCCATGTTCCTGTGCGACTGGATCTAGGTGATCCAGCTGTGGCAGGGGGATTGGACTGGAGGATCTTTCAGGGTCCCTTCCAATCCCCAATGTTCTGCGATTCTGTGAAATCTGAATCATCTAGAAATCAGCTTCCAATTCTCAGCAACTCAGATGCAGCTGAGTTAGGCTTCACTTTCTCTGCCAGTTTTTACCAACTGAAGTCTGGATGGATTAATATTACAAAAAAAACCTCTTTCCCAATAGTTTTAGCCTCTTAAAAATAGAGACTCCTGACCGTGCAGCAGCCTGTAGGCTGAGCCTGTGACTCACCAGTCACCAGACAAGAGCAGCTGATCTGATCTGACAGCAGGGAGAGCTGCAGAACAAACCTGGAACAATCGGTTAGGATCCTGACCTGTTGCTGGAAGGTTTCATTTATAGATGTCTGCTCGTGGTAGTTCTGAGGCTCAGGGAGCTGGAGCTGGTCAGACCAGAGAGGAGAAGGCTCTGGGGGGACCTTTGAGCAGCTTCCAGGACTTGGAAGGGGCTCCAGGAAAGCTGGAGAGGGACTTTTGAGAGAGGGACTTTTGACCAGGGACTCTGGTGCTGGGACAAGGGGGCTGAGTTTGAGCTCAAAGAGGGGAGATTGAGATTGGATATTGGGAATCTGTTCTTCACCACGAGGGAGATGAAGCCCTGGAGCAGGCTGCTCCGTCCCTGGCAGGCTGGATGGGGCTGTGGGCAGCCTGGTCTGGTGAGACGTGTCGCTGCCCCTGGCAGGGGGTTGGCACTGGGGGAGCTCTGAGCTCCCTCCCAACCCAAACCAGTCTGGGGTTACTTGCAGACTGACTCAAGGTCCGAACCAGACAGGTCCTGGGGTCACACTCTGCCCAGAGCAGAGTTAAAGAGCAGAAAACCAACATTTGCAGCACATCCAAGCTCAAGCCAAAGCACAGTCCTGCAACGACTCCAGTGACCAGCAAAAACGAAAGAGGAATGAGACAAACATGGCCCCACTCCAGGGAACATTCCCTGTTGCAGCAGCCTGCGTTGGCCAGCCAGGGGACAGCATCTGGTTTCCACCCACTTGAACTGGGGAGAACAAAAAGCCACCGGAGCCCTCCAGACTCACCCTGCTCCTGGCTTTGATGCGCTTGTACACGAAGTCAGGGAAGGGTTTCCTGGGGATGTACCGCCCCGAGCCCTCGGTGACGTGCAGATTGCCGTCCTCCAGCACGATCTTGCCCTGGCTGATCACCACCAGGGGAGAGCCGCGGCACTCCATGCCCTCGAAGATGTTGTACTCCAGGTTCTAGGACAGACAAGAATCCAGCGTCAGACAAACACGGCACCAAGGGCCACAGCCAGGCTGGCCTGAAACTCCTCCAGGGGTGAGGACTCCACCACTGCCCTGGGCAGTCCAGTCCAGGGTCTCATCCGCCTTTCCATGAGGAAGGGCTTCCTGACATCCAACCTAACCCTCCCCTGGCAGCTCCAGGTCCTGCCCTCTTGTCCTGGTGCTGGCTGCCTGCGAGAAGAGCCTGACCCCCACCTGACTGCAACCTCCTTTCAGGGATTTTTGAGAGGGAGAAGTTCCCCCCTGAGTCTCCCCTTCTCGAGGCTCAACACCCCCAGCTCCCTCAGCCTCTCCCCATCAGCCTTTCCCTGCAGTCCCTTCCCCAGCCTTGTTGCTCCTCTGGACCCTCAATCATCCTTGAAGTGAGGGGTCCAGTCTCCAGGCAGTCTGAGCTCCAGCCCCTCCACCTCTTTCTTGAAGTGAGGGGCCCAGCACTGCCCCCAGTACTCAAGAGGAGGCTTCCCCAGTGCCCAGTCCAGGGGGAGAACGACATCCGCAGCCCTGCTGGCCACACTATTGCTGATTCAAGCCAGGACATCATTTGCCTTCTGGGCTACCTGGGCGCCCTGCTGGCTCCTGTTCAGCCAGCTGTCACCCAGCACTGGCAGGTCCCTCTCTGCCAGCTGCTCTCACCCCCCTGTCTGTAGCTGCAGGGGGTTGCTGTGGCCAAAGTGTAGGACCCTGCCCTTGGCCCTGTCAAACCTGATCCTGTTGGCCTCTGCCCACTGGCCCAGACTGGCCACAGTCCTCTGCAGCACCTTTCTTCCCTCCAGCAGATCACCACCTCCCCTCAACTTGGTGCCACAGGCTGGACTCGATGATCTTAGAGCTCTTCACCAGCCTCAACAATTCTGTGATTCAGTCCCTGCAGAGCCTGCTCTGCTGTAATTAGCAATCAGCAGTCGTGCTAATTGCCAAAATGTTAATGACAGATGGAACCGAAGCCACGGGCATTTACCTGAGCTGTGCTTTAAGGGAAAAGCCTGTCTCTAGCATCAGTCTAAACCACAGGATCACAGAACATTGGGGATTAGAAGGGACCTCGAGAGATCAGCCAGTCCAATCCCCCAACAACAGCAGGATCCCCTAGATCCAGTCACACAGGAACATGCCCAGGAGGGTCTGAAATGTCTCCAGAGGAGGAGACTCCACAACCCCCCTGGGCAGCCCCTGCCAGGGCTCTGGCACCCTCACCATGAAGAAGGTCCTTCTCACATTGATGTGGAACCTCCTCTGCTCCAGCTCACACCCACTGCCCCTTGTCCTATCACTAGATGACACTGAGCAGAGCCTGGCTCCATCCTCCTGACACCCACTCTTCACATATTGATCAACACTCTTGGGGTCACCCCTCAGGCTCCTTTCTCCCAGCTCCAGAGCCCCAGCTCCCTCAGCCTCTCCTCACCAGGCAGATGCTCCTCTCCCTTCACCATCTCTGTGGCTCTGCACTGGGCTCTCTCCAGCAGCTCTGTCCCCTCCTGGAGCTGAGGTGCCCAGAACTGGACAGAGTACTCCAAGGATCTCCTCATGGAAGATTTCCACAACCCCTACGGAGGAAACAGGGGTGTGGGAGCACCCCAGAGCCTCCCTGCCTCAGTGCACTTAGCTCTCAGCCCCTTCTGAACCGCAGGGGATTTAGGAGCCAGAGGAAGTTTAATCAGAGTGTCAGACTAGAGCGACAGTCATTTCCCAAAGCCCTGTCTCCAAGCTGTGTTTTGGGTGCTGGCTCAGGGACCAGGACAAATCTGATTTTGCTCTAATGGGATTGCTCCTCCTTAATTAACAGGATTGCAAACACTACAGCCTGCAAGAAGGGCCAGTCCGAAAGGCATCGCTGGTCCGCAGCCCTCCTCGGGGCACCCTGCACCCCAACCATGTTTTCGGGGGGCTGCTGCTCTCGTGACCGTCTCTGGGATAAGCCCTGCCCTTTCCTCCCGAGTTCACGAGGGACTTTGCTCTTGGGGTTGTGTTATAAGTGGGGGTAGAGCAACTGCACAATTCGCTAGAGCCGTGGTTAAACCGCCGCTGAACCGGGTCCAGCCTGAGAAAGAGGTTGTGGTGGCAAAGGAGGAGGCTTGGTCTGAGGGCTAGGAGCTAGGCTGCTTCCAAGAACAACACTGGCTGCCCTGCCCAGCTGCCAGCCAGTGGCCAGAGCAGCCCGAGTTCTTGGAAAACATCTCCAGCCTTTAAAACAGCAACGATCATCTGATGCCACATAATCGCTGCTGCGTCTCTGTCAACCTTCAAAGAGGCTTTTGTTTTGCACTTGGCCAAAGCAGGAGGCCTGGACTCTGGAGGCATCACCAGTACTGGTTTCTCCTCTGACACAAGGTGTGGGAGACGTCAAAAAACCCCCCAGCAGGTGTAAATGAAGGTGGAAGAGCAGGAGAGGTTAGAGCTGGACGTGTGAGAAAACAAGTCATGGTTTCTTAGACAGCCCTTGGAAGACAGGAGCCCTTCATCCTCCGTGGTCTTGGCACTACTCAAAGATGCAACAGCTGATCGCTGGGAGCTGAGGGCTCCTAAGTGGTGCCAGAGTTTCAGACCTCAGTGAATAAAGTACTTCTGAGTGGTGCCTCCACAGTGCATCTGGTTGTCCTTCAGCTTAGCCCAGATCTACAGCAAAATCATGGAGTCAGTTCTGACTGGACAGGAGCCCATCCCCAAAACTCAAAGCCTCTGAGTGTTGGGTTAGGAAATCTAAAGACTCCAATTCACTTCCTAAAAAAACGGCCGCTAAATGACTCTCAAATCCTCCATCCAACAAGCTTCTTCCAGCTCCCTGAGCTGTGCAAAAGCACAAACCAGACTCAGTCCTAAATTTGGCCGCTAACAGGAGCATGTCCCTGGGCTCTGAGCCATTCCTCTCCAAGCTGGAGGTGTGAAGAGCCTGGAAGCACCTCTGAAGTGGCTGAAGTGACCAGAGTCCTGGCTCTGGATGCCCCTGTTACAAGCCTGAGCCGGGGCAGGATGGATCCAACCCATCTGTGTGCAGCTCTGACACAGAGTTAAATCACAGGGAAGGGAACCAACCCTTTGAAAAGAAAATTGCTCTGCCCAGGGATCCAAGTGTGGGGGGAAGGTTTGCTCCTCCAGCTCCAGAGTGAATGAACGCATTCAGGGGATTAAAAAGAAACCAGAACAAGAAGGTTTTTTCCAGGGAAACATTCCACAGGTTCATCGCCAGCAGGGAAACAAGTCATGGACAAACACAGAGGCTGCTTTCTCTGGGATGCAGCTCCAGCACCACAGGGAGCCTCCAACCAGCCCTTTGCACTGGTCCAGTCTGTGGACCAGGATGGGTTTTTCACCATGGAGCTATGGGAGATGGCTGCAGGCCTCTCCCAGTGCCACCACGAAGCCACAGGAGAAACCACGGGAAGGGCTGGTTAGCCCGGGTGATGCCACATACCTCCCCACAGCAACCAACCTTGGGGTGATCCCCAGCTCAACCACGACTACGACTCTACGGGCCAGCGCAAGGTGTGAACCCACTCAGGCTGACTGGTCTGGATCAGATCAGGAGGCACCCAGGAGCCCAGCTAGAACAGGGGCATCTCACAGCCCCAGGAGGCCACAAACAACACAGGGTGGGAAGAGCCTTTTGATACTGGAGAAGACTTAAAGCACTTTCTGTGCTCAGAGCCCTGGGCCAGCTCTCTGAAAGAGCACACGGTCTCCTGGCTCCAGGGGATCTCTCTGGGTGCTCATGTGACTCCAGATCTGGGCTCAGTTCTCCTCCCTGCTCTCACCCCGCCGAGCTGGACGGGGAGTGTGAGAGCAGAGAGGGCTTGGAGCAAACAAAGCCCTGGCTTGTGCCGAGCTCTGGCCCCTGGCAGCACAGTCTGGCACTGGAGGGAGAGAGGAGGCACTGAGCCGCACAGGGAGCGCCCTTACGATGTTGTGGGTCTTGGCGGAGATGGTCTTGACGCTGTCCGGATCCCAGATGACCAGATCGGCGTCCGAGCCCACGGCGATGCGGCCCTTCCGCGGGTACAGGTTGAAGATCTTGGCTGCGTTTGTGCTGGTCACAGCCACAAACTGGTTCTCATCCATCTTGCCAGTCACCTGGGGGAAGCCAAGGGGGAGTCACTGCGTTAGTCACGGGGGAGCCACTGCAGACAGCAAAGCGCTGACAGCAGAGCAGATCCCAAATCATCTCTCAGGGGACAAAAAGCCCCAGTGGAAGGGCCGTCACAAGCGTCCAGGGGAGGTAACGACCCGCCGCTGCAGCTCTCTGGGCTCTGCAAGGCCAGCTGCAGCCTCAGCCTGTGAGCAGTGAGACATACCACAGCCTTGTCCCAGATGATGGACATCCTCTCCTCAGTGCCGTTGGTTCCTTCGGGGATCAGGGTGAAGTTGTCCTTCCCAACAGCTTTCTGAGCAGTGTTGAAGGTGCAGTGGGCACTGCCAGTAACTTGGAGGTCTCCACTGCAAAAGACAACGGTAGATAGAGCTGCCTTCCAGCAGCTGAAGGGATCCTGCGGGAGGGACTTTTCCCAGGGGGATCCAGCAATAGAGCAAAGGGAAATGGCTTGAAACGGAAGGAGAAGAGGCTCAGAACAGATCTTAGGGAGAAGTCCTTAAGCACCAGGGTGGAGAGACTCTGGAATCAATTGCCCAGAGAGGCTGCCCCCTCCCTGGAGGTGCTCAAGGCCAGGTTGGATGAGGCCTTGAGCAACCAAGAGAAGTCTGGTTGAGAGGGATCTCTGGCCCTGGGCAGGGGGTTGGAGCAGATGAGCTCTGAGATCCCTTCCAACCCAAACCAGCCTGGGATTCTGAGACGTTTTCCTGTCACAGGTTTATTCCTAAGGGCACACCAGCCTTTGGCTTGCCGGCCACAGCAGCTGTTGTTGCCATTGCCCATCCATCCCATGACGAAGCACGTGCTGTGTGAACAAAGAGCTCTACTCACCATGACAGCAGCGAGTTGAGGAAATCAGGAGTGGTTGGGTCAGGACTCAGTGGCGGGGAAGTGACAAACGCCGCTGCCTTAGCCCAGTTCTTGCTCCAGTAGTGAGATCCATCGGTACCCAGACTGGCTGTGATGGGCTCCCCGTACACCACAGTGCCTGCAGGACAGGAACACACACAGGCCCACTGTGAGCACCAAGCAAAAGACATCTCCAGCCTGGCTGCCAGGCACAAAGCATCCTTCTGGTGGACACAAGGATGACCATAGAATCATGGAATCATTAGGGATTGGAAGGGACCTCAAAGATCATCTAGTCCGATCCCCATGATCAGAGGGCTGGAATCTCTCTGCTCTGGGGTCAGGCTGAGGGAGTTGAGGCTGTTCAGCCTGGAGAGGAGAAGGTTCTGGGAGGACCTCCCAGTACCTGCTGGAGGTCCAGGAAAGCTGGAGAGGGACTTTTTCCCAAGGACTCTAGTGCGAGGACAAGGAGGATGGGTTCAAGCTCAAAGAGGGGAGAATGGGATCAGATCAGAGGCAGAAATCCCTCCCTGTGAGGGTGTTGAGGCTCTGGAACAGGTTGCCCAGGGAGGCTGTGGCTGCTCCATCCCTGGCAGTGTCCAAGGGCAGGTTGGATGGTGCTGTGGGCAACCTATTCTGATGCCCTTGGTCTCAGTGACCTCAGCAGGGGGTTGGCACAGAGCTCCTTCCAGCCCAAACCAGTATGGGACTCCGTGCTCCAGTTTACTGGGCCTGCAAAGAAGTTGGAGCAGCAAAGGTTCACAAGACCTTCACGCCACTGCTGAGGCTGGTGCTGGCTAGTGGGGTGGGTTAAAGATTCTGTGGCTTGTACCCTGGGCCAAGAACCTTATGGAAGAGGCTGAGGAGGGCTGTAAAAGAGCACAAGGAGACCTGGTCTCACCTACAGGGGCTATGGAAGAAAAAGAATGAAAACCCCCAGCGATGCTGTTATAAACGTGAGCACGATGCAGACCTGCCAGGGCTGGAGCAGGGGCTGTGCTCAGAGCAGAGAAAACTCCTGTCAGGCAAGTTTCCTGCCTGCAGGGAAAGCCCAACCCAGCCGAGGTCTCGGGGGATGCTCTGGGGAAGCGAGAGGCTCCCCGGAGGGCACTAACCCTTGTGGCAGGGGGACTGGACTAGATGATCTTTCAAGGTCCCTTCCAGCCCCTAATGATTCTGAGTTACTTCAGTCTGAAAGGATGGGCACAGGCGACTCTGGAACTGGCCAGTAGGGTCTTACACACCTCACAAAAGATATGATCCTTCCTTTACCATCAAGTCTGAGCCCAGAGGCAGAATGATGCTTTACCTGGCCTCGGGACCACACTGGAGCAGGAGGTGCAGGAACAGCCTCTGTCAAAGGGGATCCACCAGCAGAGGAAGAGGCTGTCTGACACCACTCACCACAACCAGGGTTATGAAATCAGAACAAGGCCAAGCACATAGTGGCTGTTAATGGGAGGATTGTTCTGTCTTGTGCTCCCAGATCTGCCAGCAGCAGAGCCAGCAGGGAATCTCCTCCCTGCAACTGCCACTGGGAGCATCTGGGTCTAAGTAACTTGCGTTCTTTGCCATTTTGCAAATCAATTGTGTTTTGTTTGCGCCCTGGATCGTCTTCAGTGGAGCTTCCTCTGGCGTTTGGGAGGACAAGGCTGGTGTGTGTGGCCCTCCCGGGTTACCCCGTTGGGTAACCACAGAGCACTCAGATGGGGTTATTTCCATCGAGGCACAGAGGATGATGTGCCACACGCACCCCAAACGCTCCTTATAAGGAGAAAACACGGCCTGAACAAGAACTGCGCGTGGT
The DNA here is from genome assembly GCA_013400115.1 of Rhinopomastus cyanomelas. Classification (NCBI taxonomy): domain Eukaryota; kingdom Metazoa; phylum Chordata; class Aves; order Bucerotiformes; family Rhinopomastidae; genus Rhinopomastus; species Rhinopomastus cyanomelas. Next base: position 972,758 of record VXBP01010616.1, on the reverse strand, counting down.
GGGTCACCCGAGAGGGTGAACAAAGCGAGTTCTGGGGGCTGTTCCACTGGGGCAATCCCAGCACAGCCACCCACTGGTGTGTTATGGCTTCTGCCATGCAAGTTCCCCTTGCCAGAGGCCCTCTCTGCTCATTTCTGCTGATGCTGTATCTCTGTGGTGCCCATGGCTCCAGTGCTTTGCCTAGAAAAAGGAAGGGATGCTTCTCTGGGCTTACAGCTGCCCAGGGGGGTCGTGGAGTCTCCTTCTCTGGAGATGTTTAAAACCCACCTGGATGTGTTCCTGTGTGACTTGGTCTGGGTGATCCTGCTGTGGCAGGGGGATTGGGCTAGATGATCTTTAGACGTCCCTTCCAATCCCTAATGATTCTATAGGACTGAGTTACCCGCTGCCATCGAGCTGTTCTCTGGGGTGATGCATCACACAGCTGCTTCTCCGTGTCAACACCCCTTCTCATTTCAGCATGATCTCCACTAATGGAGCTGGGAGAGGAAGGTTTAGCCCAGACAGCTGGAACTGCTTCCACGCCACCAGCAGAAAGAGATGCCTTGGAAATCATCCTCCTCCCCAGCTCTGAACTCATCTCACAGGAATCAGGACCAAGATGCTCCCCAGGCAGTACACAAACAGCAGTGTTTGCTGCGGTAGGAAATGAGCTCTCCCTGCACCAAACGCCCCGATGGAACGTGATATCATCTGGATATCCACTCAGACTTATTTAGACTGCATCAAATTAAATCCAACTCTTCTGAAGGGGGGAAATCATCCCTCTCCTGCTTACTCACCCATCCAGAGCTGCTTTAAATAGAGATGAAGGGTTCAGTCACAGACTAAAGCAGGGAGACAGGCACCCGCTGCGCTTGGGGGCAACCAGCAGGGTCAGGACCTGGGATAAGCGACCACATCACAGCTCCCCCACTCACCTCGGTCACAGGGAGGAGCTGCCAGGCAGCAGGGCTGAGTCTAGCTTCTGGCAGCAGCCTCAGGCAGGATTATCAAAGGTGACCACAGTTCCCAGCCTAACCCAGACCTACTGATCCCAGGCTACGGGTTACAGCACATGGGGAGTGTCTATCTGACAAGGAGCACAGCAGACAGCTGGAATCAGTGACCTCTTGGGATTCAGCTCCTCCAGCTGTGAGTCTGTCAGGACTCCTGGAAGCACCTCTGACCCCAGGAAGCAGCTCAGCAGAAAGCACCAAGCGAAGAGCACAGCAGCTGGCAGGAGGACACAGCGTGCACCTCCACAGGGATTCGTTAAATGGAGACAGCAGGGAGCTGCTCTGGGATAACACGACAGCGCACGGCTCAGTGTGGCAAGATGAGTGCGAAGAGAGCTGCTCTGGGCTGAAGAGAAGCAGCAGCTCCTAGCACTGGTACCTCCAGTGAGCATGTCAGAAGGAGCTGTTTAGAACCCTTTAAAAAAGGAGCCTGGACCATAGCAGTGGAAAAAGAAGCCTTTCCTGTAGAGATGAAGCGGGTGTTGGCACAGAGTTGGACTGTGTGAGCTAATGGGGGGCTTCCATCCAAGGGCAATAACTTACCCTTTTTCCTGGCCTGGGCAATGACATCAGCAGCACTTTTGCTCATCACCTTGGTGATGTACAGGGGGCAGTTGGTCTGGTTGGCGATGGTTATCGCCCGGTTCACCGCCTCTGCCTCCACCTGAGGAGCAAAAGGGGCAGCAGGTTAGCGACATCCCACAGGTCAGCACAGCCCGTCCTCCTTCAGGGGGTCACAGCTGCTGCAGGGTGCGTTGGGTGGAGGAGAGAAACTTCCCACCTCACTGATCCTGAGTGAGAAACACCGTGTAATCATGACCACTCACACGAGGTCGAGCTGCAGTCCTCTCTCATTACTACCTCTGCTCTGAGGCTTCATCCTCAGCTTTCTGGAGGCAAACTGAGCCCTGAAACAACTCTCCAGGTGCTCCAGGTCAGAGTGCTGAAGCCCCTTCTTTAACCCAGACAAAACCAAGCAACTAAGTGTTGACTCAACCAAATCATTCGTGATGCAGCCCATGCAGAAGAGAGACGCTGCGGCCACAGACCGTGGTGAGCCACGCCGGCAAACGAACCTCCTCAAGCGTACCCACGGCTGCAGGATCTGCCCTGGGATCTGACACAGTGTGAACCACCCTGTAAGTCAGCAGCTTTCCTCCTGCAAGTGCAGAGATAACCTCAGCGAGGCCACGGGCCACCGCTCTGCAGGCTGCCACGGTCCAGTCACGGCAGCCCAGAGGACAGATTTAACAGCAGGGTGATGCTTGCAGCGCCTGTGCTGCCACGAAGGACTGGACCACAGACAAACAACAAGGCAACTGAAACCCAGAGCAACGAGCCACCTGACCCCCCAAAGCAAGAAGCCACCAGCAGCTCCAGCAGGGCTGGCACACACTCAGCATCTCTGAAAATCAACTCTGCGGTGACTTATCGCAGGCCAAGGGCTGCAAATCATCATCGGCCCCAGAACTGATGGGCTGCTGGCTCCTAGTGCTGCACTCAGTCCAAAAGGAGGACGTGAGGTGAGGGACCTGCCAGCCCCACGCCCAAGTGGCCAGAACAGCTCTGCTCACAGCCACACAGCCACGGCTCGTGACCCTGCTGTTCGCAGCTGGGCTGCTTGAGGAAAAACAACACAGCAACAGCTGGGAGTCCCAAAGGGAAAACCAGCCCCCTGGGTCCAGCAGGTTGGTCTCTAGTGCCAGGAGAGCTAAAGCCCTCGGCTGTCACCATGCCAGGGCTGGGGGACAGGCAGAAAGGGACATTTTCTGTCCCAGCTGCTCAGGACAACTGGCAGAGGCTGCAAGGAAGGGTGTTTATTGCAGGGGTGTCGACCCAGCTATGCGACAGCCAGCAGCACTTGCAGGGGAGATGGAGGCTGAGAGCTGGGAAGAGCCCACTTGTCCCTCCTGAGAGATGAGGACAGAAACCAGCTGGGCCAGTGCCTCAAAGTCATGCTTTCACGCTGTGCCCTAGCTTCCCCACTTGGAAAGCAGAGCCAGGACAGCCTCCATCTCCAGACTTAGGATCAAAAAGACATTTGAGCACCTGGAGAGCTGGAGGAGAATGTTTTGTGCACAGAGGAGAGCCAGGCTGCTGTGCCCAGACACTCTGGTGGCAGGCACACCACAAGAACCCAGTGCGATTACCAGTGCACACTGGAAGCCCTAGCACAGCAGTTCTCTTGGGGAGAAAAGAACCTGGAGCACTTGGACTCTGGTGCTTCCAGCGTTCTTGTGGCTGAAATCAAAAGAAATGATCAGTGGTTCCGGAAACTCGTGGCAGAATGATCTGAGCTGTGAGGAGGAGAGCCCTGCAGAAGGTGACGGGTGATGCCCACTTGGGGTGGTGGTGATGCTTTAACCAAGGCTCCCTTTGCTGGCTTGAAGAGGAGGCTGAACAGCTTCACCTTGGCTCAACCCAGGTGACTGAGGTGAGTGAGCTCAACCCCTGAGTCAGCAGGGAAACTTGAGCCTTAATTCATGCCTTCTGCTCAACCTGGGAGCTGAGAAGGTGTTTACACTCCTAGTGAGACACAAATGCACTCGGGCAGACCCTGGCTGCTCCGCTCTGACCCAAGGCTCGCTGAGCTGAGTGGGAGGTTTGAGTTAATGAATATTGTAGACTCGCTCAGCAGCTCCTGCTAGGCTGCTGTAGATGGAGGTCTGAATTAAGCAGCCCTTCAGGAAGATGACAACCACCAGGAAGTCTTTAGGAGAGGCTTTACAGTCCCTACAGGGCAGCACCAAGGGCCAATCCCGGTGCTAACAGCACCCCAAAGACAGTCACTCGTAGTGAAGTCACCAGATCTGCTGCCACCCCTGGACTCTGCCCTTGCTCATCAGCCAGCCTCAGGGAAGTTGTTGTGTTTTAAAAACACGGAGTTACTCCCACACTGGAGCAAAGGAGGGGAGGGAAGCAGATGACATCGTTTCCTGCTCTGTTTCTGACGGCTTCCAAGGAGGGGAATGTTGTAGCCGGCACAGCTGAGCTCAGCTGCACAGAGGGACCACAAAGAGGCTTTACTGGTCCTCGCCTGCGGCAGCCGCGGGTCCTCAGGCAGCCCTCTGTGCTGTCTGGAGACAGGACAGGCTTCTGCAGCAAACTGAGCAAGGCAGGGGGCCACGGGTCACCCTTCACAGCTCCTGCTCCGCTAAGGATGAGCTTTGAAGCAGCCACACGAGACTTGGCTGGTCTGAGGGCCAAATTCCTCAAGGTGAGGAGCAGCTTTGAAGTCACCCCAAGTTTAGGGGTGCTCCACAAGTGTCACGTGGGTGCCTGCTCCTGCTCTCCCGACGGGAGCCAAAAGCTGCATCACAAAAATGCAGGGGTGGGTGGAAATGTCAGCGCAAGTGTTTGCTCACAGCCTTCGGGAGGCAAAACCTCCCAGTTCCCAGAGCCAAACACCAGTTCTGTGAGGCTTCACACGCTGCCCAAGTGGAGCATTTTACTCCTCTCCTGCATGAAGCAGCTGGGTGATTGATGGCCCTCCTGAAATATCCCTGGATGCTGCTTGTCTGAACCAAGAGGAGGAAAAGGAGAGGGAGCGTGAGGGGCACGTGTGGATGATCTCACACAGCCAGCTCCCAGCTGCCACATCTGGCAGCCAGCAAAGCCCCACTGTCTTGGAGGAACAACCAGAACTGCTTGTACCCTTCGCAAGCCACGGTGAGAGGTCTGGGTTGGCGACGCTGCGAGACTGGAAACAAAGGATTCAGTGGGAACCAGCACATCCCAGACACCGGAGTCTCTCTGACTATCTCTGATAATTGACAAAAGGAGCTTTCCCAGAGGGTCAATCAGATTCTGTTCTGGCTCAGTTACTCCCTTCAGACATTCCCCTCCTCAGTGCAGAAGCTGAGGGGGTTCCTCACAACCACCCCTAGCAGTTAGTCTCTAGAAAGGACTAGTTACTAGTTAGTCCCTGGAAGCACCTTAGCCTGTTCCCCATCCAGCACCAGCAGTTACAGCCAGGGTGAGATCATGTTTCTGTCCACATCCATCCCAACATGAAGCCCTTGATGTCAACGCAGAGATGTTATCAGCTAGGGGAATAACTGCAAAGGCAGCAAAGCCCTCACCTCTTCAGGTCTGCTCAACACGTGCCCTTCAGGGCCTGTGATCCCCAGCTCCAGGATCCTTTGCTGCTCCTAAAGCAGAGAGAACAAAAAGCAAGACAAAGATTTAAAGCAACACACAGTCCTCCTCACAGCAAGGGCAGGAACACGTGAGATCCCAGGCATCTGTGCTATCTGAGAATCACATGGGGCTTTAATAAGGGCCTTTCAACCAGTGTTTGGTCCACTTTCCCTTGCTGAGAATACCCAGAGCTCACAAAACCCTCAGTGATTCGTTCACAAGAGGTCAGGGAAACCTTTTCTTTTGATTTGCTCCACACTGGCTTCACGGCCCCTCAGCCTTCCCTACTCATTTGTGTCTACAAAACAGTCTCTGAGAGGTGGCAAAGCAACAACTCATGACAAAAACCATCCTGCAGCTGCAGGTGACTGGGTTCCAAGACTCAGGGTGGGCTCTTGTCCAGTCAGACTACACAGAAATCTGCTGCAACACCAAGCTCTCATGTTTGAGACACATAAACTGGACTGGGGATCAGATCAAATCCCAGTGTATTGGGGGGTTTAGGGCAGATGGATGGGCCTGATGATCCTGAAGGTCTTTCCCAGCGTGAGGATTCTATGACTCGTTGTTTCTGTTTAAAGGATGAACAGATCCCCACGGGTGCTGTCTGAAGTATTTCCCTTCCTACTCGCCCTGCTCTTCGTTACCACAGAGTGTTTTGGGCAGAGAAAGGCAGAGGTGGCCAATATCCACCACAGACTGGAGGCTGCTGTGAAAACCTGCCCATCAGAGGCAAGGAAAGGGCTGCACTCGACGCACAGCCCTGCCTGCATCCCCGACCCAGACGATGTGCTGTTTACTAAGAAGGGATTGGGAGCAGAGAGCCCTGCCAGCACAATAACCCTCAGCATCAACAGGACATACCTCAGCAATGATGTCACCGTTCTCAGCGTGCACTTGAGCCGTGGCGCCGATGTCCCGGATCACGCTCAGGACCTCGTATATCTGGAGAGGGCAAACACACCAGTGAACACTCAGCCAACACACACCTGCCTCGAGCAGAGGCTGCAGATCCTTCAGCATCCAGAGCTGTGCAGAGTGGAGATGAAAACGAGCAGCACTCAGGCCAATGTGGGCTCTGGGTAGACTGGATCCATTTCCCTGTCTACGGCTGGATTTCCCTATCGGTACTGCCCGATGCGAGCGACACGACAACAAAACACTGTTCAGAGCCACGTCTGGGGTATTTGCGGTGCTGCTTTAGGTTGGAAGGGACCTTAAAGATCACCCAGTTCCCACCCACTGCCATGGGCAGTGACACCTCTCACCAGACCTGGTTGCTCAGAGCCTCATCCAACCTGGCCTTGAACACTTCCAGGGGTGATGGAGCAGCCACAACCTCCCTGGCAGCCTGTTCCAGGGCCTCAGCACCCTCACAGAGGGGAGGAAACAGCAGCTGCACAGTGACCCGGAGAGATTCTACAGACTTGTACCTGTTTCACACTTTCACTTACAATCTTAGAATCATGCATGTTGGGAAAGACCCTTGGGTTCATCAAGTCCAACCATCAATCCTACTCTACAAGTTCACCCCTAAAACAGATCCCCCAACACTACATCTAGGGATGGTGACTCAACCACCACCCTGGGCAGCCGACTCCAGTGCCTGACCACTTTTCCTCTTTATAAAACAACATAGAGGCAAGTGCCAACTGCCCCCATCGCTGCTTCCAGTTACAGACTTGAGACCACCTGAAACTGGCAAGGGCAGGAAGATGCTTCCAAGTCTCCTCTTGGAGAATCACAGAATGGCCCGGGCTGGAAGGGACCTGCAAAGGTCATCCAGTCCAACCCTCCTGCAGTGAGCAGGGACATCCTTAGCTAAATCAGGTTGTCCAGAGCCTTGTCCAGCCTCGCCTTGACTATCTCAAGGGATGGGGCCTCAACCACCTCCCTGGACAACCTGTCTCATTGCTTCCTGTTTTTGTGTCTCACTGAAGGTTGCTACCCTAATGGACCACTCCCACTGCAAGAAGTACCTGGCTATGGCTGAACTATCACTAGCAGAAGCACTGTTTGAGTTCCCAGTTGATTTGGGCCATTCATGGAAGGGTATGGAATGTCTGCTTACTGGTGCCTGGTATGAAAAACCCTTTCACATTTGATTCACAGCCAGACTTGATCCTGTAGGTCTCTTCCCACCTTAATGATCCTATGATTCTATGATAGACTTGATCTTGTAGGTCTCTTCCAACCTTAATGATTCTATGATCCTATGATATTCATGGAGAACCTGCACCCACAGCTCCCACTGCCTGGGATCTCCCACTGCAGCAAACAGCCTGAGACAGCTCAAGCTGGGTACCTCCCAACCGAAGCCGGCGCCGGGCTCTCATTAAAATGCCTCCCAGAGTCATTAGAGATAACTGTCGCACACCAGTGCCTCCCACTCTGCTCCCAGCAACTCCCAGGCATTCCTCTCCTCCCCGCCACGGTCGGAAACATCAACCACTCCATGGACCCAGACGTAGCCACCAGCGCAGCAAACAGCAGGGCAATTCCTTTTCAAGCCACAAACCCACTCCTGGAGCAGGACCGGTGGCTCTGCTTGGTGCTTCCTGAGGACAAGGGGCACTGGGCACAAACTGGAACCCAGGAGGTTCAGCTTGAACAGAAGGAAAACAATCTTTACTGAGAGAGTCCCAGAGTCCAGGCTGCCCAGAGAGGCTGTGGAGTCCGCTGCTCTGCAGACATCCCAAACCCACCTGGCCTCTTCCTGTGGGATCTGCTCGAGGGGATCCTGCTCTGGCAGGGGGGTTGGACTAGATGATCTTCCCAGATCCCATCCAACCCCACCAGTCTATGAACGACAGCAGAAGAGAATGTGAGACCCCAGTGTATGGAATTTAAGCCCTTTTATGTGACCAGTGGCTCAGCCCTGCCTTGACACAAGGATGTGGAACATGGAACCCACCTGAGAGTCATTCAGCTGGTAGCGGTCTTTGAAAGCCATGTAGACCAAGAAGGAGTTCACACCTGGCAGAGAGAGCAAAGGCATCGTCTGTGAGAAGGACACTGAGGGGCTGGAGTGGGTGCAAAGAAGAGCAACGAAGCTGGTGAAGGGTGTGGAGAACAGGTCTGGTGGGGAGCTGGTTAGTCTGAGGAAGAGGAGGCTGAGGAGAGACCTTATCACCCTCTACAACTACCTGACAGGAGGGTGTAGAGAGGTGGGGGCTGGTCTCCTCTCACAGGAGAGTGACTGTCCCAACCTTCACTAGAAGCCAGAATGGACCAGGATGACACCAGGGACTGAAACAGCTTTCCTGGGAGGTAAAAGTCTAAAAAAAATCCAAAAAAAATAAGGAGGGAAAAGGCTGCCATGAACTTTTCAGTAACTGAACTTACCGTGATCCTTAACCAGAGCTTCCATCTCCTCCTGGACACCTTTGTGCCACTCGGTGATGTCCACATGCAGAGAGTAGTCGCAGCAGGATTTGCTGTCTGCCCATTCTCGCCACTGGTCGAACGCAGTCAGCAAACTGGTCCCAGGCTCAGGAACCACGTGATCAACTGGGAAAGACAAGCAAAGCCTTGGTTAAGTGACAGGCACAGCAGCTTCTCTGGGTGTCCAAGGCAGAAAGAGTCCTTCGCAGAACCTGCTGCAGAAACAAGACATCTCCTTCCCCCTACAACATTCTGAGGTGACCTGGTTCCTGCAGCCCCACAGCCAGGAATATGGAGCAGAGGCTGAAGGAAATAGCTCACTTGCTACAGCTGCTTCTGCAATTTTCCATGAGTGGAAGTCCTCCCACCAACACCACTCCCCTGCTTGGTGACTACTAAACAGAGACACAGGCAAGACCCCCTGGCAGCAGCAGTCAGCAGCTCTCAGCCCTCAGCAGTTCAGGTTCAGGCAGTGTCTCTGTGCCTCTGTACATGACAGAGAAGGGCCAGAGCTCCTTTTTGCTGGAATAAGCAGGAACAACAGTCTGTGACAGCTGGAGAGACACCCCCTGACTGCAAAATGGTCCTGGATGCCTCCAGCACCTGCTCAGTCTGATCCTTGCTCTAGCCTAACACACCAGGTCCAGCAGCAACTGAGTTCACAGGCAGCTCCAGGATACTCCAGCAGCACTACAGATGCAGAACAGCCTCAGAGGGGAACAAGAGATTTGGAGATGAAGGTTTAATGCTCCTGTAAGCAACTGGAAGAGCATCCAGCCTTTTATCAGAACACACAGGGTCTGCCCAATCTTCATTAGAGACAAGGGCCAGCATCTAAATGATCTTTCGAGGTCCCTTCCAATCCCTAATGATTCTATGATTCTATGAACTGCTGCTGAGAGACTGGGAAAAGACTGGGAAAGAGGCTTCCCATGCAGAAAGCAATGTCCTGTCCTGACCCCACCAAGCCACTGCTCTCTAGGGAACCCAGAAGCTTCCTGTCCCATCCCTCGTTCCTGTGTCTCCCAGAGCAGGAACATCCCATCCCTGGAGCCACTGGAGTGGCCCCACGTCTGCAGGACGTGCTCAGGACAAACTGCTGCAACACAGACTGCTGCCACCCCTTCATTCCCAAGCCCTCTCCAGCCTTGATGTCCTGGTGCTTCCAGGGCCAGATGTTTTCTTCCTGTTGTTGCTCACTGCTGTGCCAGTGCTGTCAGCTGCTGGGCTCTGCAGGGGAAGTCACCAGCTCCGTTTAAACTCAAAGCTGGTTCCCAAAAGAGAAACGAAATGAAGGAAGAGATAATTCATGGATCACTTCATCAGCCCCGGAACCTTCAAAGGAGGAATTAAAGGCTCGTAGTGCTTGCAGTGGCTCCCTGACTCAGAGAGAATCTCAGACCTAATCCTAATGTTTCCCTTTATTTAACACCCACCCACTTGCTGAGGATGACAGGGATTCCTCCACTGGGAACAGAAAACATCCTGCATGTTTATCCTTTAACCTTCTGAGACACAGAACCCAAACCCATGGCAGCCTCTGGCTTAGACACCAACAAGCCCATTTCCATCAGCAAAGCAACCGCTTTGAAGTCCATTCTAACAACATTTTCTGTTCCACAAGCCAGTGAACATTTCCCTCAGTAAAGCAGCGACGAGATTCCAACGTTACTGGATCATCTGTTTATCTTCTTCCCAGACAATCCAAGCCCTCCTCTCCCTTGGGGATTCCAGCACCTGCGTACCCACACACGGCGGCTGCTCCTGAGCAGCCACGACCCCTTCGCTCCCTCTGCGCCGAGCCCGGCTGCGCTCTCCTGGCACGCTGCATCTGCTCTGAACCCCAAGTGTCTCACCTCCCACCCACCACCCACGGCTGCTTTCCAGCCCGTCCCACTCAGGACCCTCCGCTCCTCCTTGGACAGATTCATCGGCTCAAGATTAAAGGCAGACACTAAGCCCAAGTGAGACAACACCAGCAACCACCATTAGCTTCTCCGTGTGTCTTTCACAGAGCAGAGCTGGGCAAAGGGCTGAGCACTGTGGGTGGGGAGGAGATGACACCCACCCGTGCATCGGGCACTCGGTGTTAGGAGCAAGGCAAAACCTTAGAGGAGCTGGTAAGTTTGCACAAATGGGGAGAACCAAACCTGTTCTGTCTTGCAGAGTAGTTCTATGGTTCTGTGATTGATTCCATGATTCTATGATAAAGCAGCAGGATTTCATAACCACAGCCCTGGTCAGTGTGTGCAGGGGTGGTGGTAACGTAGCCCTGTCCTTCGCGCCGCTGCTGTCTCCTCTCCCTCACCCCAAACCACAGCGAGCCGCTCCTCACCCTTAAAATGGTGCTGAGCTCAGGCTTTAGAAAACGTTGCATCACATCTTGGTTCTCTGTGCCCTGCTGGTCCAGAAGAGCTTTAGGGAAGCAGGAGGAGAGCTGGGGCTCTGCTTGGGCTCCGACTCTAAGAATGGGGGGGCAGCCTGGAGAATTTAACCCACACCCTGCAGGACGCTTGGAGACCAAAGCCATAAAAAACCCCCCTATAATCTCTCTCTCCAACGCTTTGAAGCTTTCCCAAACCTGCAGTTGCAGAGTCTTTGCATTTTTCAGCCCTGCAGTAAACCCCAGAGGAGGCGGCGCGGCAGCGGGAGAGCTGACCCCGGCTCCTCGCCTCACCCTGAAAGCACAACCTCTCCTGTTCTGGATGGGAGTCCTCCTGGGCGGGGATGGACGGCTTTTATAGCTTCCTGGGATTGTGGCTGTTCCTCTTTTGTTTGCTCATTACTCTTCTGGTTTGCATCCTGCTTCAGCTGAGCAGCCCTTGGCTCGCTGACGACCCCTTCCTGGACTTGCTATTAATAGGCCTCGGTTACAGCTTCCCCCTGTAAAGGGGTTTGTTGTAACTCAGATGGTTTAATTCTGCGTAAAGCTCGCTCTGAACTCCTCTTGGACTTCAGCTAGCAGAGACAGAACCGTTTGATAAGGACCATATAAATGTCAGCTCGGGCCACATGTTAGCAAAACGCTGTCTGTAATAAACCCATCGCAGCTGCTACTGCAAACAGCACTGCTGCACCTCATTTCCTGCTCCCGCTGCCATCAAACCTGCCTCGTGTGCATTGAGTTTAGAAAGTGAACATCCCAAATGTTTGACACTTGACAGGTCTCCCCTCCCCAGAACTTTCAACAGCAGCCTGGATGTGTTCCCGTGTGGCTTGGTCCAGGTGATGCTGCTGTGGCAGGGGGATCATAGAATCTTTAGGGATTGGAAAGGACCTTGACAGATCATCTGGTCCAATCCCCCCTGATGCAGCAGGACCACCTAGACCAAGTCTCACAGGAACACGTCCAGGTGGGTCTTAAATGTCTCCAGAGAAGGAGACTCCACAACCTCCCTGGGCAGCCCCTGCCAGGGCTCTGTCACCCTCACTGGGAAGAAGGTCCTTCTGATATTTATATGGAACCTCCTCTGTTCCAGCTCACACCCAGTGCCCCCCCATCCTATCACTGGGTGCCCCTGAGCAGAGCCTGGCTCCATCCTCCTGACATCTGCCCTTTCCATATTGATCACCATTAACAGGGTCACCCCTCAGTCTCCTTTTTTCCAAGCTCAAGAGAACCAGCTCCATCAGCCTTTCCTCATCCACTCCCTTCACCATCTTCATGGCTCTGCACTGGACTCTCTCAAGCAGTTCACTCTGAGACTGCAAACTCCTAGCTGATGAAACAGCACAATCCCTTCTACTACTGCTTTAGTATCATCACAATCCTTTTACATGTCAAGAAATGGAGTTCCCAAAGGTGCCTTGACCAGTAACCAAGCTGTCCACAAGTCCACCCTCCCAGGGCCAAGACTTCTGCTTCAGGTGTTAACCCACAACCACCAGCTCACAGCTCTGCGTCAGAGTGGGCTGCAAAGAGACTGATCTCAGCACTTGTGAGATCAAAAATCCCACAGTGAGTAACCTAGAAGAGCCTCACATCTCCCACGTTCTGATTCCACACCCAGTTCTTCCTTCAAACCACGCTCACGGGTTTGATGTAGGACAAGGAGGGACGGTGATGCACATCCACATCCCATCAGAAAAGGCTCCACTCCTCCCCACAGCCCAGGTTTAGTCTATGTCCAAGCCCTGCCTGTGTCTCCGGAGGTCACTGGGATAGAGGAGGCAGAGAGCCAGGCTCTAAAGAGCTATTTAAGTGATTCCAAGAGCAGTTCTTTCTTTCAGGCCAACTCCACGCTTGAAGCCCACGAGGAGAAGTCCACAGGACTTCAAAGCCTTCCACAGAAATTGGCCTCTGTAAACCTGGAGGGACTGGGATGGAGAAGACCCTCCCTTTGCAGCCATGGATTCCAAGTTAAGGCAAAACACAACTCGCATCCAAGGGGCAGGAGGTGGATCGGAAACAAGAGGACAACAGATCCTTTAGGCCATGAGCCAGCCCTGTCCCTCTCAGGTCAGTGCAGACACTCGCTGCCCATCAGGCTTTTTCCACTGGCCAGGAAGCTGGAGCAGCTCTGGATTTGCAACCAGGCTTTGGCTTCTCGGCCTCATCTCGTTGCCCACAGTGGTCCCAGGGGTGCTGGGATGAAAAGGAACACACCTGCAGAGCAGGAAAACTCACGGTGGAGACTGGTGATGGTTCTGAGAAGGTTCTTAGTGTTTGCAGGACTAGAAAGATGGGGTTTTTTTCCTCTTTCCCCAGCAAGATAAATTAAATGCACAGGGTTCTGACTCCCCTCTGTGTATTTCCCACATAAACATCTCCCTGCACAACGACCAGGCATTTCCTATGCTCGTGGCTCTGATGAAGTGACATCATGCTCTGAGGAAGAGGTTTTCATCCATCACCATCACAGCACTTCTGCTGGGACACCACGAGTCCCCTTCCTGCTCTCAGTTAGCCCACTGACAGAACGACAGACACGGAAATGGGGCTGAATCAGACCCAAACGTCCACGTGTCCACAGAGAAAACAGTCAGGCTCTGCAGCAGAACCTTTTCTCTTACAAACCTGTTGTAGACAGAGATCAAGCAGCACAGTCAGGCTGCACCTAGGATCATAGGATCATTAGGGATGGGAAGGGACCTCGAAAGATCATCCAGTCCAATCCCCCTGCCACAGCAGGATCGTAGAATCATTAGGGATGGGAAGGGACCTCGAAAGATCATCCAGTCCAATCCCCCTGCCACAGCAGCATCACCCAGACCAAGTCACACGTGAACACATCCAGGCTGTTGATTTTCTGACCACAATGAGCCATCCCTTGGTTTTCTACCAGCTCTGCAAGGCTCACTCTGCCATCAATCACCACCTCTGGCTGTGCTTCACAGTCGCAGAGATCTGGAGCTCAGGGACAGGGTTTAGCAGAGGGTTGGGACAGTTGGGTTCAAGGTTGGACTCAATGGGCTTGAAGTTCTTTTCCAACCTGAACAATTCTTGGCACCACAGCTTAGTTCTCTTTGACCTAAGAACATCCTGCACATCTGTATTTTCCCTCCAACCACCTCTGTGCTGCAAAGACTTGTCAGAACATTTTCCATTCACAGTGGACAGTCTGAGAAGGACTTTGTACCCCATCGGTAGCTGAACTCTTTGGACACAGACCCTGAGAAATCCTACCTGAGACCTGCTGGGAAGGATCAATAACTCTCACAAGTTCCTGGAATGTGATTTCTGAAGCTCTCCAGGGTCACTGTCTCACGCTGAGCTGTGCCCAGGCAACCTTCCCCCCATCCCCTGGGCACGCAGACCAAGCTGGAAGAGCTGCTGCAGCAGCTCCGCGGCTGTCGGCTGCGCCAGGGAGTTTCATTCAGACGTAAAACCCCCCAGAGTCCCCCAGATTCCAAAAATACACACGCTGCACATATGTAGCTGCCTTCAGGAACAAAGCAATCTGGTGGAAACATGCCCTGGAAGCAGTCGGGAGAGCGAAGTGCCAAAAGCATGGCCCTGCTGGATGGGCTTTGAAAATCTACTGAGAGGGTTTCCCGTTAACATCCGCGGGTTCGAGTGTGATGGCTCCTCCTGTCACCTGAAGCAGCCTCTGACGATCCACTGTACACTCACAGGGCTCAGTTTGTCTCGGTCTCACGCTGGGTTTTGCCTTCTGTTTGTATCTTGGCAGGAACCAGAGCTGTGCAGCATGAGCTGCTGGGATGGGGTGTCTGCATCAGCTGGGATCTCAGCGGGGAGGGAGGGATGGGGACTTCCTCATTGCCAGGTACCACCCAGCGTTTCACACCTCAGGCTCTCATAGAATCCCAGGCTGGGTTGGGTTGGAAGTGAGCAGAGAGCTCATGCAGCCCCAAGATCCTGCCAGGGGCAGCAGCACCTCCCATCAGACCAGGCTGCCCACAGCCCCATCCAACCCACCCTTGGACACTGCCAGGGATGGAGCAGCCACAGCATCCCTGGGCAACCAGTTCCAGGGCCTCAGCCCCCTCCCAGGGAGGGATTTCTGCCTCAGATCTCAGCTCAATCTTCCCTCTTTGAGCTTGAACACAGACTCCCTGTCCCAACACCAGAGTCCCTTGGAAAACATCCCTCTCCAGCTCTTCTGGAGCCCCTTCAAGTACTGAAAGCTGCTCTGAGGTCCCCCCCTGTGACTGAGCAGCCACAATTCCCTCAGCCTGTGCCCACAGCAGAGGGGCTCCAGCCCTCTGATCATCCTCATGGCCTCAAACACTTCCAGGACATTTTTGTATTGAGGACTCCAGAACTGGAGACAGGACTCCTTTTGAGGTCTCACAACAGCAGAGAAGAGGGGGAGAATCACCTCTTGGGCAGCTCAACTCGATCACATAATCAACACACAAACCACTAAAGGACATCCCAGTGTCACCGAGGTGGCCCTAACGCTACCTGCAGTGCGTCAAGGGAAGAAGAAGTGCCCCTGGCTGCACATTCCCACTAGACACAGGGAGTTTCCACGGGAGCTGGGGTTGTGCAGAGGTGTGGGCACAGCCCCAGGACGGCAGCGACCGGCGATTCCAAGCGTGATTAACACATGCTGGACAGGAGGAGCCCATTTGTATTCCTCAGGCATTTCTCCCTCTCAGCAGAAAGATTAAAAAAACAATAATCCAGCCCCTAGGAAGCAGATGGCAGCTCTGAAGGGCTGAAAGATGGAAAAAAAAAAAAGACTCCACTGACCCAAGACATCAAATTCCACAGTGCAGAACCCACCCAGGCGAGAAATGCTGCTGCTAGTGTGAGCCTCACCTCTTCAGGCATCGTCTGCTCCCTCTCCCCAACAGGCAAAGAAGGGTGAAAAGCTCCTGTCTGATGGGGTGGCTCTTGCTGAGTCACACCCAGGGGATGCTCAAAGCCAAGGGACTGGGGCTGATAGGAAGGGAAGGCAAATTGCAGGAAAAAAAGCCACTAAAAGAAGCCGGAGGCACCATCTCCTGCTGCTTCCTTCAAACCCTGGTCTCAGCTTGAAGGTGACTGACACATTGTCTAGAAGATTCCACACAAACACCCTGAAAATCTGTCACAGACGAGGTGCTGCTTTAACAAGGTGGATGACTGTATTTTGTTAAGATTGCTTGAGGGTGCAGCTCTTCCACCTGAACCCTTCAAAGCACCACGTGCACCTTCCATGGGTGTAAGACACCACACGCCGGTATCACTCCTACCCGTCACCGTATCCTGTTCACCGGACACGTGACAGTGAGAAGAGGGTCTGACAGCAGCTCCTCAAACAGGAGGACATGGATCCTGTAAGAAAGCTGGGAATGGCTGACAGGATGAGGGAAGATGGCTTTAAGCTAGAAGAGAGGAGGTGCTAGGACAAGAGGGGTGGGTTCAAGCTAAAACAGGGGAGATTTAGATCAGATTTAGGAGGAAATCCATCCCTGTGAGGGAGCTGAGGCCCTGCAACAAGTTGTCCTGGGAGGTTGTGGCTGCTCCATCCCTGGCAGTGTCCAAGGGCAGGTTGGATGGGGCTGTGGGCACCCCGGTCTGGTGAGAGGTGTCGCTGCCCATGGCAGGAGGTTGGGTCTGTGTGAGCTCTGAGCTCCCTTCCAACCAAAACCAGTCTGGGATTCTGTGAATTCTTCTCCTTGCTATGGAATAAGAGGATGAAGAGCTGCTGCACAGACAGACATGTCAGTGATTTCTCCCAAGGGAGGCCACATCCCACCCTCTGGACGCACGGAAAAATCTAGGTCAGTCACATCTGCAGGAAGAGGCTGCGCTGTCAGCGGCGTTGCCATCCCAACGCTCGTCTGCTCATCACTGGATCGGAGTCTCCAGGCTCCAGCACGTGTGGGACAGCCCCCAGGCACCCCCTTCCCCTGCAGTGACGGAGCAGAGCAGGGCAGTACAGGAGCGGACCGCGTCCTGCTCAGCTGAGCTTTAAAACATCAGTGCTGCCAAAGAGGCAGAGGGCTGAGAGAGGAGTGAAAGGTGGGATCCAGGGCAGGGAAATAGGAGAAAATCAGCTGATTGACCACAAACAACTGGCAGAGGACTGCAGTGGTTCCACTGCAGCTAAAACCCAGTCACTGCTGTCTCCCCTTCCAGCACTGGGAAGGCAAGTGGCCCAGCCTGGGTACCCGACAGCCAGGGCTGCAGACCCTGTTACACCACAGACCCCAGGCAAAGCCACCCAAGCCTTCATCTGCTCCTCGCAGGAGCAGAGGTGACAGACAGTAGCTGCAGCCCTACGGGGCTAAAAACCCCCTCAAACCCACACAATGACCCCCAACGGCTGCCAGGGCCTGAGCAGCTGTTCCCTCCTGCGTGAACTGGCAGCAGACAGCAAGCGCTTGGCAGGTCCCCTTTGTTCGCTCCCAACCAGACCCCTCTGGAAACCCCATGGGAGCAACAGAGCAGACCCCCACCCAGCACGGCAGACCCCCGCCCAGCACGGCAGACCCCCGTCCAGCACGGCAGACCCCCGTCCAGCACAGCACCAATGCAGTGGGGATGGCTGGAACGGAGCCAACCCAGCAAGGCAGGCTGTTGCCTCTCCAGGAGCTGCACAGCCAGTGCAGCAGAGATTCTAATGGACTTAGAGAGGCTTAAGAGCTCGAGAAGAGTGGCTTCACCCTAGGGGAGTGCTCGGCTCTGTGCGCGGACACACTTTCTTGCTGAGGATTTTGAGGCCGGGCTGAATGAAAGCAGCAAACCCATCACCAGGGAGCTGGGAGTCAGTGAAGCGAGTGAGACCAAGCAAATCAGGGCAGGGGAGAGAAACAGCACCGAGGGCAGCTGTGGGGAGGAGAGAGAGGGCTGTGCTCCTGTGTGCAAACGTCACGAGCTCAGGGAAGCCTCTGCTGACAAAAATCATCAGTGGACATTTTCATTCCAGTGCTAGAGAAATAAATGTTTCATCACCGCAGAACCACCACCCCCAGCTGCTAGAAAGTGAAAGGAGCCCCAGAGCCCAGCACAGCCCATCTGAGGGGCTGATCCCCAGCCACACAGTTCCTCTTGCTCCTCTGCTGCTGGGTGCAAAAGGAAACTTGAGGCTGGTGTCTGTGGAATGAGGCAGCGCTGGGCACACACAGCCCCCCAGACTTGGTGGTCACTCAGAACACTCGGGTTTGTGCTTCCAGCTCCACCACAAGTTCCTGCACAACGACTGTCGTGCCACCTCCTCCTGCGACTGTTTCCACCCTCCTCCTCTGCCCACATTCAGATTCCTGCTCACCTCCAGGAGACAGCTCACCCCAGTAACGTGAAATAGCAGCACCCAGCAGGGTAGATAAAACCCAGTCTTCAGTGGTGGCTCTAAAAGCCAGCTCATGCCCCCCATCCCTTGCTCCAGCACAGCACCCAGCCCTTTTCAGAACCCTGCTCCAAGCTCACATCAGGGTTTAGCCTCTGATCTCCTCTGGAGCAGTTCCACTCCCCCAAGTCACTCTCAGATCAAAACCCAAGAGGTGAGAAAGGACACCAGACTGGGAACATTTCCTCCTAGCAAGGTGGTGATCCTCAGGATGACCCAGAAGACCTGGTGTCAACTCACTCCAAACCTGATGCCGGCAGAGCAGCTCTCACACTCCTGAGAACCTCTGCCACCTGCTCATGAGCTCTAACAGCAGGATAAAGCAGCAGGGAGCAGCCTGCAGCACATGAGAAGGTCCCCTTCATCTTCTGAACCTCCCGAGACACTCATTTCCCAAGCACAAGTTCCCCGTGTTATTAGGGAAACTGCCAGTGGAGCTCCAAAGGCAGCTGGTTTCCAAGTCACCAGGGCAGGGAGAGCTATAATTTCTCTCACTGTAATTTCTCTCTGATTATAACAGTGGTTGACTGAGTCAACGCAGGCAATGTCAGCAAGCGATTCCACTCAAGGACAGCAGAGAGCCAGGAAGCAGCAGAGGCTGCAGGAGGGGGGTGAAACGTGTGGGAGCTGCCCTGGATAGACGCTGCTCTCGCTAGGACATTAAACAGGCTAGAGGGGATCAGAGAGCCACTAAATATACCCAGCTTAGCTTCATCCTTCCTGAATGGTGAGGAGCAGAGACAGGCAATTCTGCCTCCGCTGCAGTCGGGGGCACTTGGTTTCCATGAGGATTTCAGCCATCACAGTTAATGAACAAGACCCTGGGAGGCCACCCTGCTCGTAGCAGAGATCCCTTCCCCAACGGCTCCTGGAGAACTTCTTGCTGTCTACAGCTACCTGACAGGAGGGTGCAGAGAGGTGGGGGGTTGGCCTCTTCTCCCAAGGAACAAGGGACAGGACAAGAGGAAAGAGCCTCAAGCTGCCGCAGGGGAAGTGGAGGTTGGCCCTGAGGAGAAACATCTTTCTGGAGAGGGTCCTCAGCCTGTGGAACAAGCTGCCCAGGGAGAGGGGTTGAATGACCATCCCTGGCCGTGCTTCCCAGTCATGGGGAGATCTGGAGCTCATGGACAGGGTTTAGGGTGGGTTGGGACAGCGGGGTTCAGGGTTGGACTCGATGGGCTTGAAGGTCTTTTTCAACCGGAACGACTCAGGGCACGGGTCCTGCTTCAAGTCTGGAGAAGGGGGACTCAGAACTGCCATCTTTAACTCAACAGGACTGTGGCTCCACAGACTCCATGGATTAAGCCTTCTGTGGAGGACAGCTCCAAGACAGAGACTTTTGCCCACACTCCAGAGGAATGTTCTCTTTCCATGACCTATGGGGGAGCTTAGAAGCTGCCCTGAATGAGCTGGAGCCAGCCTAATGTTCCTCTCTCCTCTTGTGTGGATCATCCTGGAATCCTCCCTTCAGCTTAACACCCAGACCTAGGGCTTTTCCAGTTATCCTACAGCAGTACTGACAAACCCACAGTAACACCAGCCTGAGGTGGGGGCAGAGGAAGGATCAGGCAGCTTCAGAAAAGCAAATGATGGCACCAAGACCAGTCACTTCACCCCTCAGCAGCCCTGTGCAGCAAACCCAGCTCCTCATGCATTAGTGAAGTCAGCTGGAGCTTTGCCTCTGGCACCAAACAGGGCAGAGACAGAAGGATCATAGCTGGAATTCCTGCTCAGATGGCCTCTGTGGAACGAGCAGCTAGAAAAAGAAATGAGCCCTCACTCCTGCGTGAAGCAGGAACACGGGGGAGATGTGGGGGAGAGAAGGGCTGATGCACATCACCACCAGCCTCTCCCCCTCATCCCAAGCAACCAGGGGATGAGCTAGGAAGCACTGGACTGGAGCCAGACCTGCTTCCCAGTGGAATCCACCTCTGCTGATGCCACATGGAAAACAGAGCTGCTCCATTTGACACCAGCAGGGAGTCGGATTCTCCCAGCCCTGACGCTGCGGTAACGGATTTACTTCACAGGGGAACGGACGGAGAGGAGAGCGGGGCTTGGAGACAATAGGTTGCATTCTTGAACTCCCGTGAGCTTCCCTCAGAGGGGTTTGCCATGAGAATTAAAGGAACAACCCTGAACTGGAGCCGAGCTGGGCTGAAGCTCCACTGAAACCAAAGCAGCCATCCCTGGTGAATTCCTGGCCCTGGACAAACCCCTCCCTCGCCTCAGCAAAGCCAGGCTTGCACCCACAGTCCTTCTAAAACCACCAGCCAGCAGAAACCTACCCAGGACCCTTGTTTGAAGTTCACTGGAAAATGTACAGAGGACAAATATGTCCCTGCAGTGGTTGTAAACAGCCCTGAAGTGCCCTCCTGCAAGGGAATGTGACACGAACTGAGGCAGGAAGCCAACGAACCTGTTTGCTTGCCCCAAACGCACAGGAGGAACACAGATGGACTGAAGGGATCTGCAAATAACTGATTCCAAGTTTGCTCCAAGCACAAACGAGGACGGGTTGGTGGACTGGTTTTTCACTGCAAAGCTCACAGCCATCAGTGAAGCTTTTCCAGAGGAACCCAGAGAGCTGAGACCCTCAGCTAGGCACGACCCCACGAGAGGAGGGTCTTCTCTATCTGAGAAGTCCCAGGTGCTGGATTTCAAAGGTACCATGAGACAAATGCCAGCCTGTCACAGAATCACACAGGGTCACAGGATGTTAGGGATTGGAAGGGACCTCGAAAGACTATCCAGCACAATCCCCCTGCCACAGGAGGATCACCCAGACCAAGTCACGCAGGAACACGTCCAGGTGGGTTTTCAGTGTCTCCAGCAGAAGGAGACTCCACAACCCCTCTGGGCAGCCCCTTCCAGGGCTCCACCCTTCTCACATTGATGTGGAACCTCCTCTGTTCCAGCTCATACCCGTTACCCCTGGTCCTATCATTGGGTGCCCCTGAGCACAGCCTGGCTCCATCCTCCTGACACCCACCCTTTTGATATTAATCAACATTAACGGGGTCACCCCCCAGCTCAAGAGACCCAGCTCCCTCAGCCTTTGCTTTGTTTGCACCACGAGGAATCCCGCTCGATAAAAGCTGCCCTGTTTCTCATAAAAGGCAAAAATGCTGCCATCAGCCACAACCCCACCTGCTCTGGGAAAACCCTAAGACCACCCAGGAGGACGCTGCTCTCCGGGGCAGCTCCACGCTTCACGGTGGAAAAACCTTCCTGCCAACACTGTGATTTTGCTGAGAACAGCTGAGCTGACGCAGAGCACAGGCTCCACAGCTTTGAGGTCCAGCAGGATTATTTATCCTGCTCTCCACCGTTCAGCTGCCCATCAGAAGTGTCTCTCCATCATCTCAGCACCTCCCTCAGCAGCCCAACTGCTGCTCTTGCCGCTGAGCTTCAGGAAGGTGGAGTTTGTTCAGAGATGCCCACAGTCCTCATCTACCTCGTGCTCATTTATCAGAGCTGTTAAACTAGCAGAGAGGAAACGGGGGGCTCTGCTCCCACTTCCCCAGCTCAGAGATGGACTCAGGCCCCACAGTCACACAAGCAACACAGACATCAGTGAGAAGGTCCAGGCAGGTCTGAAGGAGGAGGCTCTGCAGAGGGAAAACTCTGCAGTCAAAGCAAAGGGCTGCTTCTGAAAGCTTTGCTGAAGGAACTGGTGCTTCAGACATTTTAAAAGCAGGGGACATGATGCTGTTGAAAAGGCAGACAACAGAGGAAGGAGGCATCTCTAATTCAACTTAACAAGGTCAAACAAAACACTAAATCAAGGGTGAACCAGGTGCACGAGGACACCAAACCAGTGAACTGAAGCCCAAAAGAAAATGCCATGTCAGTGTCAGTCACTCGCAGCGACAGCAAAGGGCTGAAGAGAAGCTGGGTGTTAGCACAGACAGCCAGACCCTGCCCAGATACACTTCCCCCACCCTTCACATTATGTTCTCTGAGTGTGTGAGGTTTCCTTCACACACAAACATCAGGCAATCAAGTGGTAACGTGGTGAAAAGCAATTTCCTGGGTTATTTTAAGGTTTATTTAAAACATTAAACCAGTTCATAGGCCAGACACCAGGGCTTTGCAAGGTCCAGAACCAGAAAGAGAGGAAGGTGGACAGAGGTGGAAGTTGGTCTCTTCTCCCAAGGAACAAGGGGCAGGCCAAGGAGACTGAGGGGTGACCTCATTAATGTTTATAAATACATGAGGGGTGGGTGTCAGGAGGATGGAGCCAGGCTCTGCTCAGTGTCATCTGGTGATAGGATGAGGGGCAGTGGGTGTGAGCTGGAACAGAGGAGGTTCCACATCAATGTGAGAAGGGACTTCTTCCCAGTGAGGGTGACAGAGCCCTGGAAGGGGCTGCCAGGGGAGCTGTGGAGTCTCTTTCTGCTGGAGACATTGAAGACCCACCTGGATGTGTTCCTGTGTGGCTGGATCTAGGTGATCCTGCTGTGTCAGGGGGATTGGACTGGATGATCTTTCCTGTGAAACAGCCTCAAGTTGCCCCAGAGGAAGCTGATGTTGAAACTAAGGAGAAACTTCTTCCTGAGAAGAGCCCTCAGCCCTTGGAACAGGCTGCCCAGGGAGAGGGTTGAATCACCATCCCTGTCCATGTTTCCCAGTCAGGGAGATACAGAGCTCAGGGACAGGGTTTAGCAGTGGGTTGGGACAGTTGGGTTTAGGGCCGAATTGATCCTAAAGGTCTTTCCCAACCTGAATGGCTCTATTATTCTAAGATTTGTTTCTGAGGCACTGACAGTCTCTGTTTGGAGCACTGGCTCCTGATCCCACACTCCACATCAACCAACTCACATCCACCACCAGCCCAGGGATCAAAGATGGCCCATAACCACCCTCGGAGAGGAGGATGCTCTAGTCTAGAAGCAGCTGGGCAGGTCTGACCTGGTTAGAGGCAGGCTGATGCTCAGCTGTGCCTCAGATCTCTTGGATCAGACAACAGACACTAGCAGGAGCTCTCAGACACACATTTTTATTTCTCTGTTCCTTAACTCCCCTCCTGTGAAAAGCCAGCACCTCACAGCACATGACAGAAGACAAGATGCTCAGATATGGTATCACCTTACACCCCTCTCCTCTTCTCCTGTGCAGGAACAGACTCCAGGACATGGTGGTACAGATTATCCACCACCAGCCTCAATGCAACTGAGTGTTTTCTTTCTTTCTCTAGCTCAAAGACTCAGTCAGGGAGTTGTAGGATCCTGAGGCAGACAAACAGCCCCAAAGTCACCCATGAGGCATTTTAGACCCAGAGGGGAAGACCAGGAGTGTCTAATCTCAGTGTCACCAGAACAGCCAGGCTTGTCTGTCTTTTTATTTTGAGATATTTTCATTTCCCCCTTTCTCTCTTCCTCCAAAAGAGGATGTGAGCACAGGAGGGACACAGCTAGCAAAATCTTGCTGCTAAAGCTGCCTGAGTGAGTGGGCATGTGCAAACCCTTAAATAAGTGGCCCAGTTTTCAAAGACACCCATAGTACACCGGCATCAAGCTTCTGGGTGTGGATCACATGATGGACATCTCTCCACACGCATCATGGAGAGAGGAACAGAGACCCAGAAACAGGGACAGTCTGCTACTCATGCTGCAGCCAGAGGTCAAAGTGACTCTGGTCTCAGCAGAGCAGCCCCAAGGGTCTGGCAAAGTCACATGAGGTAGAAAACCCTGCCAGCAGATGAGAGGAGTGAAAGGTCTGACAGCTGCACATGCTGGGGTCTTGCTTTTCCACCCCCTTTTCCACACCCCTACATAAGCTCTTCTCAGATGGCCATCAGCAAAGTCCACTGCAGGCACCTGGTCCAAAATAACCTCAGTTTCCCTGAGGAAGACTAAAGTAAAAGCTTTCTTGGAAGAGAAAAAGCAGCCACTTACTGATCATGGTGGTGCCCCCAGCCAGTGCAGCCTTGGTCCCTTGGAAGAAGTCATCAGCAGATGTCATCCCCTGCTCTGGCATCTGGAAGCGGGTGTGGACATCAATCCCTCCAGGGATCACCATCCTGCCATGAGCTTCGATGGTTTTCACTCCCCCTGGCACAATCAGGTTCTCTCCTATTTGCCTGGGGAAAGAGGGTTCCAACAGCAGGTCAGACACAGACAGAGCCAAGACCCTGCAAGCCCCCCCTGCCCAGCTCTGCTTAACCTTCCTAGGGATTTATTTTCCCATGTGAAGCAACATATGGGATCAGCACACGAAGCTGACAGCATTTGGTCCTTCCCCTTGAAGCTCCTGCATCACTGAGAGCAAAGAGTGCGACTCCTCCAGGACCTCGGGGCAGTATCAGACCGACCAGGAAGGAAAAGGAGCCACAAGGGCCAGCAGCTAGAGAAGGGACTGTGGGGGTCATGGGGTGATCTCTGCACCAAACACAGCTGGAGCCTTGCTGGGACTGGACTGGGGCTGCCAAGTGACAGCCCAATGTCTGAGTCTTGCTACCTAACAACAATTTAGGTCTTAGTGAGGTTCTGGGAGCTTTTTAGTCTCTTTTCATGCACAAATATTACCTAATCCCTGCATAAATATCAACCTATCCCAGTTACCTAATCACAGGATCACAGAACATTAGGGACTGGAAGGGACCTCAAAAGATCATTCAGTCCAATCCCCCAAGAGCAGCAGGATCCCCTAGATCCAGTCGCACAGGAACATGGCCAGGTGGGTTTTAAACATCTCCAGAGGAAAAGACTCCATAACCCCCCTGGGCAGCCCCTTCCAGGGCTCTGGCACCCTCACTGGCAAGAAGGTCCTTCTGATATTTACATGGAACCTCCTATGTTCCAGCTCACACCCATTGCCCCCTGTCCTATCGCTAGATGACACTGAGCAGAGCCTGGCTCCATCCTCCTGAGACCCACCCCTTCCATATTTATCAACATTCATGGGGTCACCCCTCAGTCTCCTCCCAGCTCCAGAGCCCCAGCTCCCTCAGCCCTTCTTCATCAGGGAGATGCTCCCCTCCCTCCATCATCTCTGTGGCTCTGCACTGGACTCTCTCCAGCAGCTCTGTGTCCTTCTGGAGCTGAGGGGCCCTGATGAGACCCTCCACGGTCTCTCTCAGACAGCTCTGGGGGATCTGCAGTGCTGGACATCACACACTGCAGTTCATCAGCGTCGCTGGCTGGCTCCTTCGACTTCTAACCTTGATTAACCAGCCACATGTGCTGAGTGCTCAGCCAGAGCAGGAAAAGTCCCTGTTTGTTATCCCTGGCTCATCCTTTTTTTTTCCTACGAGTCATTTTCCAAATAAATCCATAATATATTTAACGTGCCAGAAACACAGGGTTCAGGACTGGAGACCCAGAAGCCTCGCAGAAAGAGGTGAGAACCCCAGTCCTTAAACTACGGGATCATTTCTAACCCTCAGGGGGTTTGTATTGATCCTTCCAGCACGGAATCACGAAAGGCAGCGCTGAGAGAGACCTCAGGAGGCCATTTAAGTCCAGCTTCCCACCCTAAACCAGAATTAACTGTATCAGGACTCTGAAGCCTGGATTCAGAGTATCTTCCAGCCACCAAACCGGGTGAAATGTTACAACACAGAGAACTTCAACCATCTGTGTCACCCCAGCACGGGGCTGTCCACTGCTCACACCTAAGCGCCTCCTCCAACCCACCATTTGTTAAGTTTGGGACTGTTTGTTCATTTAACACCTTATCCTCACAGTTTGTTTCAGGAGATGGGTTGGTGGTTGAGGGTTTTAGGGCAGATGGGTGGCCTTGACAATCTCAGTGGTCTTTTCCAACCCTGAGGGTTCGATGACTCTGAAGTTCCTCCGTTGCCCACTGGGTCATATAGGAAATATTAACTCTTCACCTCAATTTCACAGAATCATAGAAGTATTAGGGAGTGGAAGGGACTTCAAAAGATCATCTAGTCCAATTTGAAGCAGCTGACTGAGACAAAATTGCTCCTCACTGACCCCACAGCAATCCCTGTACAATCCCAACCAGAACAGGGTTTATCCACTTACTTTATCAACCCATCTTCCATGTAGATGTCTGCATAGAACGACTGGTCGTCGTTGACTATTTTACCACCTTTGATCAGAAGACGATCACTCTGCAACAAAGAGCACAACAGCAAGTAATTAATGCTGAGGGAAAGCTGACGGTGTCACCACTGATGAGATAAAAGAACCCAGAGGGAAACAAGCCCTGCATTATTCAGAGGAGCGTGTCACAGCGCCAGTCAGCTGCTGCACTTTCAACTGGGGAGATAAAATAATTTTACTTCATCTGTGGGTCCTTTAATCACCTTAATGATCAAAACTAAGCTCCACGTGGAAAAGGGATTGGGTTCTGTTGGGCTGGTCTGCTTGGCAGCTTCACTCATACCTGACCCAAGGCCTCCCCTTGAGTACCAGGGCAGTGCTGAGCCTCTCGCTTCAAGAATGAGATGGAGGGGCTGGAGCGGGTCCAGAGGAGCAACGAGGCTGGGGAAGGGACTGGAGGGAAAAGCTGATGGGGAGAGGCTGAGGGAGCTGGGGTGTTGAGCCTGGAGGAGATTCCGTGGGGACCTTCTCCCTCTCTCCAACTCCCTGCAGGGAGGTTGTAGTCAGGTGGAGGTCAGGCTCTTCTCCCAGACAACCAGTGCCAGGATGAGAGGGCAGGGCCTGAGGATGCCAGGGGAGGGTTAGGTTGGATGTTAGGAAGCCCTTCTACCCAAAAAGGGTGCTCAGAGCCTGGACTGGACTGCACAGGGCAGTGGTAGAGTCTCCATCCCTGGAGCTGTTGAAGGGCAGCCTGGCTGTGGCGCTCAGTGCCCTGGTGTGGCTGCTGGGGTGATGTTAGGTCCTGGGCTGGGCTGGATGAGCTTAAGAGGGCTTTTCCAGCCTCAATCATTCATGATTCCGACATCTACCAGCACCTCCTGCAGCCAAAGCAGCCAATGAGACCTTGAGGGATGCGGAACAGCCACATCACAGGGGTTTCTTTTTTTTGTCTTGGTCTATGCAGAGTTTCCTACGTGCACCCACACCCTGGAGTCACCGCTTGGCTAACGGAGAGTCAACTGCTGTCAGGGAAAATGGACCCAAAGTCTGTTGCCAGTGGTTACACAACACAAACAAAGGCATTCTGTCCAACTCAGGGATGTTTGGAGGCAGCGGATGCTTTCACTGCCTTCCCAGAGCTCTGCTGCATCATCGGGTGGAAAGAGGCACCTATTAGCAAACTGAGAGCAGCATTTCAGAGCCAGTGATTAACGCTTCCTCATATTAGAAGGCAGGCTGACAGGCGCAGGGGTGACCAAGGCAGCCACCAGGCCTTTACCTCAGCCCAGACTACCCCTCACTTTTGCAAGATTTTAGCTCAAAACCAGATTTATCCCTTTTGTTTTGCAGGGGAGGGCAGTTAAAAGCGACCCCTGCGCTCCTCTGGTTCCTTCGCTCGCCTCCTCGCAGTCAGGCACCGGCACGTGGCGCCACGCTCGGGCTGAACCACACCTTGGCCCTTGCGTCTGCACTCAGCGCCCACTCTCTCCCCTCCTCCCCAAAACGCCTTTGTACAAGAACAAAGCTGCAGCAGAAGGGCGCAGCCAGGCTGAGGAAGATGAGTGGGGAGTGAAAAAAGGAGGCAGAGAGCAGGACTTGAACTTGCAGGTGCCCCGGTCTTCCAGCAGATGCACCCAGGGCGGTGACAGTGGCTCTCGGGGTCCTCATTTCAGGGTAGGACCCCGCTCAGACAGACAGACCAGGCGTTTCCCAAAGAGCTTCTCATCAAACCACGAGGCTGGAGTGCCGCGTCCTGAACGGACACGAGCTCTCTGGGTGCTTTTAGCACCAGGAGGGCTCCACGAATTGCATCAGCTACTGATTGATACCGTTATCTCCATCTTTTATATAACTGCTCGCCATCGACGAGATGCTGAGTGTCTCCTTCCCCCTCCTTCTCTCCCTTCTCCTTCCTCCCACCACCGCAGTGGCGAGTTTCCCCGAACAACAGCCACCCATGAAACTAAAACAAAGGCAGAAAACCCCAAGATTTAAATTTAGAGTCTGCCGTGAATGCCAATAAGGCTGAATGAATTAACTCGGGGCGTGAAAACCCCCCTTGTCTTTCAGCACCAGCCTCTCCAGCACACACGGTCCTAGATGTTTACCAGCTCCAGAAACACTGCGGTATTTGTGCCCACACCTCTGCTGCAGCCTCCTGGTGCCGTTAAAAACGTCGGCTGTGAGTCGAACCACCCTCTTTGGCCACCGACAGCCCAAGTCCTAAAGCACCAGGCATCGATTTGGAAAGAATAACAACAATTCTACATCTTTAGGGACAGAGAGAAACACAGCCCGGGTCGTTTTAATGCTGCTTCTGCTCTTAGCAGGTCTCCTGCTGCGGCTCTGGAATCAGTGCAGATCCTTCTGCTCATCTCAAGCACCTTGGAGACAAAAGCGCAGGCAGCTCCCAGCCCTGCCGGGGCCTGCCGCGACATCTGCACCTATTTACCCCGCTGGCGCGGCCACAACGGGGACAGCCAGAGCCCCCGACTGTCCTGCTTCTCCCACCGTTAGGCTCTGGGAGTGCACTCTGGGGTTCACAGACACTGAACAAGCCCGGGTTCTGGGTTTGGTTCCCTGCCCGTTATCTTTACGGGGGCATCGCAGCGGGTGCAGAGGCATAAATCAGAGTCAGAAGGAAAATGCGTCACGCTGCTGCTGGCCCCTGACAGCGCCTCGGCAGCACCTTCATCAGGATTTAAACCCCGGCACCGCTTAAAAACCTGCACCATTGGGTTCCTGGAGGGGATCTGTGCTTCCCCCATCCCAAAAAATAACCCCAAAAACAGGATGGTCCATCTATCGCGCTCTGCGCATCCCCTGCGATCCCGAAACATCCCTGAAAAGGGAACGGCCCAGCCCAGCTGCTCCTGCAGCAGTGTCACACTCCACGGCTCCATTTCCCAGCGCCTTCCGCTGCCTCCGAGGCTGAGGAGGGAGAAGTGGGAATGAGGAAGGAGCAGGCTGGGTGTGTCCAGGGGATGCGAGAAGGAGCCGCTGCCAGGGATGGGGAACTGGTGTCACAAAACCACAACTGGCTGTGGCAGCCTGTTAGCTGGGCATGATCTGCCTTACGTAAGGAGAGGTGTCCCTGGAGCTGCAGCACCTGCCCTGGATCAGCTCCCACAGCCCTGAGATAGGAACGGGGCTAGGATAGGGCAAGGATAGGGAAGGGAAAGGATGGGGAAGGATGGGGCAGGGATGGGGAAGGGAAAGGGCAGGGAAAGGGAAAAGGCAGGGAAAGGAAAAGGGAAGGGAAAGGATAGGAAGAGGACAGAAGGGATAGCGAAGGGAAAGGGGACTGACAGAGAAGCCCTCTGCCCTGCAAGGGGGTCCATCCCCCCATCTCCAGGCAGCCCCTGTCCCCCTCCCCAGAGCCCCCCGGCCCGGCCATCGCCCTC
>VXBP01010616.1:825606-943030 GCA_013400115.1 Rhinopomastus cyanomelas | reverse complement strand
GGGGCTAATGCTCGCTGCCTATTGTCCCCCCGACAATAGCGATTTCTCTTTTCCTCCCTCTCCACCAGCAGGGAAAAAAAATGAAGAAAATGAAATAAAAGCCCCTNGGGCCAGCGCCGGCGGCCACAACGGCGGCGCGGAGGGGCCAAGGCGCACGCGCAGAGTTGCCCCCTGCCCGCTCCATCAGCAGCTCGCAGCGCTATTGGCTGAGCGCCTGCGGGCATGCAAATGAGGCAGCCGGCCGGCCAATGGGAACAGCGGAAGGGGGCGCTATGTAAAGTGGCGCAATGGGGACAGCAGGGCGGTGGTGGGGAGGAGGGGGCTGCGCTTGCTCCCGGTTCCCGCTTCCCCACCCAGGGCCGCTGCAGAGGGGCCGGCAGCAGGGGAAAACCGGCCCCTGCGAAGAACCACCCGCTCCTTGTACCCCCGCTGAGGCTGCTCGCAGCCTCCGTGTGCTCTGCGCCCCCCAAAATCAGCAAATTGCGGGCAGGGGAAAAGGCGGGTTGAAGGTTCCCCGGCTCTGTCGTGAGGGCCTGGTGCTGCTCCTGCTTCAGCAGCAGCCTGGGGTCACACCCCACCCCGCAGGCACTGACCTGAGGTGGGGGCACTGGGCTTTTCCTGCCATCCCAGTGCTAGAGACGCCAGGTTCAGTGCTTCGGCCGCTCTCGGAGCCCTAAAATTTCCCCCTGAACTCCACACGCTGCAGCTTCCAGGAGAGAAGCTCATGACGTGGTGCAAACATGGCCTCCTGCTCTGGCCCCGCCACCATGACCAGAGACCGGAGCATAAGATGCCCGTCCCCACTCACCTGGTCCCATCAGTGGCTCTGGGGAAGGTAGAAAACACCCGGAGCTCTCAAACAGCCCGAACTCACTTCTGCCTGAAGGTTGGCACAGAGTTAGCGACCGGTGAGCACTCACCTTCTTCCCTCGGCCGTGAGGGGATCTCGCGTCACGCAAAGCAAACTGAGCTGCTCCTGTTAGGAAATGATGTGATACAGAATCACGGGATGGTTTAGGTTGGGAAGGACCTTCAAGCTCATCGAGTCCAACCGTGAACCCACCTGTCCCAACCCACTGCTAAACCCTGTCCCTGAGCTCCACATCTCCCCAACCAGGAAACACGGCCAGGGGTGGCCATTCAACCCCTTCCCTGGGCAGCCTGTCCCAAGGGCTGAGGGCTCTTCCCAGGAAGAACTTTCTTCTCAGGGCCAACCTGGGGCAGCTTGTGACCACTGGCAGCTCGTTCCTTGGGAGAAGAGACCACCCCCCCACCTCTCTACACCCTTCTTTCTTGTACTGAGCGTCCCAAAACCAAACTCGGCCCTTGAGGTGTGGCCTCACCAGACCTTTACACACCCAGCTAGATCCGTGAAGGAAACGCAAACCTTTGGTGCCTTCCTGCCGTAAACCGGTGTAGAGGCGACACGTGTTCAAACAGACTGACTACCAGCACCTCTTATGGACATTGGTTTGTGGGAGGCTACACGGAAAAGAGTGGACGAGCTCTGTGTGGGTACAGGGAGGGCACCAGACATCACGTAGGTAGCTGATACCCAAATCAGCGAGTAGCCAATTAGTAGCCAATGAAGAAGTGGCTCGTTTTAACCAGCAGCAAAATGATTCATCTGTTTAGCCCGTAGGGTTTTAATTTTGATGAGGTGATTAGAGTAGATGATGCTAAACGAGTGATCCTGCCCCTTTCTGATCTGTGCTGGAAGGAGTTTTGAAACCTCAGCGTGTTTGTGCTCAAAGGTTGCTCCAGTAAAGGAGGTCTAAATTATTCAAGTGGTTGCACACTGGCTGCTTTAGGAATGGATGTTGCCTGCTGTAGAAACACACATGAGGGCTGGTGATCATGAGGGATGGAGAAGCTAAGGGACAACACTGGGATGAGATCAAGTGAGGAACAGAGTCAGACATGAGATGTCCACTTGCTCCTTTCCAGTTCCAGAAGCTGGTTTGTTCCCCTGGTGAAGCCACCATTGGGAGGATAAAATCCCCACAACAGTTAAATGAAGAAAGACATGAGGGGCATGAGGTTCTAAGTTAACAGAGAAGAGTTGAACCCCCTCCTCCTCAAATCCTTCAGGGCTGCGTCCAGTCCAGCCATCCCAAAGCCACTACCTGCCAAGGTACTGCGGGAAGCGGTGAGATTTCTAGATCCTGCTGGTGCTCTTTGTCTTCCCCAGGGCTGTTAATGCACCCGGGAGGCTGAGCAGGCTAAAATTAGAAGGTGCTACAGAGCACAGGCCCTGCCAATCCCTCCTTGCCAAACGTTAATGAAGGGATGAGGGATGGTTTGTCAGCCCAGCCCAGCTCCCTGGCTGCAGCCACCACGGCAGGACCAGCAAGGCTGCTGCAGCCAAGTCACATCAGCGGCAGAGGAGCAGCAAAGGAACAGAAATATCTTCAATTATGCTGCATCAGCACTTCAGAAGGCCCTGACAATGAGCTGCAAATGACAGAACCGGGGAGGAAACACACAAAATGGACCGTTACACCCATATGGCACCGCCGCCTCTACCCCAGGCACACACAGGGCTGTGCTCTGCACTGGTGGAGTGTCTCTGGCTCCTCCTCAGGCTTAGGCTAGTTGTGGGGGTACTATAGGATCATCATTTCAAGGAATCATTAGGGATTGGGAGGGACCTTGAAAGATCATCCAGTCCAATCCTAGAATCATAGAATCGTTAGGGATTGGAAGGGACCTTGAAAGATCATCCAGTCCAACCACAGAATCATAGAACCATTAGGAACTGGAAGGGACCTTGAAAGATCATCCAGTCCAATCATGGAATCATTATGCACTGGGAGGGACCTCAAAAGATCATCTAGTCCAATCCCCCTGACACGGCAGCATCACCCAGACCAAGTCACACAGGAACATATCCAGGCAGGTCTTAAACGTCTCCAGTGAAGAAGACTCCACAACCTCCCTCAGCAGCCTGTTCCAGGGCTCTGTCACCCTCACTGGGAAGAAGTTCCTCCTCATATTCACATGGAACCTCGAGATAGAAGCACAGTTGACCCTCCAAAGGCCTGGCAGCTGGGAAGCAGCAGAGCTTGCTCAGATCTGCTGAGCTGAGACCTGTTGAATAGGTCGGGCTGCCTCCAGAGACCCAACCGTAAAGAGCTGCCCAGACTAAGAGCCTTCCTGGTGCCTCTGGAGATGATCTTAACCGTGAATTATGAGGCAGCATGGCCCAGAGGCAATAAAGCAAGGCCGTGATGGATGCCTCATGGAATACCCTAGACAGGAGAGACACAAAGAGATTTGATTACCCTTATCTCTGCCTGCAGAACAATATCTTCTGATTTAATGTGGAATAATTACATCCCTTTTTTTTTATAATCCTCCGGACACTGAAGACCTCAGAAAACTAAAAACCAGCTTGTCCGTCTCTCGTAATTATTTCAGTGGAGATTAATTACAAGACCTTCCTGCACAGTGGCAGAAAGGGCAACGGCGTTTTGAACCCACTTCAGCGGGCTAAAACCCTCCCACTCATCTCCACTGCCTCCAGCTGATTGTCACCCATCCCCATCAGCTCCCAGCACGGTCCTTTGGTGGCTGGAACAGAGCGGGGACCGTCCTGGGCTGCTCCTGACACAAATCGCAGCTACCGTCAGCCTCAAGCTAAAGAAAAAGCAGCAGTAGGGCCTCTGGCCCACGGTGCAATAATTTATGCGAGTGAGACCTTCAAGAGCCTGTAAATTAGCATCTTTTCCCTTTGCACCACAATTTGGATTCCTATCACACAGAGCTGGTGGATCCAGGGAGTGTCAGCTCCAGGGTTGAGAATAACGGGCTGACTTCAGGGTGTGATTTGCCTCCACTTCGTTCTGATGGGGTTTTTATTATCCCGATACCCTTCAATCACAAAATCACTCATCCTTTTCAGAACTGATCAGTCAGCTCTTCCCACCCGTGTCCCACAGGACGTTGCCGCATCAGGCTGCCCAAAATTAGCTGCAAAGCCCTTGGCTCTCAAAGCCAGGAGGGCTGTTCCCCTTATTCCCGACACCATTCCCCTTATGACACCCCTAAGTCACGGAAAGTTACCCCATCAGCAGGAGCTTCAGCACAAACCAAAGGCCTCTGGGGTGGCAAAGGTGTGGCTGGGTCTGGCAGACCAGGTTTGTTGTGGTGTGGAACACAGTCCACTCCTAACACGAAGCTGACCTGAGTGCCCCTGGAGTCAGGGCCAGCCTTGGTGGCCCCACCGATTGTGGCACCTATTCACCCGTGTACTTGGGGCTGGAGGGAGCCCTCAGGTTCCTGTGGTAGGAAGAAGCAGAGTAGGGTCTGATCTGGGGCGGGCGAGCCCCCAGCGACACTGCTGGTAACATCTCCCACATCTCAAAGCAGCAGAAAGCAGCAAACAAACCCCAGGGTGCCTCCTGTCCCATAAACACCCCCAGTAAAAAGCAGGGAACAGTCTTCAGAAGGACAGACTGTGCTCTCAGCCCACTGGAGGACTCCTCACAGCAGCTCCTTCCCCATGTGCCCGCCGCTCGCAGCGAGCTGGGCTGGGCTTCATCCACCTCCACTCCTGCGGCCTGTGCAGAGGAGCCAGCAGGGTCAGGGGAGGCAGTGAGCATTTTGGGGCTCACGCTGGAGTGAAGGCTCTTTAAACCCTGCTAGTGAGGGGAGCAAACGTGCCCGGGCAGCCAGACCTGTGGGCTGAGTGGGCTTTGCCTCAGGAAGAGGATGGGCCTTATGACACCATGACACAGGAGGAGAGGGAGAAAATACCTTCAGGAGTCTTACAAGGCTGGGAGGAGTTCAGTGGGTTTCTAAGAGAACATCACCTTCCTCTCAAAGTCCTCCTGAGGCACAAATTCCCCCTGTAGCCAGAGGCCTGGATTACAATCAGAATTGAAATAGAGCTGCCGGGGGTCCTCCACTGAGAGCAGGGGTAGGAGGTTCCCAGGAAGAACCCTGCAGGGCTTTGATCGCTGTCTGAGGAGGCTCAGCGATGCTCTCGCACTAACAATCGCATTTCAGTCCCCGGGAGCTGCATTCGCCGCCTGGGTGGGGCATTTGCTGCCGCTGAGCTGGGGGAAACCGCCTAAGAAACGAAAAAGTCGGTCTCTAGCACCAAATAGGGAGGCAGGGCGGGGAAAGGGAGGGTGTCTGGGGGTGCGGGGGGGTTCCTGTCTTCTTCACCCTCCTCCCTGTGCACACACACACACCTGCAGAGAGCACACGGAGAGCATTAGAGGTCTGGCAATACGGCTCCAGGGGACCAGCTGCTTCTCAGAGGCCACTGAGTGCCACACAAGCACACACGAGTGACATAAAAGCAAGAGCCTGCAGGGCTGGGAAGAACACAGCCCTTCCGCAGCCTGTCGCGGGCTCCAGCTGCACCTCACGCGCACACGCACACACACACACACATCCACCCGCCCATCCACCCATCCATCCACAGGTACCCACCTTGTCATTCAGGTTCTGCAGCGCCTCCTTCCCAGTGGCACTCCTGATCTCCACCTTTCTCCCGAAATCAACAGATGGTTCCCCTCCCTTCCCGCTCTGCCTGGAATAGACGGACTGAGCATCCGGACCCAGGTGGGCAACGTCCTTCTGCTTGGCCACCACTTTGTTAGATCCGCGGCCCACCGAGAGCGAGTTGAAGTCGATGGTCTTGTTCTCCAGGGAGCCTTCCACCGGGCAGAACATGCCACAGAATTTCTGCCGGGGCTTGGGACTTCCCGAGCCCAGGTTTTTGAAGAAGGCTGGGACTTCTTCTTCCTCACCTTGCCGGCCACACTGCTTCCTCTCAGCCATGGCTCGGGTGGGCTCCCTGCTAGGGAAGAGAATGACAGCAGTAACCAGGAGGATCCTTCACACACACACACGCACAGACATGGAAAAAAGGAGAGGGGAAAAAAACGGAGGGAGCTGGCTCTGGGTCCTAGAGCCACGGGCACATCAGCTGCAGAGGTCCCCAGCCCCCATGGGGTCGGTGCAGCCTGTGGCTCGATCGGGGGGTCTCTGATACAACGTAAAGTTGAGGGACGGTTGGGGCAGATCCTGCTGCAATCGAGGGAGGAGGGTTTCAAGTTCCCAGCAGCCAGATGGAGAGGGAGGGAAAAAGAAGAGGGGGGGGAGAGGCAAAAAAAAAAGCTCACTCTGCAGCAGAACCTGAGGAGCGATCCGGAAGTGATGCGGCCGGTGAATTGGCAAATGGACTCGATCAGGTTGGAGCAGCAGCCCCCACCACCCCCTCCCCTTCCCCGCCCCTTCCCCAGCGCTGCTGCTGCTGCTGCTGCTGCTGGGGCTACAAGTTGCCCAGAGGCTGGTGGAGACCGACCCCCCCACACACCCCTCCTCACCTCGGGCTGCTCCCGACGATGGGCAGAGGGGAGCAGCGGATCCTCTCCTGGCCCCGCAAAGGAGGAGCCGGGCAGGGCTGGGGAAATCCTATTGTTCCTCACTTTGCCCGAAGCCGCAGGGCGGGGAGGGCCGAGCCCGGGGAGGAGAAACGCTGACTCAGCTCTCGGGGGTTTGGGGAGACCTTTGGGGCGAGTCTGGGGGAAAGGCTGATGGATGGGTCTGCGGAGAGGGGAACAGACGGGGGCGGGGGGACTGCGAAAGGAGCCCTCCGCCAGCACTCACCTCCAGGTAATTAGTGCCCTCGCAAGTCAATTAAAGCCTCTGCAGCGCCAGCAGCCCCCGACCCCTCCCCGAAGGGTTGTGAGAGGAGCCACCAGGGCTGGTCTGTGGCGAGGGGGCCGGTCCGTGGCCAGCGGGGCCGGTCCGTGGCCAGCGGCGCCCCGTCGCTGTCCCTTCAGCACCACCCGCCCGCTGCGGGAGGCAGCGCGGGGGTCCCGCAGCCCCGTCCGGTCCCTCGCAGAATCCCCAGCCCCCCTCCCCACGCTGAGCCTAGCGGGAGCTGCCGGGCTCAAACCCCTCCTCTCCCTCCTGCTCTTCCTCGGGGCTGGGGACAGCTGTGGGGGAGCCGGGTTTAACTTCCTCCCTGGGGTTTGGACCCAAAATGAACCGGGGGAGGGCTGCCGCAGCCTCTGTGGAAGGCAGGAGACCCCCGGATCCCAAAGGGAGGGGTGCAGCACAGCATGGGGTTCGGCTTGCCCACCTCCACCTCAAGTCCCTTATTAAGACCAGCGAGGTGGGTCCTTGAGGCTGGTCCCTGCGCCGGGCGGCTCCGAACCAACCCCGATGGCCAAGCCGTTGGCTGCCATGCATTATTCATCACCGCGCCTCTGCCCGTGCATATATTAAATGTCAATTTGGAGGCATCTGCGTCCACATGGCTACACCGAGCACCTCCAGCACACTCGGGCCGCTAAACCCCCGCCTTCAATGGCCACAAATACATAAGATGGAAGAATCACAGAGCTGGCTCCCCCTGCAAATCACTGCTTCCCCAATGGAAGGTGGGGAAAACACAAACCTCCTGGGCAAGGTCACCACCAAGCGAAGCCCTGTAATAAATGCACGGCGTGGCGGCAAGAGGCTCCAGACTAAAAGGAAAGGACTAAGCCTGGGGCCTGGCCCTGAAGGATGAAGATGATGTGCCCTGATAACTAATGAAGGAGGGAGAAATCCAAAGCCTGAGGCCCTCTGCGGGAAAAGCTCCACCTCCTTCCCCTTCTGGGACCACACCGGAGGAGCAGCCGGGGCGGCAGCCGCGCTGATCTCAGGTGCTTTGCTGGGGACTGGGGGCCACCACATGGTCTCTCAGGTACACGGAGGTCCTGTATTATTTAAGGTTTCTCAATATTAATGGCGACAGCGTTGCTGATCGGGCAGCGCGCAGAGCGCTGAGAGAGGCGCTGGCCAGCCGGGAGCCTTGAGGCGATGGTGTCGACACGTTCTGCAGTTGGCTGAAATGCATGTGGTGGCTTTCAGGAACAGCTCTAAATACAGCTCGTTCATCACTTGGCACGTCCTTGGAAGATGGCTGGATGGCCACGGGCCTCTGTGGAGGGAAGGGAAGAGCAAGCTCTGCCAGTGCACTAGCCCAGAGGCTGTCAAGTGACCGACAAGAAAACCCTGCAGATGCAGCTGCAGCTTCCAAGTAAAGGTCACTCCAAGAGCTGAGACTCCACACTGCACAGAGCTGACTCTTCTCCAGCAAACCCTCAAAACACAGACAGCAATCACATACTGAGCAGTGACCCACCACTTCCCCTTGAGGAACCTGAGGCCACACCCAGCAGTGTCTTCTCCTGTGTCTGTACTTCCCACTGGGCTTGTGGGAAGCCTGTCCCAGCCCCACATAATCAAATTCAGGGTGATCTCAATCACCCACGGGCGATGCTGGCACTCCAGAAGAATCACAAGGAGTCCTCCTTCAAGTCTCTTTTCCCTTTGGGATATTTCACTGGGTGCTTGTACACCCTCTCTGTCTTTATGGCCATTTTCTGGACATGGGAAAGCACTGAGTGAATCTCAAATGCAGAACCTATGGAATTCAAAGCAGCAGAACTTGAGGAGTGTCCAGCTGGGGTGAATTCTAACAATCATTTTCATTGTACTCGAACTGAAACATGGTGATGCCCCCTACTTGACCCCACAACTGCCTTCCTAGATACCCATTTTCCAACAAGGAGGGTTCTGTCGTGAGTAAAGCTCAACCAACCAGTACACTGGGAACTGAGACTCCCCCCAAAACCTCTCTTTGGGACCAGCCATATGAACCTATTGCCCACAGAAGTCTCATTGAGCCTCTCTAAGCACCGAGTTATTGTTACTGAGGCTGGAAAAGCCCTCTGAGCTCAGCCAGCCCAGCCCAGGACCTAACAGCACCTCAGTGGCCAGACCAGAGTGCTAAGAGTCACAGCCAGACTGGCCTCCAACACCTCCAGGGATGGGGACTCCACCACTGCCCTGGGCAGTCCAGCCCAGGCTCTGATCCCCCTTTCCATGAGGAAGGGCTTCCTGACATCCAACCTAACCCTCCCCTGGCAGCTCCAGTCCTGCCCTCTCGTCCTGGTTGTCTGGGAGAAGAGCCTGACCCCCACCTGACTACATCCTCCCTTCAGAGAGTTGGAGGGAGGGAGAAGGTCCCCCTGAGTCTCCCCTTCTCCAGGCTGAACACCCCCAGCTCCCTCAGCCCCTCCCCAGCCTCGTTGGTCCTCTGGACCCACTGCAGCCCCTCCATCTCATTCTTGAAGCGAGGGGTCCAGCACTGCCCCCAGTACTCTAGGGGAGGCCTCCCCAGTGCCCAGTACAGGGGGACAATGACATCCCCACCCCTGCTAGCCACAGTATTGCTGATACAAGCCAGGATGCCTCTGGCCTTCGGGCCACCTGGGCACCCTGCTGGCTCCTGTTCAGCTGGTTGTCAATCAGTACTGCCAGTCCCTCTGTGCTGGCTGTTCGGCGGCCACTGAGCCAGAACAGGAGGTGGTCGTGCTCTAAACAGGGAAATAACCACATTTCACTGAAAAATCCCAGCTGAGGATAATCCCGTGGGCTCAGATAATCCCACGGGGGGTCTGTTTTCACTCAGAACTCCATCGATGGCTTTGAAGATGACACTGACTCTCATCTGAATTTCATAAACCCAGCACCAGGAAGAACAATCCCTCGGACAACGGCTCGTTCCCAGCAAGGGTGGAGAAACACGGGACAGCAACATGAAGGGGTGTCAGGGGGATCTGCTCGGGGGTGTCCAGTGACAGCCCAAGGGGGGGCAGGGACAAGCCCCAGCAGAGGAGGTTCCATGGGAACAGAAGGAAAAGCTTTTTCACCGTGAGGGTGACGGAGCCCTGGCCCCAGCTGCCCAGAGAGGCTGCGGAGTCTCTGTTCTGGAGACTTTCAAACCCACCTGGCTGTTTCTGTGCGACCTGATCCTGCTCTGGCATGAGGGTCAGACCAGATGATCTCCAGAGGTGTCTTCCAGCCCCAAACAGCCTGTGACAAACACAACCTGGGAAACAAACTGGGTTGCCAGTTCACACTGGTCTGACAGTCTCCATGCAGCTGACTTCATACTCTGATCGCGTATGGAGCGCGGATCGGTTCTTCTGCTGCCGTGGTGGGTAACTAACCTGGACCCTTACCTGCAGATACATCATGGGCCAAGTGTTAGTTTGTCAGCTCCTGTCATTCACCACCAGTACCACCCAGTAGAATAAAAGGGACAAAGAGGGAAGTGAGTGGAATCACAGCTTTCTTCACATCATAGCACGGAGGACGCATCGAACAGCGAAGGACTTCTCTCAGGGTTATCTGGACACCGTGGAAAAGGGCAGCGATGAGCAGAGAGCTCACCCAGCCTGCCCAGGACTTCGAGGAGAGCGGTGGCGGAGCCGCCCTGATTGAAGGCTCTTTGTGGCAGAGCACAAAGTGCTAAGTGACAGGAGCGCTGCTGCCTGGACAAAAGGCAGCCCCTGCCTGGGGAGGTGCCCTGGAGCAGACGAGGAAAAGGACCGACTGCACAAAGGGTGGAATCACAGAACATCAGGGTTGGAAGGGACCTCGAAAGATCATCCAGTCCAATCCCCCTGCCACAGCAGGATCCCCTAGACCTGGGCAGAGTAGAGGGGGAGAAGAACCTCTCTCGATCTGATCCACCTTCCGATCCACCCCCAGGACGCTGTTGGCCCTCTTGGCCACAAGAGCCCACTGCTGGCTCATGGCCATCCTGCTGGCCACCAGGACCCCCAGGTCCCTTTCTCCTGCACTGCTCTCCAACAGCTCAGTCCCCCACCTGTACTGGTACCTGGGGCTGGTCTTGCCCAGACACCAGACTCTACCCTGTCCCTTGTTATCCTTCATGGAATTTCTCCCTGCCTGAGGCGCAGGCTCAGCGTAGCAAGAGGTGGCAGCGACTAACCGTGTTTCCAGAACATTCCTTGAGCACTAAGGAACAAAGCGGAGCCTAAACGGCTTCGCTGGGCTGGAAGTGCTCTGGCAAAGCACAACAACTGAGAGACCGAGTTGTCTGCAGAGAAATCATTAAGCAGCTTCCCTTTGGGATCTGGTAATTGCTGGAGCACTCGACAGCTTTTCTTGGCATCGAGCTCTCAAAGACGAGGGCCGGGACTGCGGAAGCACCAGAGACCAGCAGAACGTCTTTTGATAACCGGGTGAGGTCCATTCAAACGCCGACACAAAGCTCATTTATTTCCACAGTCCCTTCATTTCTGCTTATCCTGCACCTCTCTCTTCCTTTCTGGTTTGTCCTCACAACCTCACCTCGCGCCAGCCAGCCCTGGCGATTCCTGCCAGCCACGGTTTGTTGCCAGCGGGTTCGAGCCCATGGAGGCAGATGGTTTGAAAACCACATTGTGCCACCGTGCCCACCGCCGGCAGCACAAACATTGAGTCAATTAGAAGGGGATTTTCCAAAGGCACAAATGGAAATGAGGCACCAAACTCCTGGTGACTTCCAGTGGGAGTGGAGAGTCTCATTGCCTTCAAATCCCTCCTCGCTCATTCTGTCCTTAGAAACAGGGTGGTTAGCAGATCGAGAGAGGTTCTTCTCCCCCTCCACCCTGCACTGGTGAGACCACATCTACAGCCTTGTGTCCAGTTCTGGGCCCCTCAGTTCAAGATGGAGCTGCTGGAGGGAGTCCAGTGTAGAGCAACGAGGATGATGAAGGATGTGGAGCACATCCCTGATGGGAGAGGCTGAGGGAGCTGGGTCTCTTGAGCTTGGAGAAGAGGAGACTGAGGGGTGACCTCATTAATGTCTACGAATATTTGAGGGGTGGGTGTCAGGAGGATGGAGCCAGGCTCTGCTCAGTGTCATCTAGTGATAGGACAAAGGGCGATGGGCGTGAGCTGGAACAGAGGAGATTCCACATCAATGTGAGAAGGACCTTCTTCCCAGTGAGGGTGATGGAGCCCTGGAAGGGGCTGCCCAGGGGTGTTGTGGAGTCTCCTTCTCTGGAGACATTTCAAACCCACCTGGATGTGTTCCTGTATGACTTGGTCTAGGGGATCCTGCTGTGTCAGGGGGGTTAGACTGGATGATCTTTGGAGGTCCCTTCCAATCCCTGATGTTCTGTGACTCTATGAAAAGAAATGGGTGTGAGAAGTCCCAGCCTGCTCTGAAACCAGCAGCTCCACAGCTACTCCCAGCACGATAACCACGGACAGAAGCAGCGGGGACCTCTCTGAAGCGTTTGGCCCTTACAAGTGCCAATGAAACTGCTGGTTTCTCTGGGGTCTGCAGATGCCCTGTGCTGTCCTGAAGCTTTGTGGTGGCTTGTGTGGATTGATGACAGCTGAGGATGGAGCCTGCTGCTTCCAGACAGAGTCATTAAGAGAACGCGCCTGCCGGGCCGCAGGAAGGCAGCATT
Organism: Rhinopomastus cyanomelas; assembly: GCA_013400115.1. Taxonomy (NCBI): domain Eukaryota; kingdom Metazoa; phylum Chordata; class Aves; order Bucerotiformes; family Rhinopomastidae; genus Rhinopomastus; species Rhinopomastus cyanomelas. The sequence goes on along the minus strand of VXBP01010616.1, from coordinate 930,746 downwards.
AAATATTCACATTTCCTCTGGACACCTCTCGAAGAGCACAAGAGCTGAAACCTCTGTGAGCTCCACAGGAAGCAGCTATTGATCTGTGGACTGCAAGTTATTTACAGTTTTGCCAGTCTTTTCCCAAAAGGACCCAAAATGGACAACGATGGCATTTACTATCCCAACGTGGCTTAAAACAGAGACCTTCCAAGCCATCATAGTGACGTGGAACCTCCTCTGCTCCAGCTCACACCCACTGCCCCTCATCCTATCACCAGATGCCCCTGAGCAGAGCCCAGCTCCATCCTCCTGACACCCACCCCTCACATATTTATAGACATGAATGAGGTCACCCCTCAGTCTCCCCTTCTCCAAACTCAAGACCCAGCTCCCTCAGCCCTTCCTCATAAGGGAGCTGCTCCACTTCCTTCATCGTCTTCATTGCTCTACACTGGACTCCCTCCAGCAGCTCCACGTCCCTCTTTAACTGAGGGGCCCAGAACTGGACACAAGACTGGACAAGAACTGAACAAGACTGGATGTGGTCTCACTAGGGCAGAGTAGAGGGGAAGAAGAACCTCTCTCGATCCGCTAACCACCCCCCTCCTGATCCACCCCAGGAGGTGGCTGGTCCCTGCAGCTCCTGGGCTCAGGACCACGCCGCATTGTGCCTGCAGAGGGGCTGCTGGGGTACAGGCAGGCAAAGTCGCCCTTCAGAGCCCAGCGCTGGCAGCCGCTGAGCCCCAGAGGCTCTCGTGCGTCACCAAAACACCGCTGCGACCCACCGCCTCCCCAGAGCAGCCAGCAAGACCCTGGAGAGCCGCCTGCTCGCAGTTCCTCCTCCTTGCGCACACGTGGCGCCTCGTGGAACGCACAGGGACAAAGGGAAGGAACCCCCCAGCCGCGGGGAGCGCCGTCCATTCATGGGTTAAACACGACAGCAGGCCTGGAGGATGCTGCAAACAGCAGGGTGTCAGCTGGAGGCTGCGTGGAGGCTCTTCCCGCGGCCATTCATGACAGAGCAGGAGGCAGAAAGTGACTATAGCAATGGGGAGAGAACGCGCAGAGGGTGCTCAGAGGGCAGGAGAGACGCACAGGCTCTGCCCCCCGGCGTCCTGCAGGGCTGCCAGACACGCAGCAGCTCCCCGCACCCCCCCCGCTCTGCAATTCTGGAGGCAGATGACCGAGCCTCAGCTTCAGCAGCTCGAACAACACAGCAGCGGGGCCCAGCTGCAGACACAGGGCAACCATCCGCCCGCTGATACTCTCCAGGTGCTGAAGCAGCCCAAAAGTGACCCGTGGCTGGGCAAGGAAGAGCTGGGCTCACCTGACAGGAGCAAGCCGGCACTGGGCAGCCACTGGGCAGCAGGACTTCCGTGGGCAGCGCCGCTGCTCAGGCGTCGCTCTGGGACAGACCTGTTGGCCCCCAACCCGTTGAAGATTTGCCGGTGGCTGGATGTGACTGCACTGGCCAGCAGCGTGACAGGGGACCCCGCAGTGCAGATGCTGAGGGTCAGGTTCAAACCTGCGGAGCCGGATGCAGCCCCTGGCTCGGCTGCTGCAGGAGCTGCCGCTGAGGCGGACCCGGCCCGTGAGCCCTGGATGTGGCTCATCTGAAACGAAGAGGGTTGTGCTGCTGCGGTTCTGGGGACCAAAGTTCCAGCTGGGGCAGAGCAAAGCTCATTTCTCAGCTGCTCCACCTGTCCAGGCACAAGCGGAACAGCCCTGGAGCACACGGGGCCAGAAGGACCGACTGGGACGGAGCTCAACCCCCTGGAGCTGCAAACAGCCCCGCAAGAGGGGTCAGGCATCGACAGAAGACCTCTCCCCACACCACAGACCATTTTCTAACGGTCCAAACTCGGTGTAAATACTGGCCAGCGGGGCCACGGGGCCAGGTGTGGGGCTGTAAAGGGAAGAGCAAGAATCTGTCAGCCAGAGAACCAGACGTGACGAGTATCAAGGCAGCCGTAAGGGTCCTTCAGCAGATGATGGGAGCGCGGAAGTGCCCCGAGATGGTCACTTGTGCCTCCCCCTCACTTATCCCAAACCAGCCACTGAAACCAGCGCTGTCCGAATTCTCCTGCTCAGTCGAGGCTTTGGACTGCTCCTGGCAGTCCCCATTTCCATCCCTCCGGCAGCACCGCCAGCCTCCGGGCTGCAGCCAAACCAGCAGCCACCACTCGTCCCCATATGGTGCCTCTAATTCAGGCGGCGAGAGAGCAGAGCCCCCCCTTGGCCCGCTGGACGGCATCGGCTGCCTCACAGATGCTCCCCCCGGCTCCTCTAATTGTTCCTGCCGGCCAGTTGTCGGCACAGACCGGGGGGCTGCAGCAAGCACCCGTTCTGAACCTTGGTTGCCCCGTTGCCTTGGTTACCCGTCACCAAGCCGGGGCCGGCGCAAGCTCCGTCGAGATCTACCTCTGCCTCGGTTTTGTCTTGTTTCTTGTGACATCAGGAGCCCCCTGCCCCTGGGCAGAGCTGGGTTGAAGTGAGTGGATCAAATGAGGAGAACACGGGAGGGAAACGCCCTCAGAGCGCGAGGGTTCGGGGAGGGAGGGAGGCACAGGGGCAGGGACAAAGAACAGACGCAGCAGCCACACCAGTGGGGTGGCTCAGACCATGCAGTGGGTCTCACAGGATCCCAGAGCATCGAGGCTGGAGAAGCTCAACCAGCCCAGGACCTAACATCACCCCAGCGGCCACACCAGGGCACTAAGGGGCCACAGCCAGGCTGCCCTTCAACACCTCTGGGGACGGGGACTCCACCGCTGCTCTGGGCAGTCTGGTCCAGGCTCTGAGCACCCTTTTTGTGAGGAAGGGCTTCCTAACACCCAACCTAATCCTTCCCTTTAAACAACTACTGCCATCACTTTCAGGACACAAGAGCCACCTCCAAGATCTTCTCTCCATGGCAGCCTAAAGAGCAGCTGGGGCCAGGTTAATCCCATAGTGGGGACACTGGATGATGCTGAGATCGATCACCATTCCTATCAGTCTGTCTCAAATTGTACAAGAACCTGAAGGAAAGAAGGATCTGGGGCAGCTGCCCCTCTGAGGAACAAGGTGTCAAGAAGGCACCACGCAGCCACCCCATCCACCTCTGTGCAGCGAGGTGGGTTCAGGTTGGAAGAGACCTCAAGATCATAGACTCATCCAGGTTGGAAAAGCCCTTCAAGACCATCAAGTCCAACCATCTGCCCTACAACCCCCAACCACTAGCCCAGCTCCTCAAACACCTCGGCTGTTGAACCCCTCCAGGGAAGCTGCTTCCAGCCCCTCCCTGGGCAGCCTGTTCCAAGGGCTCCCCACTCTTTCTGGGATGAAGTTTTGATTCAGATCCACCATGACCCTCCCCTGGCACAACCTGACCCATCTCCTCTGCTCCTGTCACCAGTCCCTAGGGACAAGAGGCCAACCCCCACCTCACTGCGGCCACCTCTCAGGTAGCTCAGGGAGCAGGGAGGTCTCCCCTCAGCCTCCTCTTCTCCAGGCTGAACAGCCCCAGCTCCCTCAGCCTCTCCCCATCAGACCATCGGGTCCAACCACGGACCCAATGATACCAAGGCCACCACCAAGCCACATCCTGAGCACCGCATCTACATGACTTTTGCTTTCAGAAGTCCTGCGGAAGCTCCAGAGTCCAGTCCTGGCAGCAAAGCCTCTCAGGAGTAGGTGGAGTGGTGCCGCTCTGCTGCTCTTCCAGGGTGCAGGACGGGACTTCAAAGGGGTTTTGTGTGTCCGGGAGGGCGTTTCACAACCCCTGAGGAGGCCACGTTGCTGGTGCTCGTTGTGCTTGTCCCCGATTGCCCTGCTTAATGAGTTTTTAGTGCACTGAACCCTGCTTAATCCAGTGCTTACTAAAATGACAGTAATTAATCAATTATCCCAAAGGGCCCAGCTCACGATCCTTCTTACGCACTTAGCACCCTGCCCAGAGTCCTCCTGACACTCCTCAGCATCACAAGTCACTCCTTTCTGATGGCTGGGCCCCAGACACAATGAGGGACCTCTCCTGTCCAGGCCAGCTGCAGGCTGGGCAGTTAACGGGGCTGCTGGCCACACTTAGGGCCTGTTGTGTGGACAAACACTTGGCCACGCCACCCGTTGTCCCTCATCATGCTGCTCCCAGGTGGGCACTGCTGCTCAGGAATCACAGAACATTAGGGGTTGGAAGGGACCTCAAAAGATCATCCAGTCCAATCCCCCCGACACAGCAGGATCACCCAGACCAAGTCACACAGGAACACATCCAGGTGGGTTTGAAATGTCTCCAGTGAAGGAGACTCCACAACTCCCCTGGCCAGCCCCTTCCAGCTCACACCCATTGCCCCTTGTCCTATCACTAGATGACACCGAGAACAGCCCAGCTCCATCCTCCTGACACCCACCCCTCAAATATTTGTAGACATTAATGAGGTCACCCCTCAGTCTCCTCTTCTCCAAGCTAAAGAGACCCAGCTCCCTCAGCCTCTCCTCGTAAGGGAGGTGCTCCACCTCTCTCATCATCTTCGTTGCCCTACGCTGAACTCTCTCCAGAAGCTCCACATCCCTCTTGTACTGAGGAGCCCAGAACTGGACACAATGCTCCAGGTGGAGTCTCACCAGGGCAGAGTAGAGGGGGAGAAGAACCTCTCTTGATCTGCTAACCACCCCTCTTCTGATCCACCCCAGGATGCTGTTGGCCCTCTTGGCCACAAGAGCACATTGCTGGCTCATAGTCATCACAGCCTTTGAGCTGCGACCTGCTGCACCAGCATCAGACAGCTCCTGCTGTCAGACTGCTCCAGGCTCCTCCTCACTTAAACCCGTCGTTTGCTCCAGCTGCCAGGGCTCCAGAACCTTCTGCTGTTCCTATGGGGCTCTTTCTGCCGACCATCTCCTGCTGCTCCGCTGACCCCGAGGGCTGCCAAGTCTCTCCTGCTGCTCTGGCTTCCTGGCAACGCTCCCTCTTTAAGTCCAGCTGCCCCCCTCTCTCTCCCGCGGTGTCACAGCAGCACAAGACTTGGAAGTCTCCCTGAAAGAGAAGCTGCTGTCAACGGCCACTCTCTGCTGTTTGCTCCCCAGAGCTGAGGGAGAGAAGTGTCCTCCTTGATCTTGGAACTAATGAGATGAGCTAGTGCTGCTGCAGGAGTCTGTGAGCAGAGAAAGTGTTTCCTCCGCTTAACGACCAACAATGTCTCACTCCTGGTGGGGAAAAAGAACCCGAAAGGACTCAGACACCTCTTTGAAGCCACCTGAGGCCTTTGTGCTCCCCTCACACTCCCCAGCCCTCCCTGGGGTTTGCTGCTCTTTACTGAGCTGCAAGCGAACTGCTCCGGGAGCCTCTGATTCGCCCGGGTGCAGCAACCCCACAGGCTTCTGGCTTTCTGGGGTGACAAGACCACCCAACCTTAAAAGGAGGGGAGGGAGCCTCGGGGGAAGAAGGGACTCAAGGATCAGGCTTCACCGGGAAGACCCCACCCTAGTGCAGGCAACGACCATCACAGACCTTCAGAGCGCTGCGGCGCCCTCAGCTGTGCCCGGGTGGGTCTGAGCACAGCCGGAGCCACTCATGCAGCCCGGGACTCGCTCCGCACCGGCCTCCTTCCCTGCGCTCAGCCCAGTCCGAGGAGATGGGGAGGCACCTCAGCCTGCAGCCCTCAGCAAGAGCCACGGGGCTCTGCCAGAGACAGCCCCGCCGCCCCGAATGGACGCGCGGGGGCAAGCGCATCCACGGAGCCAGGTGCCGGGGCAAACAGACCCACACGCCAGCCCGGGTGGATCCGCCGCCGCGACGCTCTGGAAATACCGGCTCTGAGAGCCCGGCTGCAGCGCTGGAGGGCAGCAGCCTCCCGCCGCCCTGCGCGTTCGCCCTGTGATCTGTGAGGGGGGAGCCGCCCGGCACTCGGCGCCGCTGCGTGAGCAGCTCCGGTGGAGGGAGGCTGCGGGACGCAGCGCCACCGGCCAGACGCCCATCCCGGCAGGAAGAAGAAGCCCTCAAGTGTTTGCTCCACGAGCGCTCAGCAATTAAGATTCCCAGCTGGAGACATCTCGCAGAGGCCCAGACTATTAGTGTGGCTGCCTCCAGCAAGCGGCTTCCCATTTCCTGGCCCACGGGAACACAGACATGTTAAACCCACCAGGAGGGGTAGAGAGTGAAATGGGCTAGTAGGAAGGGGCTGTGGACGGATGTGGCTGCTCTGGCTTCCAGAGGGCGTGTCGGTGATGCCGACCCGTGCGCTCCGTGCATCACTGGCGGCACACGAGCTAAGCACCTTCCCGTGTCCGCAGGGTTCGGCATCACGAAACCCCCGTCAGAAGGTTAAGGCAGCCACGGGCTGGGGTGAAAACCTCTTCTGTTGCACCTTTTCTCCTCCTGTTTTATCTCGCCCAACCACCTGCTCAGAAGCGCTCACGACCAGTAGAACCCGGCTGCGTCTGTCGCCCCGGTGCGCTCGGCGGCCCCAGCGCTTCCTGCGGCTCGCTGCCGGCTCTCTGCAAACCCATCGCTCTCGGCGGGGCTACTGGAAGCTAATCCCACCCGCGATGAACTGCACGTTCTCTTTGCTCTGCTGCACTCCGCAGAGAACAGCCATGATTTGGGGGCGACTCCCGCGGAAGGAAGTGGAAGGCAGCCCCTCGCAGCACCGCGCTCGCCCCCGCTCCTCTCCGCGAAACGCAAGCCCGGGGCTGCCGAGGGCCAGCACAGCCCCGTGAATGGGCCCGGCGGGCTGACATCACGGATGGTACCACCGCGCGAGCAGCCAATTGGCGAGGCTGCCGGCGCTGCCGTTAGCCCGCACCTAGCAGGGAAGCCTATCGGAGAGGGCTCCGGCGCTGGGAAGGGGCTCGCTCCCGCATTGTCGGTGCTCGGCCCTTCCGAGCCGCCTCCCCTGCTCGGCCCGGCCCGGCCCGTGCGCGCGGGGGGCCGCGCACGAACCCGCACACAAACCACACATGAACCTACACGAACCTACACACAAACCACACATGAACCTGCATACAACCCACATATGAACCCACACACGAACCCGCACACAAACCACACACGAACGCGCACTGAGCGCGGGGCGGAGGCAGAGCCAGCGCGCACAGCACAAAGCCCTTTCTGAGCGCCAGGGCTCGGCAGCGATTCACACGAGGGCTGCCCGCTGTTCAGCAGTTTCCGTGGGAGGAAGCAGCTCCCCCCACGTCGCTGATCATTCCCACTCCTCGCTGGCAGTCCGTGGGTTCCCATCCCAAACATTAAAGGCAATTGATCCCCAGCCACAGACCCCAACCGCCTGCAACCCTGCGAAACACCATCACAGAGTGTGGAGCTGGGGGGATGTGCTGCCCTTCCCCTGATCTCCCGCTTCGTTTAACTCAGCCAGACCTAATTCTCCGCACGCAGAGGCGATGCCTGGCAGCAGCTCAAGGTGCTCTGCAGAGCTCCAGTCTGAGGCTCCCACACGGCGTTTACACCGGAGACACTCAGCTGCAGCCGCCGTCTAGGAGGAGAAATAGGAAGCGGTGCCGCTCATGAGATGAAGCAAGATGTTCAAATAGCTGGCAGGAGCCCCAGAGGTGTCTCCTACCTGTCAGACTGAGCTCCTCAAGAAGCAGCTACAATAGGCAGCTGCTTCTCGCTCAAACAACATGACAGCTGGCACACGGAGGAAGCCAGTCTGTCTGGTGCAGCCCACTCATGTAAAGTTAAAAATCCAGAGCTCTCTGAGAATTCAGGAGGAGACAGGAGGTTGTACTTGAGCTCAGCAGCACCTAACAGGTAGGTACTTGCTCTGCTCCATCTCCAGGCAGCAGCCACATGCTGTGAGGCTTTGCTGCTGCCTCTGCTGCACAGGCTGAAAGTTCCACAACCCCCCCCCGTCCATCCTGCTCCGCTCACGACCCTCTCACTGGCACCTGACTAGTCCTGGTGAAACTCCAGTATTGCCAGCTATGGCTTCTCCAGTCTCACCTCCAACAGGCAGCACTGGCAGAAGCAGCAGCTGCTCCCTGCTGTATGAAACCCAGAGCTGCAGTCTGGTTTGGTGCAGCACGACTGGAAGCAAACACACATCGTCCTCAGGTCCTCGTCTCGGATGACTCCAAGCTTGCAGATAAATCCCAGTTCAGTTCTCAGCTCACAGCACCCTCTTATGCAGAAACAGACAACTCCCAGCCCACTCCCTTTGAGGTGAAAGCAAAACCGTGACTCCTGAGAAGACCCTTGTGGCCTTAAACCAGACCAAATCACTCAGAGCAACCACAGACCAGCAAGGTGTGAGATCTGAAGCTGGGTGATCGGCCACATGCCCACCTGAAAAAGCAGCACATCTCCTGGAAGCAAGAGGAGAGCAGAACAATCCAAGCAGTGAACTTCACTGTGAGCAACAGGAAAGCAGAAGTGAGAGGGTTCCAACCAACCCTGAACCACAGAGGTGCACTGCTCCTGCTGCTGATGGTCCCACAAAACCTCTTGACCCCTTGGGCAAGGCTTCATGTTTCGCTGAGGCACCTGCACACACCACTTCTCTGTGCACTTACACACACGTTACACATCTCTAGTAAAAGGTTGTGAAAATGCAGATTGAAAGGCAGAGATTCTCACTGAAACACTCACTTTGCAGTCACAGTCTGGATGGGGCCGGAACCCAAGAGTCAAAGGCTCCATCACACCCACAGAAATGCATCCAGAATCCAGCAGCTGAAATTTCAACTTCAGCCCAAAGTTGGTTAACGGTCAAAACAGCTGAATTGAGGAGGAGGCCCAGCACAACTCCAGCCACTGAAATGTTCCCACAGGTGTCCTCCTGTGACCTAAATTATCACAGAACCATCGAACAGCTAACTTTGGGAGGGAGCTCAGAGCTCATCTACTCTAATCCCCTGCCAGGGCAGTGATAGCTCTCACCCACTCAGGTTGCTCAAGGCCTCATCCAACCTGGCCTTGAACACCTCCAGGGAGAGGGCAGCCACAGCCTCTGCGGGCAATTGATTCGAGTCTCCACCCTTGCACCGAACAACTTCTTCCTCAGATCTAGTCCAAACCTCCTCCAGTTTCAAACCAATGGCCCCCTGTCCTATTGCTGGATCCCCTTGGGAAGAGCCCCTCTGCAGCCACCCTGACAGGCAGCTCTAAGGTCCCCTGTATCTGTACTGGATCTGTGATTCTGAACTGGATCTGTGATTCTGAACTGGATCTGTGATTCTGAACTGGATCTGTGATTCTGAACTGGATCTGTGATTCTGAACTGGATCTGTGATCCTGAACTGGATCTGAGATTCTGAACTGGATCTGTGATCCTGAACTGGATCTAAGGGATCCTGCAGTGGCAGGGGGGTTGGACTGGATGATCTTTGGAGGTCCCTTCCAATCCCTGATGACTGGATCTAGGTGATCCTGCTGTGGCAGGGGGGTTGGACTGGATGATCTTCTGAGGTCCCTCCCAATCCCTAACGTCCTGCGATGCACACCCCCGTAATATCTTAGCCGTAGGGATTTTAAAAGCTGCTCTTCCCTGGTAATCTCCCCTGCCCACTCCTGGTAATCCCTGGCCTTGAAATTAACTGTCTTTAGACAACAAACTGTGCCACTGGAAACAAAAAGTCTCTCTACACAAACTCCACCACCTTCTGGGACAAGCCTTAGGACAGGGTTTAAGACCAAAAGGCTGCTTTCCATAGTCTGTTCTCTGGCAGCAGCTCAGAAAAGTTAAGCCCTGTTTACTTTCCTGAATGGAAAAGCACCACTGGCTCCCCCGCTGATGTCAGGACTAATCAGGCTTCAAGCACCAGGAGCAGCAGCTTGGCTGAGTCAGCTGCGCTGAGCCAGGCCCACAGACAGCACAGGACACGACGAGACACCTAACGACGCGCAATCTGACTGAGCTCTGGCTTTTCCCGGGGGCTCCATCCAAGATCTTTCCAGGAGTGTCTCAGGTGATGACTGAGCCATTCAGCACCAGCCCAGCACTTTGGCTGAAGACCTAAACACCAAGGAAACTTCCTCTATAACTGAGAACAAGACCAAGACCCTTCGGGTGGTCGCAGAGCATCAGGATTTCATTTTACAGATGGTTTTTGAACGCGTGGACACGCACACCCCGAGGTGGAAAGAACATCTTTACGCAGAACTCTTCCACAAAACACCGAGTTTCAAACGAAATTCTCACCTTTTCATACCTACGTGAGGGGAAGCACCTGAGCAGGACTCTGCATCCTGTTGGGCTCGAGTGAACCTCTCAAGTGAACCCCTGAGCTCAGCCTCGAGCTGAGGTACCTAACCCAGTGCGGACTGGGGCGGGTTGGAGGGGAAATCAAACCACCACACGGCTCACTTGCCCTTAGGGGGACAGATAAGGCTGTTCTAAATCAAGCTCACAAATAAATCCCTTCAGAGCTCTTGTACCAGAATGAAACCTGAAGAGCCCTGAACCGCCACCAAAATGTGATTTAGCCCCGATCAATGTTTGTGCAAAGACACTGCTGCTTTATGCAGCACTGCCTGGAGTTCAGGCTTGGGATTTCAAGGGTTGAGGCACACAATGGGGTGTTTCATCCTGCAGCGTCTGCTGAATAGATTCATCTCAGTCAGCTGGAAGAAAACAACCTGCACAAAAACCTAGAGCCCCTCTCGCTCTCTACCCCTTAAGGAGTTTCCAAGCAGAATTCAAACTGTCAAGCCCCAGTTTCAGTCAAAGCCCCAAACACCTTCCCTTTCTGAAAGCAGGACTCAGCATTTTACCTTATTCCTCTGGATGAAATGACTTCAAAGCCCATTTTTACAAAGAGCTGGCCTTTTCCCATGGAAGCACAGAAAAGAACCACGAGGCAGCTAAAACAGCATCGGAGCGACAGCAGGTCTCGCTGGGATGAGCAGCTCTCCACATGACACCCCTAGAAACACCCAGTGCTCCGGAACCAAGGACATGGAGGCAGATTAACAACTGGGGTTCACGTCCCTTACTCGTTAATCTGCAAAGGTAACAGCATCAGGAAAGAACAGTTGACAAACTACACAAAACCTCATCAATTCCACTCTACATTCTGCAGCCACTACGTTATTTTGCGGTCAAAGTTTTCCAGGAGGAGGTGCTGGAGGACTTGGTGCAGATGACACAGCGCTGAGCACGGGAAGAGTTTAAGTGCCTTGGGAAAAGAAGCAGATGAGCCCCACTCAGTAAAAAACAAAACAAGCCCGAGTTTCCTTCACAACATCTCACAGAATCATAGAACATCTCTTGTTGGAAGGGATGTTTAAGATCAGCCTTCAACCCAGCACTGCCAGGTCACCACTAAACCACGCCCCTGCGTACGGGGTCTGCTCATTGTTTAGGTAACTCCAGAGATGGTGACCTCAGTGCTACCCTGGGAAGCCTACTCAACTCTTTGATAACCATTTTAGTGAGAATATTCCTCCAAGCATCCAGCTTCCCCTGGTGCAACCTGTAGACATCTTCTCTAGTCCTGTTGCTTGCCATCAGGGAGTAGAGGGTGACCCCTACCTTGCTCCGGCCTCCTTTCGGGCAGTTGTAGAGAGCGGTAGGTCTCCCCTCAGCCTCCTTGACCCCGGGCTAAACAACCCCAGTTCCCTCAACCACTTTTTAACAATTCTTTCAGGTAAAACTACTTTACAGAGAAAAGTTTTGCGTGTTAATTACATAAGAATGGCCAAAACATACCTCAGGTAAGTTTAATCCACTCCAACGTTGCCACAAATCACCATTAACATATATTTAAAGCAGGGATCAGTAAAGAAGACACTGACATTTCTTCATAAAGCTTCCCACATCCTCTAGGAATCTCCTACACTGGAAGTCTCCTTCTCTGGAGATGTTTAAGACCCACCTGGATGTGTTCCTGTGTGACTTGGTTTAGGTGATCCTGCTCAGGCAGGGGGACTGGACTGGATGATCTTCCGAGGTCCCTTCCAAGCCTTGATGATTCTATGACTTGGTCTGGGTGATCCTGCTCTGGCAGGGGGATTGGACTGGAGGATCTTTCGAGGTCCCTTCCAATCCCTAATGATTCTATGACTTGGTCTGGGTGATGCTGCTCCGGCAGGGGGATTGGACTGGAGGATCTTTCGAGGTCCCTTCTGATCCCTAATGATTCCATGATCTTCCACAGGCTGGAACCAGCAGCTTCGATGGTCGCGTCACCCGGAGCGCAACAGTCTGCTAACAGGTTACACACAGCGGTCCTGTACAACAACAAGAGGAGGAAGGCGCAGCACGAAGGAACGTCACGCGAGCAGTTTAGTGAGAGCTTTAATGGCACAAAATGTTGATAAGCTACAACTCAGACATGTCCTGTAAACGGTAGAGAATGTTACAAAGTGCTAACTAATCGATGGAGGATGTGTAATCACTTTGGCTCAGTTCACTCCAATAGTTCAACAAATGGCAATTTAGAAAATTTAAGGAAAAAAAAAAATCAGAGAGAAAGGTGGTGAATTTCAAACAATCTTCAGCTTCCACTTTTGAGAACGGTTCAGCACAGATGTGGCTGCTGCAGCGAAGTTTCCCCGCTGCGGTTTTTCCCATGGGCGAGTTTCTGTGGTTTTGTTTGGTTTTCTTGTTCCTATTTACAAACCTTCCCGGCCAGTTTTTCACTGAAGGTAAGAAAAACAAAACAAACCAAAGGAACCCTGCAGCTTTGTGGTTTATGGTTGGTTTGTGGTTGGTTGGTTTTTTTTCTTCCAAAACTGTAAACAGGTACAAAGCTTTTTTTTTTGTTTGTTTTTTTAAACAACATTTATCTTAACAAAACTTCAACTGTCAATAGTTGAAACCCCCTTTGCAAATGAGACAACCATCTGGTCCTGCTCATGGTAAAACTACAAGTTGTAGACTTTGACCCAAAGGTTAGAGTGGGGTACCAATAAATACTGCGTCGTGTCGTAGCACAGGGCACAGCGATCACCTGTCTGTCCCTCAGCCATAGGAATCACAAGTTTCACCTATTTTCAACTATGAGGAGCTGGGGTGATACTCCAGCCACAAGCCTGCGAAGTTATGTCTCAGATACTCTGAAGAATTGCCTTTCCTTTAGAAAGGGGTGCTTTTATGTCTTGCATTTCTTTTAAAAACTACTCCCTACGTAGTAAAGATCTCGTTTCCCACTACTCCGAGTTCCACACACAACAAAGTGCTGGAGTTAGAAGTGTTTCAGCTTTTCTCCTGCCCTCCTTCAGGGCTGTAAAAGGAGGGACTCCATCCCATCTAAAACACCCTTACACCACACCCTCCTGCCCTCCCTCAACTCTGGGGGAACCCCAGTGCCCTCACTGGGACAGACCTGCAGTTGTGGGCAACTCCAGTGCCACCTGCGTTCACAGCTAGAAGGGGAAAAGAGCAGATGACACCTCGGGAGGACTTTGATCAGACCACCCTTTCACCCTGCGAGCGTCTGGGAGCAGAGAAGAAAAAGACAGTTCAGCAGTGGATTTTAACTCAACTTTCTGTTCTCCTTCCTGGGAGCTACGTTTGCTTAAACCAAATCTCAGCAGGGTTTCAGCCTCGATGCACCCACTGTTCCAAGCGGTCACTGCTCTGTCAAATCAGCAAATGATCACAGGTGGCCCTTCTCTCCCAGCCAGGGTGACTAGATTCTCTCCCAGCCAGGCTGACTAGATTCTCTTTTGCTTTCTACAAGTTTTTTATTTAAATGAGATTTTTGCTAGTCTTAAAATCAGCATTGGTTCTCTAAATACTTAATATTAAAGTCTGTATCATTTATTTTTAATATCTTTATATATATATAGATATAAAAACAAAAGCAGAGTATTCTACCCTTCAGAGCCATGCTACACGTTCTGAAATCCAAGAGAATCTACGCAGGGACGCGAGCGTCCCGACGCTGCCTAACAATTTGGTACTAAAGCTTCACATTTTTGAAAAGCAAGTGTCACCGAAGGAGGACAAAAGGCTTAATGTTCCCTAAGATCAAAGTTGAACGATGTCAGTGAGAAGTCTATCTACCATGAGACATCACGAGTGACTTTCAGATTCCACGGAGTCCCGGAGATTGTACAGTAAACAAGGAGAGAGAGGAATTCTTGCGGACTCCCGCGCGAGGAGCCGCTCCGGAGCTTCACAACTTGCCAATCTTTAAGCACCTGCAAGATTGTCCCCCTTGGAAAGATGAGTCAAACGCTTCAGCTTCCCGAAACATTTCATCACCATTGGTTCCACGACAAACAGAATCGATATCCTTTTACACAGAGTCTAACTACACCTACAGCTGTTGGGTTCTGGGGTTGGTCGGTTGGGTTTTTTCTCTCCTAAATTGAAAACTACTTGGAAAAGGAAAATGTCACATTTAAAATGTTCCCTCAGGAAAACAGGTCAAGGAAAAGAAAAAGCTTCTTCACATGCAAACAATGCGGGGTTGTTTTTCCCTAGGGTTTTTTTTTTCCTAGGCATCAGACAGGTTTGGGGTTGGTTTTTTTTTCCCCCCTACAAGGAATAAGGAGCCGACTTCATAGAAAAGACAAGATTACAACAATTACCTAAGATTAAAATACGCTGATGGATTTAGTTATCCTACTTGAAAACTTACGCAGTCTTTGCCTCCCGCAAATCAGACGGCGTCTGCCAATACAAAGGGCTGAGTACAGTTCCCCCAAAAAGCTGATCTCAACTGTTTTTATTGCCAGCGATTCCTCACTTTGTCACCTCCCAACCAGCTTCTTTCTCGGAAGATTCGTTTTCACTCCCATCAGCGAGTTCCTTCCAAAGAGCCTGTTAATTTTATCACAGCCAACACTGATCCCATGCACAGCGGCAATTTGAAGTCAGGTTGCACTGAGGAGGCAACAGCATCACTGATAAAATTAAAACTTGCTGGTGGCATTTTGCATTGAGAGAAGCCCTTGCAACATATAAGACAGTTGTAAACTCCGTTCAGCAACTCTGACGTGTCTTGCAGGCCAAAGAGGCAGGGGAATGGGAGGAGAGGGGGAAAGAACGTAGATAGCGAAAACACCTCACCAGAGTTCCAACACAATACTGAATTCCAGGGTTAGCAAAAACCCGGATATGGAAGGAAAGGGTGAAGTCGGGGTCATGCTTAAAATGGTCTCGAGTCAAACGTACTACGTGAGACGGTAACACCTTCACAGGCCACGTGGATGTCCAGGTTCCGCGCTCCCGTCGCTCAGTAAGTGCTGGCTGAAGGTGTGGTCAGGCGTTTCCCAATGTAGATGCTGAAACACAAAGTGCAAGCAGAGCGTATTTCCCTGCTCTGTTCTCCCACCAGGCCTCACACACGCAGCTACTCTGGTCTGCCTGTCACGTAAAGCTGATGAGACTCTTCCAGCGACTTCGGATGGCTCCCACAAAACCACGTAGAGGGAGACTGAAGGACCTACGCTAGGGACAGCCAGTAAAAGCGGGCTTCTCCCGGTCTCAAGCTCATTTGAAAACCCCAGTTCAAAAGCTGTTGGCACAGTCCCCGACACAGGGGCAGCACTGCTGGATTATTGCAGCCAAAGCAACAAAGCAGCTGCCTACGCAGGGAGGGGGGAGCTTTACAACACTGAGGAGCGACGCAAACGCTGACCTCTAACAGATAAATCCAGGCGAGGTTGAACTCGTGGCAGGAACGCTCCGGTTCCCTGCGGCAGGAGTGTTTTACAACACATCCTCTCTCGTGTGCTCTACTCTCATTGACTTCACAGCTCACAAGAACTTCAGGACACAGCTGCAGCCCCAGAATCAGGCATTAATAACCCCGTATTTTGAGTGCAGCTTTGCCCCATCACAGAAGAACATAAGGTGGATAAACAGGAGGTCAGGGCCTAAGCGAGCTGAGAGATTATGTTGGATTACGCCGGCAATGCAAACGTGGCTGAGCAGAGCTGCAGCTGACCTCGTGGGGGACAGCCAGTACTTCAAGCAGCTCTCTGAGAGCGCTCAAGCTCTGGCTACCAGAACCATCACCCCGGACTGCAGCATCAGACACTGGGAATTCCAGAGGTGTGCCACAGGCGCAGAACCTCAGCACTGGTACTTAGTGGTTTGTAACGGTCAGTAGAAGTTACAGCGGGTTTCCACCCACCCTGCTCTTCTTTTCCCTGCTTTCTAACGCGCAGCAGTTGAGCAGCAGGTGCAGACAACCCAACAGCACACGCTAGCTGCACAGGTTAGTTGTCTACAGCAGGTTTCCACCCACCCTGCTCTTCTTTTCCCTGCTTTCTAACGCGCAGCAGTTGAGCAGCAGGTGCAGACAACCCAACAGCACACGCTAGCTGCACAGGTTAGTTGTCTACAACAGGTTTCCACCCACCCTGCTCTTCTTTTCCCTGCTTTCTAACGTGCAGCAGTTGAGCAGCAGGTGCAGACAACCCAACAGCACACACTAGCTGCACTGGTGATAAGCCATGCACCTCCAATACAAGAAGCTTGATCAAAACAAATCCGTGGCTGCAGCGTTTCCCCGTGTGCCACACAGCTCGCCGAGTCCATCGTGAGCACGGTGTGCCCACCCTCTAGTTATTTGGGACGAGAACATCCTTCTCAGCAGGCCGACAGGAGGAAAAGCAAAGCCAGACACAGAAGGTGACGTGAGAATTGAGTCAACACTTACCCTAGTCCCAAAGCCAAAACGTGAGATATGAACAGAGATGGAATGAAAACCTTAAGAAACTCTGCCGAGAAAATGCCACCTTTCTTCATTGCTCCACTTTTTCTCATACTTAGAGACACTGAACGTTTAGGATGTCTGAAATGAAATTCCCTGGAAGAAGAAGAGGCAGGAGAAAAAATTCAACAAGACCTTATTGTTTCTTTTTTTTTGCACACAAATTCACAGGAACTTCTCTGGCTCTTTGTACTTTAAAAGATCAAGGCAAGAGATCCCTTACACAGGGCAAGGAATCCAAGAGGATAAGAGGAGGTATTGTGGAGCAAGCACTTCCAGAGACAAAGGGAGCAGGAGCTGCAGAGAGAGGCAGGGAACTTCTGGATGTGATTTGTTAGCAAGAGCCTCATGTTTTGTTCCAAACAGAGATAGAGAAATCTGCCACAATTAGACAGTGTCCTCTCATTCCAACAAACATGCTTTGCATTCAAGGATCTCAACATTTCCCCTTCGATGGATGAACACCAGAGATTTTACAGGGGAAGAAAAGAAGGCACAGAGCACTTAGGAGCCTCGCTCAATGTGATTCCACTCAGTAAGCCAGAGCTAAACCCCATGAATCTCAGCTCCACATACCCAATAATTACAATTTTGTCCAGAAACCTTGCTGTGCATTTACTTTACTTTCAACAGCAAGTTTTATTCCCATTGCTTTTTGCTTCTGTTGCTACGAAGACTCTCCTACTGAATTGTTTTGAGCTTTTGTAGCCTCTCCAAAGAGAAATCCATCCTGTGCTACGATATCTTATCTGGAGAGCCGAAGTCATTCCACGCTGTGGTGGCTTAGGACTCTTTCATGTAACAGAATATTCACGACAGAAGGGCTGAACTCACTTGGGAGGAATGTTCTCAGGCCTACTGGACCAGTCTGACACCCAGTCAGCACTTTTCTTCAACACTTCCAACTCTTTCTCTCCTTCTACTGCTTCTTCTTCAGACTGAAAACACACAGAGGACAAGGCACTCAGTTAGCTGCTCCTCACAGTGTTAAATCAAGAGAGACAACAGCAGGGGAAAATGATAAAACCAAATGGTGCCACCTGATAAATGACAAATGCTCTCAGCCTACTGTTTACACAGAAGAGATTTCACTGTGCATCTGCAGAAGTCAGCACAACACCAATCACAGAATCATCAGGGAGTGGAAGGGACCTCGAAAGATCATCCAGTCCAATCCCCCTGCCACAGCAGGCTCACCTCACTGGAGAAGCCATGGAATCAGAGTCACTCAGGGTTGGAAGGAACCATCATCCAGTTCCAACCCCCCCACCATGGGCAGGGACACCCCACCCTAGACCAGGCTGGCCAGAGCCCCATCCAGCCTGGCCTTAAACACCTCCAGGGATGGGGCCCCAACCACCTCCCTGGGCCAGGAATCACACACCACTACAAGTTGTTTGGTTTTGGGGTTTTTTTATAAAAACTAACAAAAAAAGGGATTATTGAAATCTTGAGACTAATAAACCAGCGTGATGCAACAAACAGCAAATGAAGCTTTACAAATGGCAAAGCTCCGAGTTGAAGACATTTGTTTTCAAGCACAGAAAGGAAAAGGCTTCAGAAACAGTATTCTGACTCTTTTTTTTTATGGTGCTGTTTAAAATTATTTATTCTTTGCAATCAGCAGCTCCTCCTGGCTGTGTCCCAGCAGCAGCAGGGAAAGGCACTACCTTTGTCTCGACCCCAAAGTTTAACATGACATCACTAGAGACAAATGTTTCCACACAGGAAAAAATAAGTTAGGAAACCTCCAGACTTTGGTACAAACTCCTCCTTAGTATGAAATCAGTTTCCTGAGTGACCCTTAGTAAAGTAAGACTAAACCACTTACAACACTGAAGTGGGAACCATCCCAAAACCTGAAGCAGTCGAACGTGCCAGTCCCAGCAGCGAGATGGCAGAGCTCAGTGCTCCGAGCGTCTCAGCTCTGTCGGGCACAACTGCAGCAGATCCACTGCTGGGCCAGCTCTTAGACAGAATTAAATGCGTGGTTTCAGTCTTGCAGGAAGGCTTTTTATTTGTACTGCTGAGCACAGCAGATTGTATTGAACCATGAAACTAAGGGTTCAGCATCGGCCTCCTCTCAGTTTGCGTCGGGGCCATTACTCACTCTCATGTGAGCTGACTATCTGCAGAGCAATAAACTGGAATCCTGGTCAGGAGCACAAACATTCCAAAAACAAAACAGGTCTGACACTGGGTTAAACAATACTGTGACTGCTGCCAAACAGGGCATTTCTCTGCTTCAGAGAGGGAGCCTCGGTTTTCCCCTTCGCTCCAAAACGATCAATATTCATACAGAGTGCAGGGTTCACTCACCCTGGCTCATTGTTAAAACACTCCTTCTGAAACATCTTTTAATGAAAGAAACCTTATTCTGAAAAGAACCCCTTAGAAAACGATAATTCAGTTAAACTGACTTAGGCCAGGCTGTGCAAGAATTGTTTACTGCACTCATTTACAGTGAGGTACTGTACAAAGGACCCCAAAAACCCCTACAGGACACCTCCAAATTCCCAACAAATTAGCTTACAGGATTCATTTTCCTGTACTGCAGATGACAGCCAGGTTTAGGATTTGAAAAAACCCTCTTATCAAGCAGCTGTTCAATGCTTTTCTGACATGTAAAACACTGAATACAAAAATCTTTTGACAGGACAGACCTTGCTCTACCCTCGAATACTCCCAAAACTGCTCTCTACAAATACATCACCTCCAGGCAATGCCCACAGCTTTAAAATACATTTTGAAGTGTTTTAAAGATTAATCAAGAAAATACCTGAGAACTACTGTCTTTACTTGTGTGCATTTCCACATCGAAAGTTATCTGTCCGTCTTCTTGAGGTGAAGGGCTAAAGGAAAACAGATTTCATCACATCATTTTGCCATACAACAATTTGTCACCCAGAGAATCCTTCAGACCCCCAATGCCAGCATTAAAAGTCTCCCATACCCCTTGTCTTTACAGTTCTTTCCATTTATAACCCAAATTCCTCAGCAGGGTTCACCAGCCTGTCACTGAGGCAGAGAAAGCACCTTCAAGGACTTCAACTGCTGTGCAACAGGTGCTGAACCCGTCCTTGTTCTAGGCAACACTGTCAGGACTGAGAGCTCTCCCTGTCTCTCTGCATCTCGCACCAAAAGGGCTTCTAATGCTGGGCAAGAACTCCTATAGCCTTGCTTGCCCCACTTTTAATATCAGGATCTCAGTAATCGACTTGAGACATGAATTGAGCAGGGCACCTCAACCAAGGAAACGCTGGAGAGCTGAAGTCAGGAGCGACACAAGATGCTGCTCAATGCGCCACTGCAGGGGCGACTCCTTCAACTCCACCAAGGACACCTTCATAACCATGGAAAAAGGGTACTTTGGAAACCAAACAATCAAGTTTCAGAGCAGCTTAATGCTTAGAGCTTTTAGAACATAACACAAAACATCAAAGTGCCCCCTCTTTCCGGTCGGTTGAAAGGGAAAAAGAATTATCAAAAAGGAATTTGCCTTCATTCACTGAAAAAGTGGGCAACAACTGCAAAAAACTTGCATTAGTAGAAGAAACTACTCAGCCATCACCTAGCAAAGATCCCTGGTTGGAATGGGAAGCTCTACCCCACTGACAGCTGGTTTCTTAGCAACACAGATGCAGCAAACCTTATTTCCTATCAACGTAAGCACTGTGTTTGAACACTCTCACGGCTCACTCTCAAACAGTCTACTACGTTCAGTGATGAGATCAGGCCTAACAAGGTGCCCAAAGTTGTTATTGTAGCTGGTCAGGAGCTTTTATAGGCTGCACAGCAAAACCAGAGGAGGCAGAGGCACACAGGGACAGCTAAAATTACATACAGAAACCACTCGAGGATCTCCAAAACTGTCCCAAAACTTCCCACAAAAAAAGCTGTAATGGCCATACCAGAGGAGCACGATGCTCCTGTGTGCCCTGAAGGGTTAGACTGTTGGGTAGGAAATGTTTTGCCTCCACAAGGAGAACAAAACAAACCAGAATCCTGAATGCAAGTAGTGCAACTCCTTCTGTTAGACCTGGTGAGACTTTTGCTTGTCTGAATGAAAAGCACACCTATGTGACAGTATTAGCAGTGAGCCAGTAAACTTGACATATTTTAATATCATTGGGGTTGCTGATCATGTGAAGTTTAACTGTAGGGTTGTGAGCTTCCCACTCCTAGAATCCCGAGCTTTCTGCAGGGAGGGGTTACTTTCCAGCCAGATATTTTACTGGATACCCAGCAAGAAATCCTGATACTGGAGCCTGAGCAACACCTTGACCCCTCCACTCGCATCCAGAGACTAAAATCTGCCCCGTGGCAGCGGAGAGGCCTTTACCTGTCACAGTGGGAGCTACCTCTTGAACTGCTCTGTCCCGACTCGTGCTGCGCGTCCAGGAGGATTTTCTCCATGTCTCCGTTGTGGATGGAGGATGATGAGGGGACGTGCTCCAGACCCCCATTCTTCCCGTTGCCGTTATCGTTGCCGTTGCCATTGCCGTTCATCTGGAGCTCCACCCAGGAACCTGTTAGGCCGGCCAGACGTCGCCTCAGTAAACAGAGCGGAACTACAACCCTCTTCAGTTTATCAGTTACACACAGGAAGAAACACCAACGTGGAGAATCCAGATAACAAACCCTGCTGCTGGGAGAGAGCTCACAAACAGGTACTGGACCCCACAGTGACACATTTCTGCCTCTCTCATCAACAAAACACTCCTACAAAGCTCTGGTTTGTCACTACTTGCCTCCAGAGTTTGTCAAAGAAATGTCCCCCCTCTCCTCTGCTATTCATATTTTAATAGGCCACGTTTCCCTCTGCAGTCTGAAGCTCCAAATTACCTAGGTATCACTCAATCACACATCACCCTGCTTCCCTGTTCCACTCCTTTTTGAAACAACATTTTCACTCCTTAGCCCCTACTACACAACTCAAATTTTAGATTCTCTAAAGTTCTTCCACTCCCAAAGCCCCTGATTTTTACACATTCCACCTTCTTTGCTCTGGCCACCTAACGAACAGATCCCATCCCTCTCCTTTCCCTCACAACCACACTGGGTCCCACAGTCCCAATGCCCAGAAGCTGAGGCAGGCAGTGTGTCCTCACACCACTGCCGTACTGCAGAACTCTTGACCAGCACGTTCATCAGTGACAGCTTTGGGAAATACCCTGAATTTATAAACGAACCACTGAACATCCTGAAGGGGAAAGAACAAACAGGCTTCTGCTGCTCTGTTGACTCCAAACATTTCAATACATTCCCTATCCACCTGCAATTCCAACCTTATTAAGACACAGAATCACAGAACTATTGAGGCTGGAGAAGACCTCTAAGATGATCAAGTCCAGCCCATGACCTAAGGAGAATCGTTTGTCCGGGCAACCACTTCATTAGTCCTGACTGCAGAAGGAAAGATCTGCAGTTTCTGAGGCCGTCTGCACGGTAACAGAGTTTCCCATCACCAGTCAGGTAAGGATTCCACAGCACTGCAACTCCTGTTCAGTCCAGCTCATGCAGCTGAGCACTTTCAGGGCCTCTGTCTTTGGTTGATATTTGTCTCAGTTTTGGCTGATCCATTACTGTCTCAAGTTTTGATAGCTTCACCACTGAGGTGAAGATATTCAAGAAGGAAAAGAACAGCCTAAAGGCACACAGACAACAGGCAAAATGACTTTCCCAACATTATTTGTACAGATTCAAACTCTGATTCCTTGACTTGTGTAATGCACTTCCGAGAGCCTGCATCTGCTTTTTATAGCAGAGCTTTGGCTCTGGGATCTCTACCAGCGACACAGGATGAACGTCACAACGAGTTCGCCTACTTTCAATGTGATTTGGTGAAGCTAACCCAGGGTTTACCCTTAGTACCAACCAGTACCTGCACCAGTACGCTGATGAGCATGGAAACATCACGCTCTCAAGAGCCCTGCTGGTTTTACAGCCTGGCTTCTCCAAGCTGTGTTCACAAACAAGGAATTCACACGCCCTACTCAACCCTGGGCTCCTCAGATAATGAAGTGTTAACTGGAAAAAGGCAGCTTTGGCTCAGACTAGTCAGCATGAGACACAGAGACCATCTGACTTCAGATTTATGATAGTTGCTGGGGTCTAAACTGGAAAATGAAAATGTAAGAACTGCATCAGGGAGGGGGACTGGCCTTGTAGCAACACCTTCATGGCAAGTAGAAAGGGGCAACCACAGGGAGAAGAAGGGCCAGAGAGCTCTAAGTTCCCCAAAAACCTCAGTGGAGCAAGGAGCATCTACTGGGAGATTCACAAAGCCAGGATCTGCAAAGATGTCTGTGATTACAAAAACAAGGCCCAGTGGATGATGATCAGAACCAGCTGCTCCAGTCCGGAGCTACTGAGCGCACCCCACAGCGCTGAAGATGCCACACAAATCAAATCAAATCTTCATCAAGGCCCATTCAGGGCTGACAAAGCTCGTTGTTTATCTAGCAGGCGCTGCGGCTGTGCTAGCAACAAGCACCCAAATTACACTGTGAGTAAAGAGCCCAACAAGCCGCGCAGCAGTTTACATGACGAGCAGCACGTTCTCCATCTGACCTCACTGCTCGTGAGTCAAAACACACTTGAGGCAGCGTAAGCGGACATCAAGCTCAAACACGCTGCAAACTCCCACTGACAGTCACAACCGGTCTGGGGGAGGAAATCAGAGAGCCCTGGGAGTTTCGAAGGGACTGATTAGAGGGATGTGAATCTCTGCTTCTTTCAGAGAGGCACAGAAATAAACTGACCTGGCAATGGGGAGAGCTTGTAGCCCCAGGCTTTCCTCAAAACTAGGAAAGATCATCAGTCACCCAAATGAGAATTCCTAATTTTATCACATTTCCTGATTGTCAGAAAAAGGGGAAAGAGGGTAGAGTTCTCCTCCCTTTACAAATCACACAACACGCTCTTCAGGGGAAAACACCCAGTGAACCTCATGTCTGTATTCCTCCAGAATGGTTTGAACTTTGGCCACGCTCTACGGCAATTATTTCACTACAAATTGATTAATGTTGGCTTTAATTACATGTTTTTCCATACTTGGTGGACAGCAGCTAAATGTGTGAGGGGAGAGGGGTCTCATTTTGCTTATTCACTCTGTGAGTTCACTTGGGTGAACGGGAGGGAGATACCAAGGATGATATATAAATTACATTCACATCTCTCTCTCTCACACAAGAGTAGTGGGCTTCTAGTAGCCCACTAGAAGCCTGAGTTGTGGTCAACATGACTAAAGTATGAAATATCACCTTGTACAACAAGGTACAGCTTTAACAAATAAAAAAGATCAAAAGAGGGAGAGGAGAAGCTGTTCCTATTCCCACACGGGTAATCATTAAGCAGATTTTCCATGACAGAGATAAACAGGTTCCCACCTAAGTTGTGATTTCTTCTTTTTGTCAATATGTAACAGAGCTTTATAATAATTAAAATATAAGAAACATCTAGAATTCCCAGAACAAGTCTTCTAACCTTCGAGTCACAGAATCACAGAACATTAGGGATTGGAAGGTGCCTCAAAAGATCATCCAGTCCAATCCCCCTGCCACAGCAGGATCCCCTAGATCCAGTAGCACAGAAACATGGCCAGATGGGTTTTACGCGTCTCCAGAGAAGGGGTCAAGTACTAAGAGACCTCTGAATGAAAGGCCAGACCAAAAGGAACAAGTATCTAAGCCCTTTAGCCTAGAAAGGTTTGCTGGAAAGCTTATATAATGTACCTACAGCAGCAGGGCACTGTAGAGGAGCTCCACAGAGGAGAGCAGCGCTCAGCCTGTTGATTGGAGCTAACTGGTGGCATTTGTTTTGTTGTTGGAGCCCACACTATCAAACACTTCCTCTCCTACACCGTGGCTCCCCACCTTCAGTCATCACGCTGATTCTACTAAAGCTTTACGTGCTGATCCAGCAGCAAGATCTCTGTGGGCAGATGCAGCACAGGCTTAACCATGCTCTCAGCAGATTAACGTGTCCCACAGAGGAAGTTAACCTACACTCACTGAGAGCAGAAAGGAAACACTGAAACACAGACGTGACACAGACCACGGCTTCTGAAGTCTTGGCTTAGGAACTGGACAGCTTTAAGGCAGCAGAACTGTACTTATGTCTGCTAACAGCTCTGATTTATTTGCTTCAAGATCTATTTGGCTCAGGTGAAGACTGTTGTAAACTGCCATTGTTATCAGATGTGGAGTTACCAGAACACAATAGCAGTTACGAAATGGACAGGGCTTATTCTTTTTTAGTACAATTCCCACTGAGCTAAGGGAGATCAATCAACTGGGATATTTCGTGGTCAGTTTAACTTCACTGTAAACTACCAAGGCAGCAGTTGATCATTAATACGATTTATTTGCCTCTTCAGCGACAATGTCCTTAACTACGACGGCAGGGACACCTCAGTGTAGCCACATAAAGCGGTTCTCTCCCAGTCTGCTCTGCCCTGCCCTGGTTACGCAGCATCCTGAATACTGTGTTCAGTTCTGGGATCCCCAGCAAACAGAGGGCAGAGAGCTACTGAAAAGTCCAGCACAGAGCCACTGAGATGCTCAGGGGGCTGGAGCATCTGCACTATGGTGGGGCTGAGAGCACTGGGGCTCTTCAGCCTAGAGGGGGGATCTCATCAGCGCTTAGAAATATCTAAAGACGGAGGGTCAGGAGATGGGACCAGGTCCTTCTCAGTGGTGCCCAGAGACATTACAAGGGGCACTGGGCACAAACTGGAACCCAGGAGGTTCCAGCTAAACATAAGGCAAAAGTTTTCCACTGTGAGAGTCCCAGAGCCCTGGCCCAGGCTGCTCAGAGAGGCTGTGGAGTCTTCTGCTGTGAAGACGTACCAAACCCTTCTAGACTTGTGGAATCTGCTCTAGGGGATCCTGCTCTGGCACAGGGGGTTAGGCTGGATGATCTGCAGAGGTCCCTGCCAACCCCACCACGCTATGATTCTATGAAAACCACAGAAAACCATCTGCAGTGTAAGCCCGGGAGCCCGCACAACCCCACCGTTGAGCCTTACTGGTGTGATCCCAGGAACAAAAGGATGCTGCAGGGCAGCTGACAGCGATGCCGGATACAGAACAGCTCACGTCAGTGGCATTGACTCAGCCACTCAACAGACCCATCCCCGGCCGCGCTCCTCCTCCCTCCCCGCTCCATCCTCACCGGGGGAGCCACGAACAGAACCCGCTGCCGTCGACTTCGCAGCAGGCCCGGTGCGGCCTGTTAGTCTCAGCCCTGAATGGGGAGCGGCCTGACCTGAGACCTCTCCCTACAGCACCCTGAGACGCCTCACTCAGGGTACCACGGGACCCCAAAACCGACCCCCCCAAAAACCCTGCTTTAGTGCAGATTACCCGCTATGCTCAGCCTCAAGACCTCCCTCGTTTCCCTCCATCGACCAAACCGCTGCCCCCCGCCCCCACCTCAGGCCTCAACCCCCTCCTTCCGCCATTGTCGCCATTTCCCCTTCACTCACTGTTCAGCCCCTCAGCCGGCGGGTTGTTGTTGTTGTTTTGCTGGTGCTGCTGCTGCTGCGGAGGCTCCTGAAGGCCGGACATGGCGGCGGCGGCGGCGGCGGCGACTGAAGGAGCCGCGGAAGGGTTGGGACAACAACAACAACAGCCAGCAGCGGGTACTCCGCTCAGGGCCCGCCCGCCTCCGCCTCCGCCTCCGCCTCCTCTTTCCACTGCGCAGGCGCGGTTCTCACCTCCCAGCTCCCGTCGGCCCCTGCGCGCACGTCCCGACGCCGCGCGTGCGCCGTGGGGATCAATGGGAAGAGCCCGGAAGGGGAGAGAGCGAGCGGAAGGGGCTTCGGGCCTTAAGGGTCGCCAACCCGTCCTGAGCTGAGTCCGCCCGGCCCCTGGACACCGCCAGGGATGGAGCAGCCACGGCCTCCTGGGAAGCCTGTTCCAGGTCCTCAGCCTCCTTACAGGGAGGGATTTCTACCTCAAATCTCATCTCAGTCTGCCCTCCGTCAGCTTGAACCCAGCCCCCTTGTCCCAGCACCAGAATCGAATCCCTTGGGAAAAAGTCCCTTTCCAGCTTTCCTGGAAGCGGCTCTGAGGTCCCCCTGGAGCTCTCTATAGGCTGAACAGTCCCAACTCCCTCAGCCTGTCCCCAAAGCAGAAGGGCTCCAGCCCTCTGATCATCCTTGCAGCCTTGTCTGGACTCAGAAGCTCCAACAGCTCCAGTTCCTTGTACTTGGAACTCCAGAATATGGTCTCCCCTCATTCAGACTGATCAGCTCCCTCAGCTGCTCCTCACTCCGTTCCCCCAGTTCCATTGTCCTTCTCTGGACCCACTCCAGCCCTTCAATGTCCTTGCACTGAGGTGCCCAGACTGCCCCCATACTTGAGATGTGGCTTCACCAGGGCACAGTTCAGGAGGACTATTCCTTCTCTGCTCCTGCTGGCCATTCTGGTACAAACCAGGATGTCACTGGCTCTCTTGGCTACCTGGGCACACTGCTGGCTCATCTTTAGCTGATGTTGTACTCACTCAGGGTGTTTTTGGTACACCTTGAACTGCAAAGTTGACAGACACTTAACCTTCCCTGAACAGAAGGGATGGTTGGCCTCCTACAAGCCAAGACACCCTGGCAATTAAGGCTCAGAGACAGTGTTGATCAAGATAGTGTCAGCAAGATAACTCAAGGACTTTGTGTCACTTAGCTGAACTACTCTCATTATACCTTCACTATGATACTAAAAGTTACTTCCACAGGTCAAAGATGAAGCCACTCACTCTCTCCCAAGCATCTGGAGTAGAACGTAGGTACTGCTGTTGAGTACAGCTACAGAAAGTGAAATGATGTGTGAACACCCCAGTTTCTTTACAATATAAAACTGAAGAGGCGACCTCAGCGTATTTACATCCATCCTGCTGCTGTGAGCATGGGAGTCACACAGGAAGAGATCGTGAAGTGCAGCGAGATACAAGCGCAGCAAAGGCCCACTTTACCCTGCTGAGGCTTCTTCAGCTGTAACATTAGCAGCTTCTGTACTAGTTAACCCTTCCAAGTCACTTTCATCAAATTGCATAGAAAACAGAGTTATTTTAAATGATTTATTTTCAACATGAGTCAGTTTTATCTTTAAAATCAAGCATGGCCATTCCTCGAGGCAGTGTGAGCTAACCGTGGTGGTTAGCAGAACCTTCATGAGGATTCTGGTTTCTAATCTCCTTCTGCACTCACATTCTCTAACAAAAACAAGGTTGACTTCCTCAGATGATCATTTGCCTTCACAGCCTGAGAAACCATCATCACTAACTTCACTCTATCATTTACACATTAAGGTTGGAGAATTAGAGTCGGTGGCACTTTAGCCCCATCTCTCAGGTGCACCCACACAGAAGCACTTTGCTTCCCTAGAGCAGCAAGGGAGCATTTCGGGTCACAAACCCCTCCCCACCAGCAGCCACAAGACTGCAGATTGTGGGGTTTCACTATACTCTTCCCTGTTCAGAGACCAAACTCACCGAGACGTGTTTCTGTGTGTTCTTCCTCTTGTCCTCTCCCCATTACACGTGCAAAGGAGTCGTGGCTTTTCCTGTCTTGTGTCTCTAACTGTGTGGAAAGTGTGGACGTCTCTGGGATATCACTGGAAAAGAGGCAGCTGCAGGTAGTAAAAAGCAAGCAGGAATTTCAGTCATCACAGAATCAGTGTTAGGGGTTTGAAGGGGACTTGAAAGGTCATTCAGTCCAATCGTCCTGACAACAGCAGGATCCCCTAGATCCAGGAATAAGTCCAGGTGGCTTTTAAACGTCTCCAGAGAAGGAGACTCCACAACCCCCCTGGCAGCCCTTTCCAGGGCTCTGGCACCCTCACCAGGAAGAAGTTCTTTTGCCTATTGATGTGGAACCTCCTCTGTTCCAGCTCAACACTTGTTGCCCCTTGTCCTGTCATTAGGCGCCCCTGCGCAGAGCCTGGCTCCATCCTCCTGACACCCACTCTTTCCATATTCATGGGGTCACCCCTCAGTCTCCTTTTTTCCCCAAACTCAAGAGACTCAGCTCCTTCAGCCTTTCCTCATCAGGGAGATGCTCCCCTCCCTTCATCCTCTTTGTGGCTCTGCACAGGACCCTCTCAAGCAGCAGCTGTTTACAGGTAGAAGGGCCACAGGTACATCCCAGTTTGGAATCAGAACAATGAAACCTTAATGATTTTGTATGGAAAACCTGCCCAGGTGACCCCTTCCTACTCCGCAGTAAAAATCACAGGCCGGCATCACACGCCTTTGTCATCTCCACTACTGAGGAAGCCGGTGCTGTAATACGTGTGCTATGAATATTTATCAGCACAGTGGGACTGTGACCATTTCTGAGTCAGAAATAAATTGATCGAGATTATAGAGTGAGTCAATGCCGAGCCAGAAATAGCATTCACAAGCCCTGACTGTCAGCCCTGAGCTCTAACCACCCAGCAGCTTCCTTGAGGCAGCTGAATGAGGTAATTAACGCCTGTAAAGCAATTTGAATCCTTGGTTGGAAAATGCTGCGACAATAGCAAGGTTGGAGGGACCCAAAACCGCACGTTAACAGAAGAGAAAGAGTGGTGGTCAGCTCCTGGGAGAGGAGGCCTTCTTTGTTCTGAAGGGCAACCAAAAGGGTTTGCCACTAGAAAGTTATAAAAAGCCTTGATGTGGCTGATTGACATCAAACCAGGAACACACCACCCATTTATGTCAAACAGTGGAGCCAAGATAATCCCACTCGCTGATGTAAGCAAAGAATGATCTAAAGTCTTAAATGAGCTGCCATTACTTTTGTTTTCGTTTAGTACTTTGACACTCCAAGGCTGACAGCAACTAACAGGCTGCGGAGATGCCACCCCAGCACCCAGCAAACACGAGGGCAGTCTTTTTCCTCCTTCATGCTGCTGTGGAAATCACAGAATCATCCCGGCTGGAAAGGACCCCCGGGATGATAAAGTCCAGACCTCATTCCAGCAGCTCCCTAAGCCCTAGACCAGGGCCTCAAGTGCTCCAGCTACTCTGTTTTTAACCCCCTCCAGGGATGGGGACTCCAGCACCTCCCTGGGCAGCCTGTTCCAGTGCCCAAACGCTTTCCTTGTGTCTTAGGTTTAGCCACAAGTGCTCAAACACAGTCCCTTGTGGACGGGCAGCCCAGCCGACTTCGCGGCACAGTCAGGTCGCCTAACCTGGATCCCTCTGCAGCATTTCTGAAGCACCCACCTCTCGCTGGGGACACTTTGCCTCCCAGTGGCAGCGTTCACTCTGTGGTTCACAGCGGAGGTTCGTTTTGTGGGTGCTGACTGCTTCCAAGGGGCAGCAGTTGGTGCTCTGGTACCTTCCCCGGCTTCAAGACAAGGCAGCAGGGAACACAATCCCTTTTCTCCTAACCTCAAGGGCTGAGCATGGGGAACTTTCACTGGTGTCACCGAGCACTGGAACGGAGCGGCTGCCATGTCTCTGCATGTGGTGGTCAAGGGCAGAATTACCCCCCACACCCCCAGTGATCAGAACAGGAACCGCTCAAGATGCCCTGGGGTAAGAGACCAGCAATTGTACAACTGTCTGTGAATAAAGGGCCAGCAGAGAGGGATACAAAGGACCCTGACAAGGCAGACTCTAGGCATACTTTTATTAATAAAATATAAGATTTACAGCATATGTCAACGGACAGTGTGCTTAGAGAATTATCTAGTTGGATAGTACGACACCAAAGTCAGTAGCTGGTTTTGGTGAGGATCAATTCAACCTCAGCTGACATGCCAGGGGATCGCCACGACCGACACACCAAACAGCTTTCCCGAGTCTAGCTTTCACAGCCCGGTTCCGTCCCAGCACGCTGCGCTGAGGTCCGAGAGGCAGTTTCGCTTGAGTTAGTATTGCTAGAAGGCTGCGCTTCGTGTCACAGCTACCTGCTCAGCTCTGTGTCGTCTTCACTCCTGTCTGTGCTACGCGACCGCGCGGGTTTCAGTGCATCGTTCGGGATACAGGGACACGCAAGAGCAGCGTCGTAACACCACGACCCTCGGCCTTCCCGCGAGAGCAGTCGGTAAACCCACGCCGTTCTGGGCCGAACGGAGAGGGATTCTCACCTAATAACCTCTCTGTGCCCTCGCGATAAGAATAAACCTTGGCCCCCCGTCCTGCGAACACCCAGACACGTGATCAACGTTACTCAACGAGCTGCTTCCTCAATTATTAGCAAGTGTAGTCATTTGAGTAAAATTAGTCACGTGCTGTGTAAACAACAGGAGCCGGGTGTTAAGTAGGAGTAGGGCCGACGAGTTTATTCACCCACTGGAGAAGAGCTGCTGTCCCTGGGGCAGTTGAAAATTCGTTTTTACAAGGCTAACAGGTGAAGAAAGGTCAAATCCTTACAAAGGCTCATGGTCAGGCATGCATGTTCCAAGACAAACACTGTACTGAGAACCAGACCTAATAAATATTAGTAGTTTTGTTTTTCTTACATTTTCAAACCACTGCACAAGGACTTAACTTAAAGAATGATTGTTAACAACCTCTAACCCAGCCATAATTTTACAGCAGAAACAGTATCTTAGTTGATCAAATGATAAGAGGCATCATCATCGTAACTACTATTGACTAAGCCACAGAAATCATTTCCGTACAGCTAACTGAGGAGTGAAACTGTCCCAGGCAAGGTAAATTCACTACGACTTGAGAACTCCATTCTGAAACGGTTCCGTGAAGGAAGGATAAACCTAAAAGCACAATTAGCAAAAAATACCTGGAGGTAAAAACTCATGAGCCTTATAAAGCATCAATATCTAGGTCATCTTTGGATAAGCCTTATTTGCTGAAGAGTTTAAATCTCTCAAATAACTAGGAACACTTATTTCATGCAGCTTCTGCACTCCACGCGGTTTGGGATCGTCGCACCGTTTCACACGCCTGTTAAGTGCAGTGACTTTGCAAAGCCAAAAGCCAAGAAGAAACACTTGCATGGTTAAAACTACATTTCCACTCAGTTACTGATAGCAATAAAATACAGAAAATAGAGCATCTCAGAACGCGGCGGCGCTGCCTAACGTCATCACTTGGCATTTTGTACTACGGTAACATCATACTGCCAGACAAGAATTCTCAGACAACTCGTTAAAAAAAGCCACGGCGGGGGGGACTCTGTACTCGAAACAAGGCAGTGAAGGTATCGGCATCCTCAAACAAGGCAGTGAAAGAAACCAGGACAAACCTAAACATTAAGACATCAATCCCACCGAACGGACTTGAAAACCTGAAAATTCTATTCCCGTGCCAATTGTTGAGGGGAAAAAACAAAAAGAGCCTTCAAGGCTACTGGAACTGACCTGCTCGCATCCCAGCACAACCTGGCAGCGGCTAGCGGTGTTGAAGTGGAAGGGGGTCAACGCGGACCACGGCTGGCGCTGGGCACTGTCATTCGTGAGCGAATGCAGCTACTTGTGAAATCCCTCCCTCTCTTCATTCCCGTGAAAAATAATTAATACTGGTTAAAATCATTACAAAAAACATCATTTTATTCATGCATCTAAGGTAAAACACAGAGTATTTGTATAAAGAGGTAGATTAAAAAAAAAAGAAAACAGATTCTCCATTCTTTGTCACTTTTATTCAGTAGTTTGTTGGTTTGTTTTTTTTTTTTCTCCTTATTTTCTCTCTTTGCTGTTGATGTTGTTGTTTGTTTTGGTGCCAGGCATGGCAAGGAGTGATTACAGTCAACTGTTTATTAAAACACTTGTTGCAACACAGACCCCCTTTAGCACTGACCCCAAACGGACCCATCTCATGTGCTTTATTCTGGTTGGTTGGTTTGCCATATACACCACCACCGAGGCGAGGTGGAGGGGGGCCAAGGGGAACAGGGGAGTCCAGGAGGCCAGAAGGAGGAGGAATGCTACAAGCCACAGCAAGAATGAGCTGTATTTAATAAAAAAAGGGGGCCACGAATGATACAGTAATGAGGTTACACAATTAAATCCCATAGCATGATTGAAGGCTTTCCCTGTGTTTGACGTCATCACAATGGAAGGCATAAAAAGTGGAGTAAACCGATGTCGATACAGTCCAATTCTAGTCCATTAGGCAAGATGGTGCAAGTAGTCATTTAAATTAAAAAGTGCCCTATCCTCACCTAAATGGCTAGCAGACATGGAGAAGAACGCCGTGACGGGTCACCGGAGCTCTCTCCATGTAGCTATAAAAGTGTGTTGTCATATGGCACGTTTTTAAACACTGGAAAGGGGTGCCATAATGGACCTCTCACTCTCTTTTCGTTTACAGGTACAAATGCTAGATTCAACTATTTCAACTATGCAGGAAGTGGACTCTTCGGTTAGGAATGCCAACCCTAATTCATTTTGTCTTGAAATATATACAAGTTGTTTGTGGTAGCTACGGCAATGATGTTCTCCTTAGGGTGCCAGGCTGTGTGGAGAATCTTCTTGTTGAAGTCTAGGCTGTCAACACTGATTTCATCCTTCTTTCGCTTACCGCTGGCGCACACTTTCCGCGGCTTCAAAACCGTACGGGGTTTGTTGTTCTCCCGGGATGCCTCCAAGGTGATGTCGCGCTTCGTGTTTCTGTCGAACATTCTGAAGAAGTTGTTGTAAGATCCCGTCATGACGATGCTGCAGAGAGGGGAGCGAAGGAAGAAAGCAATGGTTCAGCTGAAAATAACCTCCCCAACTCCTCTGAAATTTCAGGGTCCCAGCCAGGATCAGGCTGTAGTGGGGGGACATCCTCACCCACTTCACCAGTTAAGCGTTTGCAGAAACCATCCCAGTTAATACTGCGGCGCCCATCTCTCCAGTTCAAGCAGCAGGCACATTTGTCATACAGTTCATTCTGGCAAAGCAACTACACTGTCTTTTTAATCAAAGTCCCCTCTCTTTAATAGACTAAAACTATTCTCTATAATCCCACACGACAACATCAAGGTTGAAGAGCCAATATCCACAAGACAAAGTGTCCCCGCAGGGACACCTCACCTTGTGGTTCTTGGGAATGAAAAGTGGAACAGATCACACTTTTTAGTGATGCCAGACATGTAGATCTGGGGGAACTTTCAGGTTGTACAAGGATTTGCAGCTCTCAAGCCAGAGATGCTGCACCCTTAAATCTTCTAATGGGATTCTGAGACACAGACATGAACAAGATGGCCTCAAGCTGCCTCAGGGTAAGTTTAGGTTGGAGAAGAGGAACAACAACTTCCTAGAAAGGGGTCTTGGAACAGGCTGCCCAGGGAGAGGGTTGAACTGCCATCCCTGGCATGCTTCCCAGTCAGGGAGAAGGAACTTCTTCCCAGTGAGGGTGACAGAGCAGTGGAACGGGCTGCCCAGGGAGGTTGAGGAGTCTCCTTCTCTGGAGATATTTAAGACCCGCCTGGATGTGATCCTGTGTGACTTGGTCTGGGTGATCCCTGGCCTAGGGGGATTGGAGTAGATGATTTTTCAAGGTTCCTTCCAATCCCTAATGATTCTATGACAGGGTATGGCAGTGGGTTGGGACAGCTGGGTTCAGGGTTGGACTTGATGATCTTAAAGGTCTTTATCCAACCTCAAAAATTCTATGACTCTGCAAGATATTATCCAAGCCAGTCCATGGACAGAAACAGACCAGACACCTGAGGCCACGCTCCAAGTTGCCCATTTTACAAATAACTTGGGAAGGTTTTGGGTGTGAACAGAGAACAGAACTTGCCTGTCTGATCCATTCCAACAGCACTCGAACTTGTCAAAAATGCAATCGTTCTCGTAGAGCGAGCAGAGTTTACTTCTGAGGTATTCATGCACCTGGAGAGAAAACACAACAGCCTGAGCCTTGAACTTGCAAACCCATGAACAACCTTCCCCGAGCCTGCTCCAGCAGCGATCACGCAGCCGACGGTGCTTACACCCAGCCCACAGAAGCACCCAGAGCTCCCTCCTCTGACTGCACAGATAAAGAGCAGTGTGAACTGATGCACGAGCTGACCTAATTCTGCTCAGCACAGGTTTCAAGTTAACTCAAACAGGAGCACATCACTGGGAGTGGGGTGGGGGAAGACATCTTCAGGAAGCTCTGAGCACTTGTCACACCCTCACTACCCTACAGGTACCTGAAAGGGTTTATCAGCCTCTGCTCCTTTCTAAAACACATGCCTCGGTGACTGATCTTCCTCCTACGTGACAAAGGAGGCCCTTCACATTTCATCATCAAGAGAACACCACAGCCATTTTTAGCAGCAGCTAAACACCTTTTCTGCCAAGGAAATGTTCTACCTCCTATTTTCTCCAAGAAAGGAAAATATCAAGTCAGCTGAAGACTCGAGGAGACAGGTTCTCTCACGGCTGCAGATTACGTTTCCACTGCGTAAGAGCAGCTTTTTTCAGAACCCAACATGGTTTGGAGCTCTGCAAGCAGCTTGCAAACAGCCAGACCCTTCAGCACCCATCTGTGTGTGGAACCCCCAGTAAAGCTCTGCCTGGCCACAGGGATCTAGACTGCAATTTCACTGCCGCAGGACGACTATCAGCAGGAATCAACATCTCTCAAGGCTTGAACTTCTAGCCTTCATCATCCATCTTCACCCCCAATACCTGGTAGGTTTCCACAGGTCTGTTTTCCATATTTAAATCCCAGATCTTCACTGACAGGTAATCTCTAGTCATCATGTATCGACCGCTATGGCTAAATTTGACATCAGATATGGAAGAGATGATTTCAGAGAAAAATGATCTGTTGCTAGGGTCTTCTGGTTCTTCAAACACTGTGTAAACATAAAACAAGAGGTAAGAAGTTTGTGTCTTCTGCAGTACAAGGTCACACCCGAGTAAGGTTAACATTTCCTCGATGAACTTGGCACAGCAGGCTACTCTGCCTGCGCTCTATCAGGCTCCTTTTTACAAGGAAGTTTTAGAACTCAGCTGTCACAGCCTGAAGTTATTTTCATGTCATGTGAACGCTGCCTTCTAAGTTCAATGAACTACTTGTTGATATAAGGAGTCTTCATTCACACAAACAAGATATTCAGCATCAGTTACAGACCAAACTCAGCCGGT
Source organism: Rhinopomastus cyanomelas (assembly GCA_013400115.1). Lineage (NCBI taxonomy): Eukaryota > Metazoa > Chordata > Aves > Bucerotiformes > Rhinopomastidae > Rhinopomastus > Rhinopomastus cyanomelas. The sequence continues at coordinate 895,128 of VXBP01010616.1, read as the reverse complement.
GTCTGATCTCTTGAGATGTCTCCAGAAAGCCATTCCTAGTCCGATACTCTAGGCAGACTCCTCAGCTTAAGCTGCTAGTAATTTTAGTCAATACTCTGGTAAAATATGAATCTAAGATTCATTTTGATTTCAGGTTTTAGATCTATTCATTGCACTGCAGAAACCCAACACAAACACACATCCCCACCCTCCCGTGTTAAACGCACTCTTAGCTCCCTCTCCCAGCAAGAAATCACATTCCACACGACAACGCCAACGAGGCAGCAGGACACACTTACATTTTGAGTGTCTGTCACAGAGTGCAGATGCTCTCATATCACAGAGGCGAATCGTTCCTTTACTGCTGCTGTACACAAACGTGTTACAGCTGTTGGGGTGGAACTCTGCAGCTGTTATCACCTCCGTGAGCTCCTCCATGTTGGCAGGCTTAATATCTACAATATCTGCAGCATCTTGTTAAGGAATTGTCTCCAGCTTTCGTAACACGTTTGTCAGTTTAAACAGATTTCAGAAAGTACCAGAAATAGCCAACAGCAGCAAAGTAATGCTTGACATTTGGAAAGAGGTCAAGCCTTCCATGCCAAGGACTGCAAGACCCAGTCAGAAAACTAGATGAAAGTTAAAATCAAGATGCAAAATCCATCTAGACAGCAAGGGGTGGATAGTAGATGGAGAGAGGTTCTTCTCCTCCTCTCTAGTCTCCCTGGTGAGACTGCATCTGGAATCTTGTGTCTGGTTCTGGGCCTCCCAGTTCCAGAAGGACACAGAGCTGCTTGAGAGGGTCCAGCACAGAACCAGAGAGATGAGAGCTGGGTCTCTTGAGCCTGGAAAAAAGGAAGCTGAGGGGTGACCCCATGAATGTTGATAAATCTGTGAAGGGTGTGTGTCAGGAGGATGGAGCCAGGCTCTGCTCAGGGGCACTCCATCATAGGAGGTTCCACATCAATACGAGAAGGAACTTCCTCCCAGTGAGGGTGACAGAGCCCCGGAGGGGGTTGCCCAGGGGGGTTGTGGAGTCTCTTTCTCTGGAGACATTTAAAACCCACCTGGCCATGTTCCTGTGCAACAGATCTAGGTGATCCTGCTGTGGCAGGAGCAAGGTCCCTTCCAATCACTAATGTTCTGTGATTCTTCTAACAGCACAACCCTAGTTAATTTTTCACTGTGTTTCAGCAGGAATTGATCCTGCACTGCATCTCTGTCACCCAAGTTTTCTCCCCTAGAACTTTATTTTGCTCTAATTCTTATCACACAGCCTCATTGTGAAGAAGGCACGTGTGCTTTCTGCTCGTGGCGCTGCCAGTCTGACCACAGACCTCTGCTGGACCTACGTGTGTCTGTACAGGCTAGAACGTCTGTAGGAGCACAGGTGAGAGGGGCTCATGGTTAGAAGCTAAAACTGAACAGATATTGCTGAGACAAGGATGGCTCTTGCCCTGCTGTGCTTCCCACTGCAAAAATTTCACACAAATTTACTGCAACACTGCCTTCCAACTGCTCATCACACATGAAACACTAAGCTTGTTCCCCCTGGAAGTGTTTTTCACCATAAAATAACCACTTGTCCCCCATAACTGCTCACACTGAGCTGCTCTCCAGAAGTCAAAGTCCTTAGTACTACCAGGAAATGGAGAAAGATGCAAAAGCTTTTCATGAAAGGGGATGAAAGCCAAGAGTTTCACCAGAAGCTGTCCCCACCACGCTGAACCATGCAGAAAAAGATACTAAAACTTCTGTCTGTAATTTCTAGGTGCCACAGGTTAATCCGCAGGTCGTCTGCGGATAAGTACGTTTCATAGTCGCTATTAATGGAGATGGAGTTGATGTGATACGTGTGAGCATTGGCAAATATTCTTCGCGGACTAGCTTCAACCATGAGGTCCATGGGCCTGAACACTGGCACCTGCAAAACACAGAGCAGTGGAGGTTTGAGGTGCAAATGTACTACAAACACAGTGGCACTTACTCACTGTCCTTCAACGCTCCAAACCACTTCAAAGAACTCAACATCAGCTCCAACTGGCATCACAAGTAACACAAAGTTAATCACCTGATGGTGCAGGTACTGAACCACAGGTCACCCGTGTGTCAGGGGAGGGAGAAATCACCTGAAGGTGGCTAATTCAGAGAGGGAACTACTCACCCGTAGTGTTGTAACTGTTGTAGGATCCCTATACCGTCCATCTTCTTCCTTTAAATTATAACCCTCTGGTCTTTTGTCCCTTTCACTGATTTTCCATAACTTTATTGTTTTATCTGCAATAAAACCAGCCACAGTTTCAAACCTAGCAAAGATGCCAGCGTTAGCAGTTGAGGCACTTTAACATGAAGCCTTCAAACAAGACAAGGCCACCCACGTGCACCAAAACCAACAAAAATACTGTTAGAGAAACAGCAGAGAAAGGCCTCCTCCACAGTTTGCTCTTCTAAAAGTTACAGCAAGTTTCAGTTGGAACTGGGACTGTTATGAATGACAAACAGAAGCACTCTCACAGCTACAAACAAACAGAGGTACTGAATGAGAGCTGAGATGAATCCCTTTGCTTTCAAAATCCAGCCAAATCTGAGCTGGCAGGTACCACCCCACGCTGCAGGACTTGTGTCCCCAGGGAAGCCACAACACCAGAACAGACCAGTAGGGTGACTGGGGGGAGGCACGTCCCTGTATAATGGCACTTCAAACCAGCAAGGATTAGACACAATCCTAGCAGCGAATCGATGCCAGCACAGGTTACGGCGCCAAGGTAACCAAGTCACAACTCACCATTTGTAGACAATAAAAACTGAGCAGCATTTTTCTGGGGTAACCACCTAATTTTGTTGATCTTCTCTTCAATTTCTAAACTCTTCAAGTAGTCAAACTCCGGTTCATGGCTTTGAAAGGTACTGTAAACATTGTATTCTCCTCTACTGTGAGACTGGGTTTTGTTCTGAAAAGAGAATCAGGCAGTCAGCACACACATGCAGTTTACAGAAGGCTTTTCAGGGCTGCAGGCAGAAGCCAGGATTAGATGTTTATGCAGCAGGTTGCTAATCAGCAGAATAAATTAAGACTTCTGGAGTCCATAGCTGCCTACGCCAGATTTGCTCCGAGTATCCTTTGGTGTACAACCTGCCTCATTTTAATGAGCAGAAGAAATTAGGATCTTCTGCAAGAACTTGATTAGGGTTTCTACTATTTGGCTCAGAAAGCAGCAGAGACAAGTTATCGCAGCAGCTTTTGATTCCTAAATTTTCCAGAAACTCCCCTCAGCCAAATGAATCTCTTCAGCAAGTTCTCACACGAACATCAAGCAGCTGAATTTAGCCTCACTTTCTGCCTAGACCTTCTAGGCATGGTAAGCTGCCTCGCTGGATCTTTTTTAGAAGTCTTCATAATTATTCTCTCATCTTAGGTTTTTCCACCTCTGCTTAAGGAGAATTCCCTGGGAGAAGTACACAGGCACATGGATGGCAAATCTGCGCTGTGCTTAGGCACACCATGGAAATCCCACACGCTGCCTCAACTCACGCAGGCAGCTTCACTAGTCTGCTTATAATCTCCACATGCCCTGAGCCCTTCTGAACTGCTCAATAAGCAGGTTTTTCTTCCTCATTCTGGAGATAAGTGGTAAAAAAAGCCTAACACCTCTGTGGACTACAACCTGACATGAGAAACCCCAGCTGCCTGTTGAGGAAAACACAAAGACCTGTGGACTCGTGCAATTCCCCTAAAAGCCATGTTTTCAATAGAGTGGCTTCCCAGCACCTAGACCAAACCTTCAGCCCGTTCCAGTGGGCAAGGGTGGCAGAGAACTGGAACCATTCCTGCAGCAGGCATCGCGAGGTGTACCTGATCGCTTAACTCTGCGATATATTCCTGTCCCACCCAGCTGCAGAGGTTGCACCACCAGATGCCTTTCCTGTGGCATGTTCTTGACTAGGGACATTGCTCCTTCCCTCCCTTGCATCTCTCATGTCCATCCCTCCATGTCATCGTGTAACACCTCACTAAAACACTTGTTGATACGATCCTCGCTAACCCACGTTTCTCACATTCCCTGCATCATCTTCTCTTGCTTCACAGCTCTGCGTTAATAGCTGCCAGCAACTCTCACACTTTACAGGAAGCTGCAGAGGGAGGGAGGGAAATGTGTTCAACATGCTTAGAAATAAAACATAGCACTGGACTGTGGTACCACACTTACCAGTTACAGCGGCCATCCCACCCTGGGGAGTGGAAAGCACTTTGTTACAAGCTTTACTGAGACCTACTGAGTTAGGGAGGGACACTGCTTAGAACAGGAGACTTTTAAATAAATCTGCTGTGCTTAGGGTATGCTGCTCTTGATCCTGTGACCTTTCCTTCAACCTCATCCTTACCACAAGGGCTGAGTCTTACGCACTCTTGTGATTGGCCCAGTAGGAGTCTACAGGACAAAATTCATCTATAAAAGCACCAGTAAATGAAATCATTCCTTGGGGTAAAAGCAAAAGCTACATCACTGAACCATTTCACGACACTCAAAAAGAGATAAATCCAACTAAGAAGAGGTGTTGGCCCTTATTATTCCAATTTAGGTAATTAGGGGCTGCCCACGCAAATTCCTCCCTCAGTTTCAGTCAGACTGTTCATTTCCTCCCTGAGCCTTATGTAATGTCACTTGTTCAGCGTTGCAGCAGGGCCACCACGTTCCAGCCCAGAGGCGGCAGCAGGTGAAGTTACACAAACGTCCCTAACCCTATCCAGAGGGTTTGTACTTGGGTGGTTTTCTCCTTGTGTGAGTGGTCTGTAAAGCACTCTGGGGTGGAGTGTGATAGAAGGCAGGACACAAATCCAACCAAAAAACCCCAACAGCTGCCCTTTAGCTACATGGAGAACTTGCTGTAGCAGGGCTGTGTGTGGTGTAACATTAGGAATCCAGTCTCCACTGCTCATTCCCTAAATACCACGGAGACAGACAATGCCCAAACCAGTTCTGATAACTTAATCTGATAAGCCAGTCAGTTCCTACATCGTAAGGATATGAGCCATGAGTTACACATATAAAACAAACGTCGTCATTTAAAGACAACCCTCTTGGGAACAGGCAATTGGCTACTTCAGCCAAGTTGAAGGATCCTTAACGGATGCAAGCTAAAGTCGGAGCTTAAAAACAAAACGCCACAAGAATCTGTGCCCAGAAGTACAGGAAGATTACAGGGAGGACACTACAGATTGTGCTCATCTTGGGCTCCAGCCAGGGCAACACAGGAAGAGGCTGGTGACCAAGGAAGACCCCACTAGATGGCACCAGCTGGCCACAGTGATGGCCACAGTGATGGCCACAGTGATGGCCGCAGTGATGGCCGCAGTGATGGCCGCAGTGATGGACTGGTGAGAAGGTCCTGCCCTTGAACCGGCAGCCTGTGTACCAGCAGAAAGCAACTTGCTCAAGGGAACTGTGAAGTTCTTCAGTTTTGGGATTTTTAGAATCAGAATTGAACGAAACACTGAACAAAGAAGTCACAGCGTGACTCCTCTAGGTGATGATGACATGACAGCAAAGCCTCTTTATGCTCTCCCTGAAAGAAATGCTAACCAAGTCAAATTCCAAGTATAGCCTTAATTTCTAACTTCTCCGTTTTTTTCCTCTTAAATGTCACTGTTTTCATCACTTATCACCAGCACGCGCTCTCTGTGTAAAGGTTTTTGTAACAGCTAGCTCCTTCTCCTTCAAAATGGGATGAATAGGACAGAGGAGAATGCAAAACATTACTGAAAGCAGTTAGCACTCACCTCCTGCTCCTGTTGAAAGATGACAACTCTACCTCCTTTGTCTCCTGTTGCTAATAGCTCTCCAGAATGGTTAAATTCTACTGTAGAAATTATATCCGCTGCAAAGGAACAAAACCAGCATTTAGAAGAATTAAGTGGCCAAGAAAGCTGCAAGTATAAGAAAACACTTGAGTCTACTTATGTCACACAATGCAAACAGGACTCTCTTCGAAGATACAGAGGTAATTTTTTTCAAGCTGTACTTTTGAAAAACAGTTGGTAGCTCACCATGCCAGGCAAAAGTTCAGCCATGTGCACTAAACTGCTTTTACAGGTTTTATCTGGTCACTTCTTAGAACTGTTTCTCTTTGTGATGGCTGCTCAAGTGGAGTCAGTGTGGATTTTAACGTGTACTGCTCATACATCTTCCTTTCTGATAGGAGATGTAGACAGACATTACCCACATCAGCTCTAAGCATCTTTTTTTTCCTCATTTCTTAAGGATTCTTTAAGGCAAAACACTTTAGGGTGGAGATGTTCAGACAGCAGCATCTGAGGAATGCACCAATGTGGGACAACAGCAACAGAACATCAGAGAATACAAGCAGATTACACCTAAACATCTTGAGTATCTCTCCTGGATGAGCAGGGTTGACACTAGTACAAGTGTTCCTCTATGGAGTGCTGAAATTTAACTGTGAACACGCACTGGTAAAATCCCAGTCACAGGTAGTCTCAAGCTGATCTGGTCATACAGCAAAAACAAAGAGTGAGTTTCAGCTTCAGCTCAAGTACACGATTTATATTTTCTCGTGTGCCCCTCAAACTTTAAAAAAAGCTGAATCAGAACTCAAAACTAGTTTTTCTAGCACCAGCTTCAAAATTACAAGACAGCCATATAAATGGAAATGTCTAGGGGAAAATAAATACCTATGGTTATTCCACAGTAAAGTCTTCAAGACATTCCACTTTCAGGTCAGTCTAACACACAAACAATGTGCCCATGTTTTGTACTGGGTAGTTTCCACAGCCTCTGTTTTGGAGTTAAAATAGATCCTCATACTTGTTCTACAGACTGAAACAGCACAGTACAGAACACCCTGGGTGAGCAGGCCAAACTTGCCTGCAAAATCCTCCAACAGAGGCAAGAGCTGCTGAGTCAGGCACCTGGCACAAGCAGGTGTGTGCAGCTCAGCCGCGTTTCCTACACAGCACAAACTGCCCTCTAACAAAGGATAAACACGAGATTACCCTGTCTCTGTCAACCTCCCCTGCCATGACTGTCTGGCACTGCTCAAACACAAACAGGCTGAGACTTCGCAAGAACACTCTGTTAAGGACATCATCATGATGTGAGCTTGTCTGTGGATAAGCCAGGATCCAGAGCACGCACCAAAACCCTTGATTTGAGCACTCATCACTTCTTTCTCTTCCTGGAAAGGTAGCAGTTACTTCAGCCAATTCACTCCCGTATTTGTGAACAAGATTAAGTGGCTTCTGTCCGTAAGACTTAAGGCTCCACATCATTTGGATGAACACGTGGGATTCAATACGAACCTGTCACGAACGTAAAGATAACATACAACTCATCCAACCCAGTATGCACAAGGAGTAGAGCGCAAGCCAAGTGCATCTGACTCTTTCACACAATGCAAACCCCATGCTGTACACTCCTGACAGGCTAAGACCTTGTGGAAATTATTCATTGAAGAAAACCAAGGTGACTCACTTCTCAGCAATGAGAAATCTACAGGCTAATTACCATTTTGAAAAGCATTGAGAGATTTGACATTGCAAGTTACAGAGAAAACAATACTGCAAGTTATTAGCAGACTTCAGCTCGACGTGTCCTTCAGCAAAGGAAAGTGTGCCTTAAAAATCTTATATATCCATATAAGGATAGATAAATTAATTTGACTTGATTTGGACAAAGTCACTGAGAAATTCATATGTCATTGGGTTGAAGCCTTCTGTTCAGAACAGAGCAGCAAGTCAGAAAAGCCTTAAATTAAGGGATAAATCCTCTATTTTCTTAGGTCTGCTGATGTGGTATCTACTGTGTTTGGTAATTATACCAATCTCAAAGCAAACAGAAGAGTCGTAATTTTTCTGCAACTCTTTAATGGTTGCATTTACCTTTCAAATTATCCAAGCTAATCCAAGTCCTGCTTTGTCTAGAGGCTCCAACTCAACAAACTTTGAGCACTATGACCCTCTCACCTCTAGAAAGTCCAGTGGGCTCCATCTATAGTAACAAGGTACTCAGAACTCCCCAGTGCCCGATCAACAGCAGGCAGGAGATCTGTTCACATAGTTATTAATTTAAAATCAAAACCAAAACACATTCCTCCTTAGCAGCAATCACAACTGAAAACCATTAATTAGCTCTTAAACTCAAGATACATCAGTAGAATCCAACGGGCCTTTCTGGACTATGACCCTGGGCTGCTGCTGTCTAGCCAAGGACAAAACCACCACGCTAAGAAAGTAGGCAGAAAACACAGTTCCTGGTTAACTAGACCCACACCAGGGCTGAGATGGGTATTTTTTACAAAAAATCAGTACTGGAGAGCAAAGCAATCAACAATACATTTCAAATCCAATAACCCAGCCTTAAGAATATTCCCATACCTTGGTCAGAGACAGAGACAGACATCAAGGCACTGATGGTGAACTGAGCGGGTTTAAGAGTGTTTGAGAAATGACAGGGGAAGCATTTCATCTTCCGCAGCGCACCGATTCGCCCGTGGATTCTCATCTGTATTAACATCCTCGTTGCCGAAAACCCATAAATCAATGTAATCCTTTTCAGATGCTAACTAGAATTCCCCTGAGAGTTACACGCCGGGTTATTTTAGTCCTTCAGCACCGCAACGGGCAAAAGAGCATCTCTAGACCTTCTCTCTGCCTCCTCCCTGTTGTATGTGCTATTTTTGCTACAGTCTCTAGGTGGGAGAGTCTGGCAAACACAGAGCGCTGCTCTCACTGTCCACAGGCTTGTAAATGATTCTCCCCTCTGCAAAGAGCACCAGGGAGGAAAAGCTGACAGAGAAGCAGAGGTGTGAGTGCTCTATTGTCACTAACACCAAGGGCTTTGGCAAACACGATGCATTCTATTGTCTACCGCTGAATTCATTTTGATGCCACCTTCTCCAAGCACCCTTATCTGAGATAAATAACCACCAAAACCTTATCTGATAACCACGGCCCTCACTGGGTACAGATGATAGCTTTATCTGTTAACAGACTTCCAACAAAGTACATGGGCCCTGGAGACCAGATTTGTCTCTGAATCACAGAATGTCAGGGATTGGAAGGGACTTGGAAAGCTCATCTAGTCCAATGCCCCTGCCACGGCATGATCACCTAGATCCAGTCACACAGGAACATATGCAGGTGGGTTTTAAACGTCTCCAGAGAAGGAGACTCCACAACCCAATCCCACACAGGCGTTTCCAGGGTTCTGTCATTCTGTGAAGAAGTTGCTTCTCAGATTCATATGGAACCTCCTATGTTCCAGCTCACACCCATTGCCCCTTGTCCTATCGCTAGATGACACTGACAAAGAGCCTGGCTCCATCCTCCTGACACCTACCCCTCACATGAATCAGGTCACCCATCAGTCTCCTTTTCTCCAAGCTAAAGAGACCCAGATCCCTCAGCTTTTCCTCATAAGGGAGGTTCCACTTCCTTCATCATCCTCGTTGCTCTGCACCAGACTCCAACAGCTCCACATCCCTCTTGAACTGAGGAGCCCGCAACTGGACACAATACTCCAGATGTGGTCTCACCAGGGCCGAGTAGAGGGGGAGAACAACCTCTCTCAATCTGCTAACCACCCTTGTTCTGATCGACCTCTTGGCCACAAGAGCACATTGCTGGCTCATGCTCATCCTTCTGGCCACCAGGACCCCCAGGTCCCTTTCTCCAACAGGTCAGTCCCCAACCTATACTGGTACCTGGGGTTGTTCTTGCCCAGATGCCAGACTCCACACTTATCCTTGTCATATGTCATTACAGTTCTCCCTGCCCAGCTCTCTAGCCTGTTCAGGTCCCGCTGAATGGCAGCACACCCACAGGCATCTTGAGACATCTCTGACACCAAGGCGAGGCGGGTCAATTTCAAGATTTTAACACACTCACTACACTGATACTTCTTTTAAGCACTCAGATCCTAATGCACTGCAGGAGCCCACCCAACACACCAGCTCAAGACATCAAATTAGCTCAAGCACTGACTAAAGCAAAATTCAGGCCAGAAATGGGTATCTGCATCCCCAGAGTGCACCTATAACCCTGTATTGAGTTTCTCCCTCTCACATATCTCGGGATAAACAGCTCAGGGGTTACTCTAGTGTTTAAAAATACTTCTTAGCACAGATGTACACAGTTGTCCTTCAGTTGCACCGAAACATTCCTCCACAGACACATTACTATCACTGTAAGAACACTTCCAAATCATGGTTTTCATTGATGTGAAAGCAAAGAGAGTAAAGGTAATTTAAAAATTTAAAAACAACCAACCAATCACCTACATGACCTTATGTCTACCTCCTGCTGTTGCTACCAGCACACACCAGGAGTCCTCAAAACCACTGCACTGTTCTCCCAGATGCAGCAGTTCCAAACTAGTTCACTGCAACTGCTGTCACGGTTACTTCTTCTCCTGTATACAGTTTCTCCTGTCACCATCCACTCCAAGGTTTTTACAGATAAGCTTCACTTGAAGCACTCCGACAGAAATCAAAACCACCACAAGCTCTGGAGACACTTACCTTCACCAGGTTCAAGTGTAAGACTGCAGACGCATATGCAGGAACCTGAAGAACCAAAGGAATCAACTCAAGGTACACAGCTTTGACAGCCAACAGGATGAGGTGAAAGCCATTTAGCTCCAAATTCTGGTACTGCTTCAAGTAATATGTGTGTGCAGCCCACCAGGTGAAAGGGAGCCAGAGCCATGGCTAATCAGTGGCAGACACATACTTGGCTGATGAATCTGGCACTTGTGAATTATGATGATCAGTTGAAACGAAAATGAGCAGATCACACTGTTCAACAGTAGATAAATGAAGGAATCCAGTAGATCCCCAAAGCCTTTTCTGTCTTCAAAGGAAAGCCACGTTGGAACTACGGAAAACCCAGTGACAGACATGAAAAAACACTGTCACACTCTGGGGCCTTCCCCACTTCCTGGTGAATGCTGAGCAGGAAGATCACAAGCACCATCACAGGCAGTTTTCTGAAATACTAAAGAAGAGTTGTGCTCAAGTTTTATTCCGTGATTTGCTGAGAGTGGTAAGGGAATAAGCCAGCTTTATCAATCCTAACAAGCAAAAACTACTGTAATCCAATGACTTAGTTCCAGAAGGCCCACTGTGAAGCTGAAAAGCAATTCATCTTAAATTTGTTTCCAATAATAGAATAAAAGGGATTTTATTAGAGGAGAAGAGGCTATCTATTCTAATGTACCATGAACTTTATATAAACTCTGCTTATAAAACATGCTTGGTAGGCAAAACATGTCACCTACTCTACAGCAGCAAGTCAATCATGGCCATGAACAAAGAGCAGCTTTATTTCACCAGACCTAACGGTTTCTGTGCGAGTTTTTGGAATCGCGGTGATCTGCTGCCTAAGCACAGAGCAAGTAAATCAGTCTGTTTACACAAGTGGAACAATCTCCCGACGTTTCCAAGGACTGAACAAAGAAATGTAGTATTTAAAAAGCATTTTGGTACTTCTTCATTGTTTATACACCTTCCCAGTGGCTCAGAACGCCATTTCTGGATTCTCCAAAGGAGCAGCTCATACAAATTCTGTTCCATAATGCAGAGCAGATTTCTTTCAGGTTGGAAATTCTGTCCTAAGGAGCAAAAAGAATCTACTAGCCAACTGTGGAGCTTGCCAGCCTTAAGTAGAGAAGCTACTTTGATCAATACAAACATTAATTGGTCATTCTAATGGTATTTCAGAAACTGTCTTGATCAGGAAACATTAAGAAACTGACTTCTGAATTATAAAAATCCAAGGAAGCTCAAAAAGCCTCAAACTGAGGAAGCAGCCCAGGAATGAATAAACAACATGATGGATAAAGGCAATGAAATGTTTTGATTCAATGCATGATTACGGAGCATACCTGAGCCATTCTTCCTAGATTATCTCCAAAGATACTGTCACACTCCAAACTGAGCAAGAGTATCCACCCAGGAGAACTTGTCTGGAATCACCTACAAATTGTCTGGTCCTTTCTAATCCAAGAGGAAGCAGATCATTCTGCTTCAGACTACTGAACAGAAGCAGCTTCCAAAAACGGCAGCTCAAGTCACAACAACAGGAAGTTGTGATTTTTTTTACTGGACTTTCTAGTTTGCAATAATGCTTTTGCTTTGGAGTTATGTACTTCAATGTTGAGAGGAGGGACGGCAAACCAGACGCTAGAAAGAAAACAAAAGCTCCTCCAAGGCTTCAAATATTTTAAGCAGCTACACACAACACTCTCTGTCTTGAGTTACCCCAACACCACCCAACTGTTTGCACAGTTTTGATTCCCAAAGTCATAATATACTGTGTCTAGATAATAAAGTGTTAATCTCAAAATGAACACGAAGGCTGTTTAAATAAGATTAAGAAAGAGTGACTGTATGTGTGTTTGCCAAGGAGAGCTCCCAACACAGGATACCAGGACTATATGCACCAGGGAGAGTGTGAAACAGCCAGCAGTATTTAGCACTGATGGTATAAAAGAAAACACCCTCGGCATTCCGGTCTCATCCCTTCATTTGCGTATGTAGGCAGGGGGAAGGGACTCCAAGGATTGAAAGCTTTAAAGCTACCATGACGGGTTTTACTATTGACTTCATTTCCCTTTTCTCCCCTCACTTTCCAGAGTGATTCTCTGCATTCATTCCACTTCTCAGGAGTGACTAGGCAACAAAACCAAAGGCAGCCAGGATCCAGCATTCCTACTGCTCAATTTACTTTTCAAGAGTCATTCCAGGAGCCCTTTAAATAGATCTGTACCAGGAGAGGGCATTAAAAAGATAATAATTCCTCAGAAATGTGGGGTCGGGATGCAATGCACACAACACAGGAATAAAGGAAGGGGTTACCGTGGCAGCAAAACCTGTCACTCCTGTGCTGTGAAGCACTGCAAGAGCCAGCTGGTTGCTTGTTCTCTCGCAAGGCCCAGTCCTGCAATGCTGCACACAAAGAGCACACAAAGCTCCCTCCTTAGCAGGGAGGGGAGTGGAATCTGTACAGAGGCCAGCTTCACCCTGCTGCTGGCCCTGCCAGTGTCAGAACACAAACACGAGGGAGCCGAGGATGCAGTTCAAGCTGCAGACAGTAATTAAACTGGGTTTACTGGCTTGTGCAAATCTGGGAAATCTACACACCGGGACAGAGATTTACTCTTTCCAAGTGCTCCAGGCCTTGTGATGCTGAAAATAAGAAACGTGCCATCATCACAAACTCAGTTTCCCTGTTGATTCTGAAAGCATCCTAGCCCTATTTGGTGAAGATCTACTTAAGTGTAGAGACTCTCCCAGTCCTAGTTAGATGGGGATCCATGTGTAATACACGCACACACAAGGCACCAGTCTCTGATAGTGAACACAGGCAGTACTTCATGGTATTAAGTAAAATAACAAAACACAAACCTTGTCAAGCAGTCCTAAAGCCCCACACTTTCCCTCTATTTCTTGGGATTTCCCTATTTCTTTTATTAATTTTCTTCTTTCTCCAACTTTGCCAAGGAAAAATACAGAACAGGCAAGTCCTAGTTCAACTTTGGATTTGAAAGCCTGAAGCCCACATTTTTTACCTCTTGTTACCCCCCATTTTCTTTTTACCTTTCTACACAGTTCCCTAAAATGAAGGCTAGACCTCTTGAAAATAACCTTTTCCTGCAGCACTCTACAAGACATTAGCACGACCAATGCCTACCTTGCAACTCCGATACAGCTCGCTGTGGGCTCACAGGTAAGCAGGACTCTACTCCTTCATGGCAAAGCATCGCTTAACGTAGTATCCCCAAGTACACCACATCCTTCTGAGATAGCTCTTTGTGCTGTCAAACCTACATACCAGCAAGGACAGTAAATTCTTATCGCCAGCCTTCAGAAGCAGGAGCTTGAATTCAGTCACTCTTTTTAACGGAAGCAGGAACAATACAGTACCAGTTCCTTCCCTTAGTTGTAAGGCAATCACTTCATGGGATACACACACATTAGGCTGGCTTAGAATTAACAGACACATTTATAACCTTCTTAAGTTCGTTATCCCTAGGCTATCTTAAGTACTGAGCTTAAAACTCTGCTACTCTGTGGTTTTGGAAATTTATACAAGGAACTATTTTTGTTAAGCTTCCAGACTTCTTAGAAAACACAACAGTAACTGAGCAGCAAACTTCCATCCCCTCCCAGTGAAATAATACCGCGACAGCAGCCTTTAATCTTGTCGTCGTTGGTTTTATGTAAGGCTCGTAATTCTCTTAAATAGCTTTATGAGGCTCAATGCTGAGAGAAGAGTAGCTCCCAATCCATCTGCCCTATGCAACAGAAGCCTGCTCCTGTCTGCAAAGCAGTAGTGAGAAGACAGAACAGAACTGAAACAGAAGTGACTCTTAAAACCCTTTACAAGTCGGGATAATAATTATGAATATGCAGATTAAGTATTTTACCAAGGTAGCAGTAAAGCAGATACCAAAATCCACTGCCTCTCATCTGGAAAAGCAGCTCCCTACACATCCAGGAACTTGTAAGTAATCTTAATTTAACTGTGATATCAAAGCAGCTCCCTCGTTTAAACACAGCTCAGGGAAAGCTCACTCTGCGTTTGATAGAACAGTCTAAGCTGTACAGGGAGAAAGTAGCAGGAACCACCACAGGAAACTGTAATCTCAACCTCTGACAGGCATCACCACCATCTCCAGCTTTTATGGATGTTCCTGAACACGTCTGGGCTACACTAATGCTTTGCAAAACCCAAACTGCTTAAGACCAAGAACATGCTCAAGAGTAACCACATCTCCAGGCAGCTCAAATGTCTTTGCAAAAGGCTCAAGCCCACTCACAAGCAAGATGCCAGTAACTGCATTTCTATGTTACGCAGAGTCCCCACAGGCTTACACGTACAACACTTCCCTAAACCAGGTCAGGATCTGGCACTGCCAGAGCAGAAAGGAAGTGGATTTAAACCTCAGCCCACTGGCTTCCTGTCTCCATCTATAGAAGGAAATTCAGTCTCCAGTACACAGGGCTAAGACACCTGTGGTTGCATAGAGAAAAAACAGAGATAACAAAGAGCAGCAAGTCAGAGCCCTCTGAAAACAAAGCTGTTTCAGCCACACTTCCAACCACTTAAAGTCAAGTGACTTTGGAGTCTGATCTGTGTGAAAAGTTAAAGCATTCAACGTTAAAAATTAGTACAAGCTTTGGCAAAGAGCTTTTAAACTGATTTAAAACTGTGATGCACAGCACTACCTGTTCCACAATCACTTGACCACTGGGCTGACCCTCACTGCAGAGGTTTTACTTCTGCTCACCAAGTCTGGCACTACATTCTGCAATCCCCCCTACATAAAATCCAATGTAAACCTGCAGGAGGGAAAAAAAACCTGTCGAGCTGGTCTACCTTAGCTGGAAACAATCTTGAACTCATGCCCTGAAACTGTTTCATTGATGAGAGGATTACATAGCTCTGAGTTTGTTGTTTTTTTAACCCCGAATTGTTTTTATTCATCAAGTGATTCAAAATTTACTGTGAAAAATCCTCTCACACTCAGCTCGTAACAACAGCGGATAGAAGAACGTTCTCTCTAGATAAACAGATGCAAAGCTGTTTGGCTTCTGGATAGAAACCATTAACCCTCATCGTCCTGATTAATTACTTTCTATTTTTAAACCTTAAGATGTTATTGCAGTTCCTTGCAGAAGACACGCGTGGGAAACCAAGAGGCAAATTTCCTCCTTCCACAGGGTGAGAGAGAATAAATTGACCACAGCAGCATCTTTAGTTTGCAGGAAGCTGCAAACCAGAATTCCCACCTAGCAGACAACACCTATGTGAGAGAACAAGGTAAGAAAAAGCCTAATCACATCATGAGAAGTGGAAACTGAATTCATGTAGTGAGGTCAGTCCAGCTGCAAACACCACACCTGCTACTGAGCTGGCTGACTGGGCACAGCGTATCTAACCAATAAGCTTAACCCAGCTCCATCTTTAGTTGATGTTAAAAAACTTAACACCCTGTGAACTAGTGAAACAGTAGTGGTAGCTCTACTGGTGAAGCTTCCAAGTCCTCAGAGAGTTTGCGTGTCACTACTTGTTGTTAGTGCAAAGCAGAGACATGACCAGTTCAAAACAGAGCCATTTTTCAGTTCAGTGTGAGCCAGACCTTATCCTCTTTAATAAGAAATTACTTGGTATCTGAGAAGAAATCTCTTGAGTCTCTAAAGGCATCCTCTGCCTTGAAACCACCAATTGCTCTGTTCTGGGTTTTTACAATGGCCTGGGAAAGGCCAACTGCACCTCAAGGTGCTCTGAAACACCACTCAGATATTTTCTGTTAACAGTTTCTAGCCCTTGCAAGAGGCCTCTAAGTTTTAACTCGGGGAACAGACTTATTAGGAAAGAAACAACTCGGGCAATTTCCCTCTTTAGATCTTCATGATGTAGATTTGGAGGTTTTTTCCTGAAGAACGTCCTAAAGAATCGCTTCAAACAAATGAGATTCTACCTTACTAACTGAAGTATTCCTTAAAATATGACAGGAAGGACCTATTTGCTTTTCCTATTCACACTAATTCAGGTCTATTGTTGGCTGAAACAAAGGTCTTTCAACCTGCATCACCCGTTCCCAGGACATTTGACACCAGTTTATTAATATCATAAACAGAAGAGGACTAAATGGCACAAATCCAGACCCACTCCTGGTACCAGTCTTAGAGAAGCGAGTGAATAAATCTCACAGAGTGTGGAAACACAACATTTATTCACAAGTAGAACAAGTAGTTAAAGGTCACAGCTTCTCCTTGAGCCTGCTCTTTGCAGTCATAGCAATACTATAATAACAACAAAAACAACCTCAAGTCTGTCCACAAGTTCTCCTTCCCCTATCCAGCGGAACAGCTGTGCTTTCAAACAAACAAAAAATCAACAGCAAGTCCAACATTTGAGCATTTCACAATAGCATCTGGCTGATCAATGTCAAAGCTCTCACAGAGTTCAATTTTCTGAACATCACAACACTCAGCTGCTGAAAGCTTCTGACCCATAACCCTTAAACCTGTTTTCAAGTGGAGAAAGGGGAAGAGAAGAGGGTTCCTTCCTGCTGAGGTGCCACACCTAGTTTTGCATCAATCCCCTTCCAATCACAATGAGAACTCTTCACTCAAGCTTAGATTACATACAAAAAATTATTTAACAGTAGTTTCCAGTCTCTGTAGCCTCTGAAGGTGGTGTTATCCACAAACTACATTATGTTGCTAAAAATCCACCAGAAAGGGTAGTTTTGATGGGAAATATTAATAAGATGAACCAGAGAAGTCAGACTACTTGTTTTAAACATCTGTGTTTAAAAACCTGAATACATTGTACTTTCAAAACGTAGACTTGGAGAAGTATCATCTACGAAATAAAAAACACTGATGTTTCAGACACCCAAGTGTGCTCCTGCTCTCCACTCTTGTCTCAGCATGCATCAATCACACTCCACCTGGAAAATTCAAGTAAAGCTCTGCAGATGCAAACAAAGCAGCTCAAGGCCTTGAGCGTCAATCATGTGCCACAGAATTCTGGCAACTCACAAAGTTTTAACAGCCCGGGACAATCGTGGAATACGGCCTTCCCAGAGCGGCTTAAATGTTGCGGCAATAAAACTCCAGCTAAACCAAATTTTTTAACCCCAGTGAAGTCTTAGCTAAATGAAGATGAAATCTGCAGTTTGCTTGAAGGAGAAACCAACAGTGTTTCTGCTCCTACAGCTTTTATTACAGAGGAAGCATTTTAGGTATCACTGCTGACAGTGGTAACTTGCCTAAATCACATGAGATCCCTCCCCTTTGAACTTTCCTGTTGCAAACATCTACTGACACACAGATTTGCTTTCCAGCCATCCAATAACCCTTCAAACCTAGACTAAGTTACAAGAGGTCTTCCCGAAAAAAGTTAGGGGAGGGCTATGTTTGCATTGTTTGGAGTGTAGTTGATGAGTTACTCATGGTTTTTGTCCTTGTACAACTGCATACAGATCTAATTATAGGGGAGCAAAATTAACTCCAGCAGGAACTAACTCTGTGCCCACAACTGCCTCACAGAAGATCCCCGTAGGTGTCTGAATGTTCTGTCACTATTACTCACAAAACAGAGGGACTTGCTGAGCAACACAAGGAGAATTGAGACAAAAAATGTTTATACAGATCAGATTTTATTATTGCTGCTGTACCACAGCATTCGTTTAGCCTTAGTACTCTGTACGCGACTTGTTCCAGTTTGTTTTCTGCCTGCAGAGCTTTACTTGACAACATATCATTAGGAAAGCTCCAGCAGAACTGTTTCTGCATAGTTAATCTCGAAGGAAGTAACATCTCCATTTTAGCACTGCTGAGGAGAGGCATCCAGGTTTACCAATTTCCCAGAGAGCAGGATTCCCCAGAAGGTATCAAAAGACTTGCACTTTTATTCAAGCTTCTTTTCTTGCTGCTGTGATAAACAGGTTAGAAATATATCTATTTTCC
Organism: Rhinopomastus cyanomelas; assembly: GCA_013400115.1. Classification (NCBI taxonomy): domain Eukaryota; kingdom Metazoa; phylum Chordata; class Aves; order Bucerotiformes; family Rhinopomastidae; genus Rhinopomastus; species Rhinopomastus cyanomelas. The sequence goes on along the minus strand of VXBP01010616.1, from coordinate 876,651 downwards.
AAAAACAGGGTAGTTACCCCTTGGTAGCAGAAGTGCTTTGCTGTACTGTTTTATTTATTCTCCCATTCTCTTAGGGAACAGTTCTCACTATAAGAATGAAAAATTAATATTCCTAGGAAAATAAAATCCCAACAAGCTCAGAAAAACCATCTAATCCTTCAAAAAAAAAGTGCCTGCAGTTAAGCTGTTCTTCCCACTAAGTTATATCCACTTAATGGCACAAAGTCACTGCTTTGCATGAGTAATCAGGGCTAATTGCCATTCAAGATCAATGTGCAACCCCCACACAGACATGGTAGGTGTTTCTTCACCAAAACTGAATTCAGACATTATGAAAACTTCATTCAAGGCTATGGGTAGCTAAGCTGTCAAATATGTGCTTCTGAGACCACAGATGAAGGTTTTTTAATAAACGCTCAACAGAAGTAATGGGTCCAGTTAAGAGATTTGCACTTGGAGAACTTACTAACAAGCTCCCACGGTCCTGTCAGCCCTGTGCGCTGTGATGCCATCCTCATTCAGTTGTGACAGCTGATAAACACAGTTGCTTGATAACCAGGGGCTGAGAAGGACACTGAAGAATCCAGCCCTCAGAGCAGGGATTTCACAAATGCCAGTTATTTTCATGTTCTTTGAGTCCTTTTAAAAGGAGGTTTTTGCTTTATTTAAAAGAAAGTACAAGTGACACAACTAGCAGATAATCAGTCCTGTGACTGAGGCAGAACACTGAAGTATTTACAGACATCTTCCTCTCACATATTGTTTTAATGTTTCTCCTCAAGGTTTTGAATTACCTTAGCTCCATAGCTTAGACATGAACACAGCTACCGAAGTGGCTCCGGCGTTACTTACTCAGGAGGGTGCTCACCTACACAGCCCTGAGAAACCTGCACTACAAATCAGCTGGACATTCATTCACATAACCAAACATCTGATCAGTAAAAAATTTAAAAGAATGCTTTAGCTTGGATGTCTGTTCACAGAAAGCATTAATCATTGCTACTTTGAGTTGGATTTACTTGAACCATTACTTAATGACTAAAGAGTTGTTACTTAATGGCTTTTATTTTAAAAGCCAAACTTCCATGCTAAAAGGAAAGCAGAGCTGCTTCTGCTCACATTGGTTCAATTTTATTGCTGTTTTTCCTACACTCGAGCCAGATGATTTACATGAGTAATTACTTCTCAATTCGTCCCAACCCCTAGAACCTTTCCTCACACCACCATGGGCTCCACACCCAAGCACACACTAAAGAACACACTAAACACTCCCCTCAGAAGACTTTACTTGAGATCTTTTTGGGGGCTTGTTTGTGTTCCGAAGTAGCACAGAGCTATTTATGGAAAAATCTCTGCTGGAATCGCAGCCAGAATTTCAATAGGCTGCACAGCACAGAAAAGCCAGTGGTTCATTTTCTGTTTGCAAATAACAATATATTTGGAAATAACATACCGCGCTATTGTTTGGCATGTACAGCACAGAAGCCTTTAGGCAGTGCCTTTCTTGTCACCGAGAACGCAACACACTGAGAGCACTGGAACACTCTGATTTTCTCTTTCTGCTGAAGCCATTCCAAAACACACACTGCAAGTTAAACATCGGGAGGGGTATTTTAGAAAAACACCAGCTTGGCAACACCTTTCAAAATCAGCTACTACACTTCTGCGACTTGGTGCGTACTGCCATCAAAGACATGAGAACCCCACAGCTCCTAGGAACCATCACACTGGTTTTCAGACTCTTCTCACACATTGATCTAGCAAAGCTTTCATTTTCAGGTGCAAAAGGCTAAGGCCAAAAACATCTAAGGCTTTTAATCTTGGTGTGTAGAAGGCAACAGACCACTGCACCTCAGACAACGTGTGAAGTGCCTCCTTCTAATGAAGGCAAATAAAAGCAAAATCACTCTTAGCTACCACAAGGGAAGGAGAGAGGGAGGCACAACTCACGAGACAAATTTCAGGCAGCTTGCCGGAGAGCACAGCACCCGTGAAGGTCACAAGTACAACTGAAGTTTCCAGCAGAGATGAATACACTGTTCTGGCTATTAAGTGACAGAGGAATAAAAATTTCTGATTACTTCACTCTCTGCGGGCATTAATTCCTTTATCAGTTCATTTTAAGAGTTGCTGTATTTTTTAATGGCACTTGGAACCTGAAAAAATTGCCTTCCATTTACAGGCTGCCTTCTCCCCCCACTCCAACCTGGGCAAGTATTTTCCTGTGTTTCTATTCTGGCCCATACACACATGGCTCAGCTTCTTAAAAAAACAGAATTCATTAAGCAGAGACCAATACTAGTGGCCTGGACTTTCAGAGATTCTTAACACTCTGCTACACGATGTAAAATGGAATCTACAAACCTTAATGATGCAGAAACTTATACTGATAATGCACCTTGCAAATTCCCTTCCAGATTAAACAACTCTGAATGGAGACTCTCATTTATCTCAATTTTGAGTCTTCCTTTTTATCCATCTTGCCCTGCCCCCGGATAATTAAATTCAAACATAAACTTTAAACTGGGTATAAAGTAAAAAACTAGTGCAGCTCTGTAAGAAACTTGCGCCTCAGTCAAGAAACATTGATGAAAAAGAGTATTTATTGGAAGGCGCTGAGCAATTTCCAGCCCAAAGTTAGATAAACTACTGGAAAAAGAATTTCTATCTATACACACGTATGTATCAATGAGCTTACAAGAGCAAGAGGGCTGCACAAACCATCTTCTCTGGTGACTTTAAAGTAACAGCAGCCAGCAAGAACGAAAGATGAAGGCAGAAGCGCTCCTACGCAGCATGCAACCACTTGGTCACGTCACTGTTTCTAACCACATACACTTGTGCAGGAACCCTGAGCAACTGAGCAGAGGTGACCCAGTTGCACAGTTGTAGATGATAATTTGGAACATATCTCCTCGATTTTCAGAAAGAGCAGAGAGGTAAGAAATGCCACAGAGACAAGCAGATGTTTGTTGTTCCCAGGTTTGCTATGAGCTTCTTCAGGTCACATCGAGGAAAAGAATCTACAAGCTCCAGGGAGCCACCAACACCATGTGGAGAATCTCTGAAGGGTTTTATTTGCTTTGTTTTAAATGCTCTGGTCTTCCTGCTGCACTTGTCTCTGAGGCATCTAAATATTGTCAGGGACAAAACTGCTAGGTCAGGCACAGCATGTGTCCTGCTCCAGTGACACAAGTGGTATATTATCAGCCCCCACCACTTTCAAGTGTGTGTTAGCACTTCCAAAACGGTCTGGAGTAAAATGAAAGACCTGTGATAGCTCCTGGAAGCAAAAAGAAAGAATGATTCCACTTAAAACAAAACCACAAAGCTGTGATAAGAACAGACTGCAAAAAGGCAGAAGGATTCTACAGAAACTTTCAGAACGTGGATCAATAAGCCATTCCTGACAGTTCCTCATGCCCCTACAAAAGCTTATGAATGTTTCATGATACTTCTGTGAAGCAGGGCCACACTGCTAGACTAGATAATGATGAACTTTGTGAGCTTCAACTTCAATTGCTGTTTGCTCATATTGATCTTCTAGGAGAGTTCTCAAACACGAATCTCTGTTCACTAGACGCAGAGTTTTCCATTTGAAAAGCAGTGTATGAAGAAGCAGATATCAAGTGGAAGTACAAAGCCGCCAAGGAAGAGGCTGAGCAAGTTGTCCTCAATGCCACAGGATCACATTTCTCCAAGAGAAGTAATCCATCCATTCAACTCTCACCTCTCATCCCATTACTGTAGCACCACTACCCACCACACCAAATACATCTGCTACAGTCCAAGTGATCAGTTTGCAGAAACCACCTCAGGATAGAATTAATCCAACAGTAAATAATCCAAGACATTTTCACTCACTCTGTCCCTGTCAGCTCAAAGCAGTAACTGATGAAGGAACAAGGAAGGACCATCTCTTCCAAAAGCAACAGCTATTTGAACTGACAATGAACCTACAGGCAAGTCAGGATGTGATCTGAATTCTAATTCCCATTACACTGCACTCCAAAACAGGCTGAACAGGGCAAAAGCCAACTCCAGAGTTTTTATTTTTAATTATCTCAACCATCTCTGTAAATTAACACAATGCACTCACAACAGTACTCAAGAAGTTTTGGTGGTTTTTTTCCTTTCAGAAAGAAGTCCAGGAACTCTCCAAGAAGTGTCATTCAGAATCATTACATAGTTATCAAAGTTGAAGCCAAAGATTGATTCCAGTTATGTAGTTCCTGTCTGCTGGACCAGTTTAATTTACATTTTTAAGTTCTTCAGGACTACATTTATAAGCAACATACAGAAACATGCAGAGCTCAACGTCTGTAAACCATCTTCTAACCTTCTGCTCAAAGAAGGAGAGCCAGCTGGAATCACTGCTTTTGAAAATCAGAACACAGTCCCTGGAATACCTTTTATATTCAACAGGGGAAAGGGAAAATAGAGCTATGAGCGTTTACCAGACAAGAATGTATTGGAAACCTACTCCAAATTTTAAATAAGCAACTGTAATCTGAAGTCTCAATTACCTTAACTGTTCCTGAACACATGCAATTATCTTTTCTCAGGTTCTCAAAACCAAAGTGCCAACTGTGTGTGTTTGGAGATCACATTATCCCCAGAGCATTAATTTAAGAGCTGCAATTGAAAAAGCAAGAGGGAACCACTTCCACACGAAGCACATTCTATACACCTGCAAAATCAATCTTTTTTACGGTAACTCTTAAAACCATCTTTGCCTGACCCTAAAATCTTCTTCCAAAATTAGATGCAAACACAACTGCCCAAGGGGTTTCCCATGTGACCTAAATAATGCTGGTTAGCTTAGTGGTGCTATCACTTGTGGATCGCCGAGAGGAAAATACATTTTTGTAAAGAATGGCTGACCAAATTAATAATTTCTCCTCCAGTGCTTAACAAAGGCATGGTGAAGTTAGCAGAGAGAAGCTCAGAGCCACTGCTGGTTTTGTAACCAATTACACTCATGCACAGGAGCATCAAATAACTATTTCCAGTAAAACTATCAACTAGCCATACCTGATGTCTTGTTAGCCAGCATCTTCATATTAAAGACATGTGTAACAACCCAAATCCTTCCAGTTGCAGAAAAGAACAAGGCAAGATCCCCACCACATACCTACTGCCCCAGTGTCTTAAAGCAGTTCTGTTGGGGGAGCCAGGAAGAGAAAAGCCATAGCTATAATTACTCCAGTGTAAACATCTAGAAGACCATTCAGATGTAGTTATTTTGACTACAAGACCTACTGCAGCTTCTTGAAAGAGAGTATTGTGAATCAGTTTGGATCAAATATCACTTCCTGTCTTTCTCTCTTTTTACTTGCAGAGAAGCAGAGTAACTGTTGTCTCTACTCACTTTCACAACCTAAGTGCCTGAGACTTTGATCCATTTCAATGATCTTTCATTTGAATCATTTCCTTAGAAGGCTAAAGCTCATTTTCACATGATTACTGAACACAGACTTATTCTGCAACATTTTTACTATGGAGTGAAAAACACTGTAGATATAGTTTTGGTGCTGCATATTATAGAGCATATATAAAAAAGGTCTAAAAAACATCCCCTAAGGCAGTTGTAAAAGCATCGTACGCTAATAAAATTGCTCCAGGATTAGTGTTTCCTAAAGAGGAATGAGCTAAGAGCAGCCTTAACTCAGTACCCACTGCGGTATGTGTTTTTACTACAAGATCTAAATTTAATCTATGCTAAATTAAATTTAACACTTACACAGCATCTGTAACAAAGGAACCTAATTCTAAATGTGAGACAATACACTGATTTGGGAGAAGTTAAAGTCCCAAACAAGGGATCAATTTTTCAAATCATATTAAGAGTGATAAGACACGATAAGTGCAGATTATCATTGGTCAGATTATCTTTTTAAAGTGCTTTACAGTAAAGCAATCAGTAGATAATCCAGCTCCCATTTACGTCTCATTCTATTCTACAACATCCAAGAAAACTAAAGCATACTGATATGAATGCTGCTCTTTTTTTACTAACAGAGCTAGTAAGTGTGCTAAATAAATCTCACGGGGAGACCAAAGGAAGAAAACCTACTCTGTGTGTACAGGTTTTGCTAAAAAAATATCCAAAATATTACTTACAAAGTGATAAATGACATTGTGTGCGCGTGCATGCGTGCCTCTACCTGGGCACGCTTGCACGTGCACGTGTGCTAGCTAATTTAGAAATATTAAAATCTACAATTATCACACTGCACAGCAGTTTGACAACTGGCTTATCCCTACCCAAATCCATGCTGCTACCAAAGGAGGTAGCTCTGGGTTCTCCACCCACCTTCAGGCAGACATTTGCACTCCCTCTTCACACCTCTGGTGTTTGCACATCCACAACGATTTAAATTCAAGGATCCAGTCTGACTGCAGTGTAACCCAGTAACCATCTGCCGGCACAGACTTGAACCAGCTTCAGTCTTTACATGGAAAAGATCACTAGTTTGTAGAAGCTCTGTCAAATGCTAGTGGACCATACGCCAAACCTCTTTTCTTTGGCCAGCGCTTTAGTCCAGTCTCTTCAGATTCCCATCGGAGTCTCAGTAGAAGATGTAGTCTGTTGCCAGCCTTCAGACAGCCCGTGTTCAAAGTGTACCTCCTCAACAGCAAAGGTTTAAAGTCCTTTTGACCAGTTGATTTTACCATTTCCGGTAGCAGAGCACTTAAGAGATCGGGGTCTTGCACTGACTGTACATTAAGTCCTCTAAAGAGACCAACCCTCCTCCAGAGCACCTCATGTTCCTGTGAGCCACTCACATCACTTGCACACCGTGCTGGCATAAGCAGACACAGAATGGAGAACCAGAGCAGGATTTAATTCAGCTGAAAAACAAAACTTTAAGTACTTTTCATCTGGATCAGCTTCCCAGACAAGTTCACTGTGCAGTTACACAAACACTTGTGCCAGCAAAGTGGGAAGGAGTGTCTCTTTAAGCAGAAATGCTGCCAAACATGTAGCCGTGGCCTAAATAGGCAAGTCAGAAGAGAACCGAAAGAAAGAGGAAAAAAACCCAGCACAGCCAGGAGCACCCAGCTCTTAACTCTTAACTTGATCCACACAGAATTTCATTCCTCAGTTTAGTTCTTCAAAACACATTCCGTGAAGCTAAAGCTACCACAGACACCCATTTCTTGAGCAGAAATCCCTAAAGCAGAATCATTTGGGTAGCATCTTTAAAATTAGAAGCTCTGAAGTATTACATAGCTGATCAAGAGCTGCAGCCCACCAGGACTGGCAATGACAGCCAAACTACATTTGTACTCCTGGGGTCTTGAGAGTTTGATCACTATAAGGAGTCTCACTCCTTGAAATTAGTTTTTTAAGCCAAAAATACTCCAAGAGCAGCCAAGCATCACAGAAGTAACAGAAGAGCTCTGGCCAGCCTGACTGACAAGCTGGAGTGTCCCAGCTACCAAACCCCAAAGCACTATGGGGGAGCTGAACAGCCACTCACTATTTAGCTGTTTGCTAAATGCTCTTTGTTTTGGGGACTTCACATTTTAAAACACACACTTTACTCAATCTAGAGCAGCAGTTCCTAGAACACAGTAGCCTATTTCTCTCTACATACAGATAGTCATTCTACAGACAGCTGAACAGAAAAGAACTAAATTAAGAAGCAGATTCAGGAAGAGAAAATAGGACTGTAACCTCAAGCCTTTTTATTTACCTACAACCCTTTAAAAGACAGACCCATTACTAGTCTTTGCTCCTTCTAACTGATGTTACCTCACGAGCATAAAGAGCACAACCACAGCCCTCAAAAACCCAAATTAAGCTCCCTCCCACAGCTATACCACTGTCTTTGTTCAGCATTATTATTGCAGCCTTTCACACCTTTGCAATTTCTCTCCGAGAACACTCCTCCAACTATAAGGCCCAGGCAGTTGTTGGGAAGCCAACAGAACCGGCTGTGCCACCAGGACTAACAGTCTCGCAGGACAGAGCTGACCAGCTTCCTACAGGAGGCTCAGCAGCACCAATCCGCTATTAGAGATACGTGTTGCATGACCAAGCTGTCTGGTAAAGCAGAAGAACCCAACTCCAGAGTGTGGCCAACGGCTTTTTACAGCTGCTCTCATTCCTGGCTTCAATTTTCCTTACTCTGAGAGAACTATTTTTGTGCACTGAAGACAAACTACCATTACTGAAGCAACAACAGTTCCCAGAGCTGCTCTGCAATTTTGAAGTCTGCCAAAAATAAACATGAAACTACACTTGACAGATATAACATACCTAGCCTCAAATATGGAAAGCAGCCCTGAACAAGGGAAAAGTCAAATCCCATTTCTATCTCTGACCATGCAGACGAGCTGGCCAGGGATAGAAATGAAGGGCCTTCGTCTGTTCAGCATCTGCACTACAGCAGTGTTGTGGTTATAAAAGAGGAAATGTGAAACAAGTCCTAGATTCTTAAAAAAGCAACACAGAGTGATTGAGCATCAGATTTCAAAATCAAGTCAGTATGAGCACCCACCACAGATACTCCTGTACTTCTTTCAGAGACAAAGCAGGCATGAAAGAGTTAACACATCAGAGACGAGGGGCAATCACTCAGGGTTAAAGCTTAGGACTTCAGCTCCTGGCTCCCAGCCTTGGACCCAGACTATCAGATTTTTGCATATCTTTGGATTGCACTTGAAAGAACATTTCAGCAGCTTCCCTCTTTTCCTTCTGCCAAGTAATTAAACAAATTTGACTTAATTTGTTCTGAAGTACAAACTCATTCCAATAACCAAGTGTCTAGCTTTCAGAGAGTTTAAACTCACAGTTCTTAGTAGTTCCCAACCAGAGTTGCCATCACGCCATTTCCTGGAGAACCTAACAGCAGAGGAGTCAGAACAAGACCCCAAACAACAAAACTGATGCAGAACAATCTTTGTAATCCTTCTCTAAAAGCATTCCCATGAAGGAATCTTCCACTGACAGAACACTGTCTCCTCTTGAGTAGTTCTGGACAGTTAAGTTTTACTTGCACTAAAACAGCAACAGCACAAATCAAAATCGGATGCTTTTGATAACCTCATCATTGAACTTGAAGGGCAATGACTCCATGCTCTCCACTGCAGAGCTCCTGTCTAATCTCATGCCCTGGCTCTGGGTCCTCCAGAGTACTCAGAAGCTGAACACAAGGCTGGTGTAGGATTTGGCTCCAGCAAGACAAACACAAAATTAAGACAGAACAAGAACTTCCAAAAGAGAGAGGCAGCACAAGCTGTGACACCTCTTGCCTTAAGCAATGGCTCGCTAAATCACACGAAGGCAACCTTCTGCCATCAGTTCAAATTAAAGACCCCAAATTATAATGAAGTCACCATTCAGATTTCAGTTTATAACCCAGCTCCTGTGCTTAACTTTGTGATCCGACATGGCCAGGCCACAGCACACAAACAAGGACAAATTCCAGAGATGCCAAGAGAAGAGAGACTGGTTCTCTGCTCCTCACACATCCACATTCCTCAAGTTAGAAAGGCTCTGCCACAGCAGAATGGCACAGACAGGCTTCTTTCCTTGAGCTTTAGAAGCAGCTTTTCTCCCTTTCCATTCTACTCTCATTAGCTCTAAGGGAAACACTGCCACATCCATCTATCACACAGTGCTTAGAAAGCCAGAAAATTAAAAACTATAGGTACTGGAGTTCATGTTTCAGCCATCAAAGCCACCAAATATTGACTTTATAACAGAAGGCCATTCTAGCCTGAGAATCTAAAGAATTATAGGTTATTTGTATTATGTGAAAGGTTACAAGGTCAGATCTGACCTCAAATACATTCTGGAAGCTCCGTACCAGCATTCTTAACAAGCTGTTTGAAGTTGCTGCCGCTACTACTTACTGAAAATGCTTCTTTCCATCGGCCTGCTTTACAGGCAGCACTGTGGAGTAACCACTGGTTTTTCTTTCTACCCATTCATGCAATCAAATGGGCCCAGGTGTCTGGGTTCACAGCTCTACCAGTGTAGTTCAAACCAGCTCTCCAATACAATCATTGCATCTGCATTACCAACAGGAAGAAAAACAAAGTGAAATCTACCATTTCTTTCAGGTTTGTTTTCTTCACTTTGGTTTTAGTGACGTTTCAGGACTCCACAACAAAAGTTAGTTTTTCAAACCTGAACTCTAAAGCCTCTCCAAACATAAACACCCACAGCCCAGGTACTACCAGACACAAATTGGTACCATCCTCTGTCACCGACATGGCTACAGTTCCAACCGGTCAGCTCGCAGACCGCAGTGGCTAAACATCCATTTAAGTTTCAGACAGTAAGGTTTTCTGGTTTTTCTAAGAGAGGTTTTCTTTAGCTCTCACCATGGTGCTGCCACAAAAAAGCAGACAGAGAGGCAGGGAGGGAAAAAAGGTCCTCAGACTACGCTTTGAGCCGCTGTCAACTTGTCCCTGGGTATTCCGAAGGAGGACCAGAAGCACACAAAGCTGCTGCTCCGGTTTTTGGAAGAACCACACAAGGCTTTGTTTCATTCCAGCGAACCCCAAGGCCACAAACACAGCTAATAAAAGGAAAAACGTGATCAGCTTGATACACCATTAACCCTTCCAGCACTGCCGCAGGGACCTCTCTCTCCAGGACCTCCATTTAAGATGTCTTGCAGCACATCAAGGCTACAGCCAACAACAACATGCAACATCTCTTTGGGGTCATAAAAATCCAAAGGTCACATCTTCACAAAATCAAAAATGAACATTCTTGCAAATTTCTGGAAACCGTCCTGACCGGCTTGCTGAAACCAAAGCCAGTTCATGCACTCACAGTAAAGCCTTCCCTGAACTCCACCCACCATGACTCCAACCTGCCAGGAAGGGTAAGGCGGGCAAGTCATCACTTCTAACATGAAGCACAGCACTTCGGAACAGCCAAGGAAGTTAGAGACAGACTATCTGCCGACTTCTGCATTTCCAGATCCCCAAAGAAGCCGCTTTACCACAGATATTAGAAGCACGCACAAAGTTCATTACAGCACATCACCACGTCTCTTGAAATGAACTATTTACAAACACCTGCCACACAACCACAAGTTCAATATTTGTATTTAATTAAGGAGTTGGTTTGGTATGTAATTAAAATAAAGGGTATAGAATTTGAAGTCTGACAAGGAGAAATAAGTATTCAACATTTAACAGTAGCTCAAAAATGCACTTCCTAGAGAATTTAGAAGAAATTTACAAGTGAGTGGGACTTTCCCCAGAGGAGATCACGGAGGACATGTTGCTCTCGAGCACAGATCAAGCAGCACAAAGTCTGATTCCTCGAATACTCCCCACCCCAAGTAAAACAAAGTGACAAGCATGGTTTTTGCAGACACAGTCAGAGGCAGCCATCTTAGTGTGAGATGACAGGTGTCACTGCCAGCTCTGACGAGTTTTAGGCCACAGCCAGTTTTATTTCAAATACAAAGACCCTCTTTACTTAAGCAAAGGTGCACAAACACTCAGATTTCTAGGAGATGTTGGAAATATTTTGGGAAAAAAAATCCTAGATACATCTTTATCCAGTTGTTAGATCTTCAAAGAGCACAAACATTAATCAATTCACAGCACCTCCCTGTGAAATGCAAGTACCACGTTCCCCAGTTTGCAGATTAGGAAAAAGCACAAACCTAAAGCTGAGCAACAGAAAAATCTTAGCAATTCTGGAAAACAATTCCACTATAATATTTAAGAAGCCCGAATTCAGCCCCTACAGCAGCCTCAAACCACAGCTTAATCCTGAATCTGGGTATCTGGGTGCACATTCAATGTCTGTTTGCTTGGCTCAAGTCACATATGGCTATAAGGAGATATTTCAGCAAGAGTCACGCCTCCCCACCTAAGAAGCCAAAAACATTCAGTAAAAATAAAAATATTGCTCTTACCTTCTGCTACATCATCATCTACAGCGCCTTTCACCTGAGAAAAACACCACTGAATGTCATTTCCTCCTCCAGCTCCTGGAAAACACAATCAGAAGCAAAGTGAGACTCCCCCCACAGCAACACAAAGACCACAGAGCAGTTATTAACTGAACATTTCAGACACTGCTGGACTCGCCTCCATCCTCAGGCAATTACAGACCACCCCTCCCCGCCGTTTGCCTTCACAGATATTGTTCTGGTCACCAGTGGTTTGTGATGTCTGTCAGAACTCAGGTTCTGCACAAGCAGTAGCTGGCAATAGCCTCCACCAGCAGCAGCTCTCTGGAGTCCGTTGCTGACTGACTGCACGTTTTAAATGAGAGAGCTTCTTCCTACTCCAGAAGTCAGGACCCTCTGCAAATGCCCAGACAAACCAGCCACTGTCAGAAAAAGCTGCACAATTTCTGAAAAACTCAATCCTTCATTCAGTACAGACCGTGCGTGCTCCGCATCCCCTTCTTTTACAGAAACGTTAAACTGATCCTATGGACCGAAGGCTAAAGAAAGCACATTTTACCACAATTTTAGGATCTCTTCACAGAAGAGAAGCAACTACCAGCCTTAAAAAAAAAACAACAAACCACAAGTATACAAAACAAAAACCAGGCAGCAAATCCCAGCAGAAAAGAAGCAAACAAGTAATCTGATGGTAACAAGTTCTACTACCATAGAAAACGGATCGAAGAGAAAACTTGAGGAACATTACCGCCTCAGCGGAAGGCAGTGATTCATGTGAACCCTGCCACCAAAACACACCAAAAAAAATCACCACCCATTTCTTTTGCATTTTGTTCTGAGCAAATCAGTGCAGGGCTCTGGACATACAGGAAGAGGCTGAAATGGGCTTGGGCTTGCTGGGTTTTTTCCTTTTTTTTTAAAGCCACTGTCAAAACGGAACTTTTCCTCAGTGCAGCTCTAGGACACCGAGCAACAGATGGCATTCACACATCAATCCTGAGCTCTGCTGGCCTTTTGCGATAATAAAGAATGCAGAAGGGACTTCTTTAAGTTGAGAGGGTGGAAAGAAGTCCAAAGGCAAAGCAACCAGAAGCCCCAAAAAAACAGACTGAGTGTCTCAGGGTAGAATCGGTTTCGCTTTGCCTTCACTTCTTTCCTTCAGGATCGCAGACACACAAGCTCCCCAACCTGAAGGGGCAACTCCAAGCACCTATCCAAGCACGAGGTGGCAAAAAGCTTTTCGCAGTTCCCTTTAGGAAGGTTTGCCCCAAACATCCCCTCTGCCGTTCCCCCAAAATGCATGCAACCCATTTTCCTCCCTCCCTCCAACCTCCTCACTTTTCATTTAGCAGCCGACACCACAGAAGCATTCCAAGGGGGCAGCCTGTATGAAAAATCGCTGCTCTTTCTACTTAAGGCTAAAATTCTCTTTTCCATACCCTCCACTCGGAGCAAGTTGGCACCGAAATAAAAAGAGGGTGGAGCACAGGCATCTGGTGTAGGGGGAAAAAGGCAAAAGCAGCAACAGGGCAGCCTCTCTCTCACACTTGCTCCTCCAAATGCAAAGGCTGGAAAGACAATTCCTTTGCAGAGAAAGAGGAGGATGAACGTATTTCCAAATGAAGAAATGGCAGGGAGAAGTCAGGAGGAGATAGATACCGTGAGCGCACGCACACTTGTGGCCTTGCAAGAGCCCCTCAGGGTGCAAAAGCGGGGAGCGAGCACAGGAAGGAATGAGAAAGAAAAAACACGGCGAGACCTGTGTGATTTAATTACATCCTGCACCCAGTTTCACTCCCATCTGCAGGAGGTGCAGCCGCACTCCGGGCACAGCCTGCACCCCGCGGGGCTCTGCACCCCCAGACCCCACCTGGCAGCGGGGCCCCAGAGGCGCAGGAGGTGGGGGGGCAATAAGGAATTTAAACCAGGCCAAGCCCCAGCGTGGGGCTGCTCGGAGACCCCCAAACCCACCCTGCGAGCCCCGTGTGCCACGTTGGGGTTTTATCCCCCTCCATGAGGGAGAGAGGAAGGGAAGAAGGGAGGAGAAGGAGGGAGGGGGTGGGTTGGTGGGAGGCAGCGCGATTTCCCAGAAAGAGGAAAAAAATAAAATCAAATAATAAATGCGGAAGGCGCAGGCGAGGCGGAGCGCGGCCGGGGCGAGGCAGGGCCGGGCNCGAGCTGGGGGTGACGTCACCCGGCGGGGGGGCGGGCGGGGCGGTGCTCCGGGGCGGGGCCTCGCCCCCACACACAGATCACGGCTCTGAGGGCCCGCGGTTCGAGACCCACTGACACCCCTGCGGGGCTCGTTTCGTTGCACCCCGTTTCCCTCTGCCCATCCGTGCTCGGACGCTGCGTGGGATCAGCCCTTATTTCCTGCTTTCACCGCATCCCCCCGCTCGCTGCTAGCCGCTGGGGTTTGGGGGTGTTTTTGCCGCCTCCCTCACTCCCTCCTGCTGTCATTTCCGAAGGCCGCAAAAGCTCCTCGCTGCCACCCCAGAACCAGCTCCGGGCCCATTTCCCACCCCTTTGGCTCTTCTCCACACCGTCTCGTTTCACCGGAGAGCCCAGGCGCGGCCCTGCTGCCCTCAGTTCCTGCGCAGAGCCCGCCTGAGCCATTTTTAGCTCCTGAAACCTTTCTCCCCGACAGCGAGATCAATCACGGCCGGCCTGGGCCTGGGCCCGGGGCCGGGCCTGGGCCTGTTCCCGCTGGCTCACAGGCGGTGGAGGCTCCTCCTGAGCGAATGGGCCCCAGTTCGAGCCTCAGCTGTAGTTAGCACACAGGACTGAGATAATGGATTCGGTACAATCTATTTAAGATCTTGTCAAAGTCATCAGTTTCCCTCCGCAGAGGTTTGTGCGAATGTTCTCTTTCTTCTCAGCCTGCGTAGATCTTGCTAATCCAGATCTCACTTGGAGATTCGTGAGCTCATCCTGCACACCCAGCACCGCCACGAACTTGGAATGAGTTTCCCAAGTTACCACGTACACCAATTCTGCATCTCCAACTCCAAACACCTAAGAGGCTGCTCTTCTGAAAGGAAAAATCACTGACTTCCCAATCAAGACCAGCTCAAAGCACAGAACTGGGGGAAGCAAATCCTAAACACACAAACCCAGTGAGGCCTCCAGGGTTTGGGAATATACACCAGGAACCCACCGCTGGGTCCAGGTTAAATCTGCATTTGTCCAGAGTAACTCGATGTCCCTGATGAAGGTTGCACGAGGAAATAATCATGGAGGCCACAGCAATATTTGAAGAGCGCTCAGCACGTAGGAGGTTAGGACTCACAGAACATTAGGGATTGGAAGGGACCTCGAAAGATCATCCAGTCCAATCCCCCAGCCACAGCAGGATCACCTAGACCAAGTTGCACAGGAATGTATCCAGGCAGGTTTTAAACATCTCCGGAGAAGGAGACTCCACAACGCCCCTGGGCAGCCTGTTCCAGTGCTCTGTCACCCTCACTATGAAAAACTTCCTAAGTTTGGGAATATCTGGACCCAAGGCTTTTTCATAATGTGTCACGATCAACGCAGGATCTTTTTGGATCATCGCAGCATTGTGGTCCTTAACACCCAGATCACCATTTCCCAGAGCTCAAGAACAAATCCACTCATTTCTACAGATTTGTGGCCATGTTTAGTTGATACTGAGTTTGTAATGAAAGCTGGCATTCCTCTTTTTTCAAGATTCCTTTAAAACACCATCTTCGAACCTAAACAGATCCTCCTGCCACCATTTATCAGGACAATTCACAACAAACTCCAATCCATCCGTTGCTTTCTGCACAATTATTGCTGGATCTGGCCCTCGTAGCAGAACTTCTGTTGCTAAATAAGAGGTAAGAGACCTGCAATTAGCTCTGTAATATAAATTAAGCTTTAGTACATACCTTATAATTAAAACAAAATCCCTCTTAGAAAAATAGATTTAATATCATTGTGCCAGAAGGATGGATCATGATTTCCAACATTTCAGGTTTTTGTTTTGAACTAACTGAGCTACAGAATATAATGAAGCCTAATAAATAATTAACAGTAAATCAGAGCCAGGGTAATTAGTAACACATCTTGGGAATCACAACCTTTGCTTGGGTGTTTGCTCACTTGTTAATTCAGACAACGCAAGCGCTCTCACTGTGTGGATGGTTAGTGCAAATTAGCAAGAGGGCATTTCCCAGCTCTGATTCACCACTTACAAGCAGAGACATGGACTTCACTGGGGTTTATGTATTTGTTCAGGTGCTGGTGATTGTAGTACCAGCAGCCCAAGGCGTCGATGAAGGTTTATCTGTTCCGATCATGCTTTAGGTACCAGTTCTTACTCTACAGACAAACCCCTTTGGCTCAGGCTAAAGAACATCTCCAAGAAATAGGGGGGACATACAGGGACAAGCATCCACAAAAAAACCCCACATCTGGTTATATTTGTTAGAGACCAATAACCTACACAGAGCATTCCCTGAACAGCTGTGTAAATCAGGGTGGTGGAAAACAGCTTCAACAGTAACATGGAGTCTCCTTCTCTAGAGACTTTCATAAGCTAGATGATGCTGTGTGACCTGATCTAGAGGGATCCTGCTTTGGCAGGGGGGTTGGATCAGATGATCTCTAAGAGGCCCCTTCCAGCCCCTAACATTCTATGATTTTAAGTGACTGCCAGCCAATTACAAAAAACATGTCGATGTCAAATGACTGATCAAGCAGCTAAGGCCCCAAAGAACAACTCCATCAGCAACTCCTTTTTTGTCTGCTTTAGTTTCCCAGTAATTTGACCTGTTAGACAAGACTATAATGAGCTAGAACAATTCAGTTTAGATTTAAAGGGAGCAATTATCACTAAAATTATCACTGGAATTTAGTAATAGCTGAGCCATCGGAGGTCACATGCAGGTTAACATCAGGGCAATGCAATTCCCCACAGCGTTCTCTTCTGTACTTCATTCTGTCTGGTTTGAAGTGTCTCACAAGAGGTTTCCATTGCATTTTTTGGGAGAGTGCTTCACAGCCAAACAGACTTTGCCCCTGGAAGGTTTCACCCAGTGTTTCCCCATTCTTAATTTCACATAATTATCTCTGTGTATGTAGCCACTTAATTAAGAACCATTATCAAAACAGTGCCAAGTCACATCTCAAAACCACCACATGCCAGTTCATGCTTAACAAAAAGTCAGGCAAAAGGTGCAAGTCCCAAGTCATCTAACCTCTGCATGTTACACCAACACCACCTTCACTGAAGCAGGTGGACTCTCAATTCTTTCTGCAGCATGCCAACAAGTCTTCTGTGGGCTGCAGACCTTCAGTTGGCTTCCTCAGATAGGTTTTACTGATCTCGTTTGTTTTAACCAGGTCCCACCTACAGCCCCACCAACCAGCAGCCAGAGAATTTTACCTAAAACCAAAGTTTAAACAAAGGTTAAGTATTTCCCATTCCTGCCTCACTCCCTTAAACTTTAATGCTACAAAGACATATGTTGTGCCCTATTTCACTAGAGTTGTTCCCAAGTCACTAGTTTTTATTGCTGGAAAGGGGAGGGAAATGAAATAAAAATTTCTAGCAGTTCTGGGCATCTGTAGGAAGACTACTCAGGAGGGACATAAAATGTCAGCCTCCCAGGATCAGTCACAGGGCAGCTTAACGATGATAAAAGCAGAAGAGGGTGGTACATAACTTCCATTTCACTTAGCAACTGCCAGTGATTTTCTAGAGAGCCCTTTCCCAAGCAAACCAATGCAGCAGCAACTGCCTGATGGTTCTGTAACCAACTGCCCTCAGCTTCTCACAGCTGAGCACACCCTGTGATGGAAGTTCCCTAATTCTGGTAGCCAAGCAGCTCGTATCATCTAAGAAGTTTGAGGTTCATTGGACTAAAGCTCTGCTCTTAGAAAGGGAAGCCTCAGCATTTTCTTTCAGAACTTCCTATGGCTTTATTTCCCCTTAACTTCACCCTGGTACAAGCAAACAGAGAAGCTCATTAAGCTTCGAAAGAACTTGTAGTAGTTTGCAAGACAGGTTTAAAACCAGCTCCAAGAGCTTATTTGTTTAGAGCAGGTCTAAATGACAATCAACAAAGCCACAATTGGCAAGATATTAGTTTAATGGATTATGTAAGCACAACTTACAAAGGATTCATGCACTGAATGAGCTTCATTTTAAAGACGGTGCAAAACTAGGTGCAAAGATAGAGGGAAAACAAGCCTTCTGAAAAAGAAAAGAGGTCTTGGAGGTAGACAGGAAGCACCTGTTGGGAAAGAGGAAAACAAGTGTTTTTAACAAGGAGGGCTTGTTTGGGAAGATAGGAGGTGTCCCACTGTTTTGAGGTTAAAAATGGAGACAAATAATTTGAGCTGCATAGAAAAAAATATGCTCTTGTTGTTTTAAAGTCTTTTTCTACAGTTTGTACAAACTGTAGTTAATTCTATAGGAGCAGGTGTTCAATAAAAAGAAGTGGAAGAACTATTACAGGGAGTTCATTATGCAATTGAAACTGCAGCTAAAGAAGATGGGACATTCACAAGACACAGATTTAGTCCTGTCTCTGACTTACTGGCAGCACCTAACAGAGCTTGTCTTTGGGATAAGCTCACACGTTGATCTTCTACCTGAAGATAACTCAGATGTAACCTGGAACTCTGAAACCTACCAGCATCAGGAGCAAAACCAAACCAAAATGAGAACAGTCACCCTAAGCTAAGCACCACAAACACAAGGCAAGGCTCTCAAAGTCTTTTTCTTTTAACAAGAGCAATTATGTGCTGAAAAATCTGCAGTACATCCACTACCAGGCACTCTTAAGAGTAGATAAGACAATCATCTACTGGGAATAGTCTAAGTAGAGCTGCTCCCTGCCTAAGGGTAAGAGATGCCTCAGTCCTTTCCAGCCCCAGTTTTCACTATTCTACAGAGGAAACACATTCTTCAGCTTGAAAACACAAGTTCTTTGTACCAGGGGCAACATGAATATACACCAAACCCGAGAAATCTGCGCTCAGACAATACTTTAAGGAGTATTAAGACCTCATTCTCTTATTAGTCTTTAAAAAGGAAATAATTAACATTCCTCAGTCTCCTTGAATACATGGAGATCACTGAAAGGAGCATAGCAGCAATACAAGTAGAACAAAAAAGCTATCCTGGAGGAAAATCCTCACCACTTCATGCTCAGACTTAACTGATAACATCTTGCACCTCCAGGAAGTGAGGAGCAACTCCCAGGTGGAAGGGGGCCTTACTGGTCCCCACCTTTATGAGGCACATTGCAGGAAGGGGAGGAGCTCAGACACAGAACTGCAAAGGGCCTTGAATAGATTGTCTGGGATTGGTTGGGTTATTTTGAAAACCTTCTGACTCTCATGGCCCGTACACCGTTGCGTTTCTTTTGGGGGAAGGGTTGCAGCATTGTTGAACAGAAGCCCCCACTTTTCCCTACTACTAAGCCTGCGCAGGCGATGGAAGGGGAAGAGAAGCCTCAGAGACTTCTATGAAACAATTTGGCTTAACAAAAGCAGGAAGTCTCAAGCAAGCTCGTTAAAAACACCATCGTCTATAGGATTTCCCTGTTATTTTTAATAGTGGGGTTTAGCATCTTCTATTTTGGATTCTTACTAAGGCAAAGTACTTTAATACACTAATGAAGTTACCAAGCTATTAGCCTTCCCTAGGAGCTGGAAGAATGAATTACACCTGCACAGGTTTATTTCAAAAGGGAAAGGTAAATATACATCCCAGGCCCAGCCCTGTAGTTATCTGTGTGCATCACTGCAGCCCACGTCACTAACACACACAGGAGAAGCCAACTGCTCCAGAAAGAGCACAATCAGCTCTTCGGAATCGTGTTTTGATACTTGGAAGAAGCCTGTAATTTCCCTAGCATTTTGCAGTAAGAAGTTAATTGCTGGCTCTGCCTGGTGCTGGCAGAGCGGGTGAACTTATCACATCAGTGATCTGACTTTGCCAGGAGAAATGTTCCTTAAAAAACATGGTTTGTGGGAAGCGATGATTAAATATCTCATTTGGAATCAAATGCCACTGTAGCCTTTGAACTCGAGCGTTCTTGCTCTTGATCCTTGTCCTGTGCATTCAGTCAGCTCGGCGTTGCCGAGTTCTCACATGTAGAGGGTGTGAGCAGGCTGAAACAGAAGACATTCAGCTGGTATTTTTCAAGGAGTTTTTCAGCTCTTGACTGCAGAGGGGAAGGTGAAAATGTGACTTCTAAAACAACAACAGCAAAGAAAAGGAAAACTAGTGCAAAGAGCCTAAACATAGTCTCTATTCTTAAGCCATCCTGTAAGTGAACATGAGCCAGCAGTGTGCCCAGGTGGCCAAGAAGGCCAATGGCGTGACCAGTAGGAGTAGGAAGGTGATTGTGCCCCTGTACTCGGCACTCGTGAGACCGCACCTCGAGTACTGTGTCCAGTTTTGGTCACCACAGTACAGGAAGGACATTGAGGTGGTGGAGCGAGTCCAGAGAAGGGCAACCAAGCTGGTGAAGGGGCTGGAGGACCTGCCCTGTGAGGAGAGGCTGAGGGAGCTGGGGCTGTTTAGTCTGGAGAAGAGAAGACTGAGAGGGGACCTTATTGCCCTCTACAACTACCTTAAAGGAGGTTGTAGCAAGGCTGGTGTTGGGCTCTTCTCTCCAAGTAGTGATGACAGGACGAGGGGAAATGGCCTCAAGTTGCGGCAGGGGAGGTTTAGATTGGATGTTAGAAAGAAATTCTTTACTGAGAGGGTGCTTAGGCTCTGGAATGGATTGTCCAGGGAGGTGGTGGTGTCACCATCCCTGGAGGTGTTTAAGGAACGAGTGGATGCGGCGCTTAGGGGTATGGTCTAGCGGTTAGATACTAAGAGAAAGGTGGGACTCGATGACCCTGGAGGTCCTTTCCAGCCATGATGATTCTGTGATTCTGAGATAAGTGGAAGTATTAGTAGTAACTTACTCCAAGTAGTAACACTATCACTTCCGCATTGCTTGAATCACGCGTGCAAAAACAAAGCGTGCAGGTAACCAGCGTGATTTGCTTGAGTCATTCATTAACTTCTTGATGTACAAGTTCATTTACCTTTTGGTTTCATTTTTCATTAACAGGAGATGGTGTTTCCAGGGTGTTTTTCTAAGTGTTTGAAACTTTCTTACATTTAGCAAACATTATCCAGCTGCAAGTGCTCTGAAACGTTCTGTGCTTCGCTCTGTCGCGCAGTCCTTCTGGTAGCAGGTCTGCAACGGTCCGAAGGTAATGCCAGGAATGAACTGAGAAGGGAAGGAAGGGAGGCTGCAGGAGCAGAATGAATTGTTCCATTCACATGGCTTTTCTGCTAGGGAATGAGTTCACATTGTAAACAGGAGAGAGGTGTGGTTTGCAGATCGGACAGGAAATCCTTAGTTCTAATCCTTGCTGTGTTGTTGATTCCCTTGGAGACCTTGAGCAAATGCTTTCTGTTCCTATTTTTCTAACTGGAAAGAAACTGGGGAGGATGGTGCTTAACTAGCTCGCAGGAGCACTTTTTCGGTGAAAGCATTTATAACGTGCTTTTAAAACAGCTCGCGGTGCACAGGCTTGGAATCAAATTGGCTGCTTGTCTGAGGCTGTTTCCTTACTCTCCTCTGAGGAGCAGGCACCTCAGAGGCCCAAGTCGCTGGTCTTCCTCACTTGTAACCATACGAAGCAGATGCTTTACCAGGGATGTAAGGAAATGTAGCCTCACAACCAACAGCCGTTGTCTGCTGTGATTTGTGGTCCTGCTCCGTCATCCTCAGCACACGCAGTGGCCACATTTAGTTGTGAGCAGGCTGCTCGACTCCTTACCCCTGGGTTGCACAGAGCACCCACAAGTGAAGACGTGTGAGAAGGTTATGGCTGAGGAGAGTGTGTTCCGTAGGAGGACTCTTTGGTGTGTCAGCCCCTCATTAGAAGCCACATGCTCTGATTGTTGAGCAGCGTGACAGTCCCTTGTGCCCTCAGACCCCCGTACCAGATGCAGCTGTCTGGCAAGTCGTTCAGCTGTGTCTGATGTGAAGGGTCCTGGAACTGGCAGATGATGGTGCTGGGCTGGGAAACTGATGCAGCAGAGAGACTGGAGGCGTGACAGCCCTGCGTGGAGTCAGGGCAGGGATTCTGATTTTTTTAGTGCACATTCTCTGTATCCATGTAAACGACCGTGTCACTGATGAATCAGACTGACAATCTTCTCATCCCACTTGAATCAGGGAGAACCTGCAGTAACACGGTCTGCAAACAGCAGCTTGGAAAGGTGAAAGTCCAGACTCCTAAAAAGATTGTCTTCACCTCAGGTTTCTTGCCTTTTTCTGGAACTAGCTGGAGATTCCCTTGTGAGCCACATCTGGAATATTCGGTCCAGTTCTCGGACCCTCAGTTCCAGAAGGACACTCTCTGGAGAGAGTCCAGCACAGAGCCATGAAAATGATGAAGGGAGTGGAGCATCTCCCTGATGAGGAAAGACTGAGGGAGCTGGGGCTCTTGAGCTTGGAAAAGAGGAGACTGAGGGGTGACCCCATGAGTGTTGATAAATATGTGGAGGGTGGGTGTCAGGAGGATGGAGCCAGGCTCTTCTCAGTGTCATCTAGTGATAGGGCAATGGATGTAATCTGGAACATAGACAGTTCCACATCAATATGAGAAAGAACTTCTTCCCAGTGAGGGTGAGAGACCACTGGAAGGGGCTGCCCAGGGGGGTTGTGGAATCTCCTTCACTGGAGATGTTTAAAACCCACCTGGATGTGTTCCTTTGTGACTTGGTCTAGGGGATCCTGCTGTGGCAGGGGGATTGGACTGGATGATCTTTCAAGGTCCCTTCCAATCCCTAATGTTCTGTGATTCAGAGTTCCTGAGCACAGCAACCCATGCTGGTCCAGAGTAGCTTCTAGAATTGAGATGTCATTTCCTCCATCACATAATTAGAGAAGGAAAACCCATGAAACAGTTATCTGTAACTTAACCAAACCTTGTTGGCTTTTCACTTAGCTGCAAGCATGGAGTTGTCAAAACTGTTGATAGCTGCTGCAGAAAGAAGAGCTATATTTGTAACTGCTTTTATTTTAAAACCTATTTAATTCTTGCCCTAAAAAGCTTTGTAAACTCTGATTTGGAAAGCAGGTTTTTTGGTGTTTGAATGACATTTCACTGTGAGAACCTAAAGAAGCTTGGTCCCTTTCTTCTACACTGCTTTGGAACAGGTCAGTCCCCGACCTGTCCTGGTACCTGACTTGGCGCAGCAGCACCAGTGCATGCAGACAGCCAGGTAACTCTGACGTGGCTTTCAAGGTCAGAACACTGATCCCTAAATTATGTGCTCATACTTTAGAGGAAGTCATCCCTTGTTTGGGAAATGGGAAGTTAATTACCAGATACCAATGAGAGAGACCGTTATTTGGAATTAAACCTGCCAGCGTGTCTCAGTGTCGCTGCCAACCAGGGGGCAAATCTAGCACTTCCTTCAAGATTCCCAGACCTAATGCATTCAAGCTCTGCAGTAGAAGGTGCAGTTCAAAGCAGCAGTGTAGAGAGAAACAGAAAAAGGGCAAGTTGTTTAACAGTGGTACTTAACTGGCCTGCCCTAGAGGCCATTTAAAAATCCCAGACAACAGAAAGCCCTGAGTCGCTGCTTATTGACCTTCCTCCTTTGCAGAGCCTTCATCATCTTTGCACTTGCCTCTGAGAATAGAACGAATTTTCCTTTGAGGTTCCCTGTACTTACTGGTTTTGAGATGATCCTGTCTCTGGCTTTCTCTGCTAGTAAACAGATCTGAGTACTTCTATCCCAGGAAAAAATGGTTTGGGGTTTGCTGTGCTCTCACAGAAGCCAATATAGCCAATATGCAGACCGATCTGCAATGGATCCAGTGACATTTAGACCAGGCTTTACAGCAGACTCTGCCAACACCTTTAAATGCAGGTGCTGACAGGTGATCAGGATGATTTGCAGAAGTACAGAGATAAATCTTGGTCACAATTCATATATAGGTGTAACGTGTAGGTGTTCATGTATGCATATAGAGGTGTGAGCATCACCATTTGTCTTCAGGGAAGAGCTATAGAGGCTTTAATACGTGATAGGACAAGGGGCAATGCATGCGAGCTGGAACTGAGGTTCCACATCGATCTGAGAAGGAACTTCTTCCCAGTGAGGGTAACAGAGCACTGGAAGGGGCTGCCCAGGGAGGCTGTGGGGTCTTCTTTCTCTGGAGAGGTTTAAAACCCTCCTGGATGTGTTCCTGTGCGACTTGGTCTAGGGGATCTTGCTCTGGCAGGGGGATTGGACTGGATGATCTTTCAAGGTCTCTTCCAATCCCTAAGATTCTGTGGTTCTGTGAATGATCTTGAGTGACCCATCTACCTAAGGATGTGAAGCACAGCAAACAGATCCAAAAATCATCAGGGTGTCTTCAGAAAGAGCCATCCAGGTAAACTGGTCACACAAAGGCACCAGAAGATGCAGCTGACAGGACTAACAAGTCACTGCACCGAGATGCAGTTATCAGTCAGGACACGTTTGCCTCGTGTGTCGCACACTGAGTGAAATGAGTTCATCTGAGCCACTAGTGTGAGGTTTAATTATTAAAAAGTGGTTCAGATTGACTCTTTTTACTTTGCTTAACAGTAGAGCTTGCATGGAACTAAAAGTATTCTTGCTTCTCATAGAATCATAGAGTCCTTAGGGATTGGAAGGGACCTCAAAAGAGCATCTAATCCAACCCTCCTGCCAGACCTCTGGCTAAAGCTGCACTTCTGCAGTTCAATTGTTTTTCCTTTATGGAAAACAATAAATAATCTGCAAACAAACATCTTCTCCCATCCCCATGGCTGAAACCAAACTGTTTAAGGTTCATGTACTCATGCTCTGCTCCCCGTGGCAACTGAGTCAAAGGCTATCAGTCCAGTTGGTTTTTATAGTAGTGGCTGCTTCGAGGCTATTCAGCTGCTTTACATCTTCAAGAAACTGTGATGGAGCTGAAATCTTTGCCCATTCTGATTGAGGCTGCTAAAAGGAGTTTAATAAGGTCCAAACTCGGAGAATCCCCCCTGGAAAATGGGTGTCAAAGTGTTTAATCTAGGAAAATAGCTTAACATTTACATCCTGCCAGGCAGCAGAGGATCCAGTGATGCAATTGTACTTCTCAAGTTCTCCCTCTTACAAAGCTGCTTCATTTTTGCTTTTGCCCTGTGTGGAACCTCCCCTTGGTGACATTGAATCCAAGGCTGAGAACAAGGTTATAATAAGTGAGTTTGTCATGTTCCATGTTTTGCCATAGTCACAGAAAGTTCTAAGACAGGGGAATGGAATTCAGAGCTATGGTGAAAACACAGAGCTCTTCTCCGTGCAAACCTGAGCCACAAAGAATTCAGATAAATAACCTGCACTGGAAAATTACCCTCTCAAACCAGAAAACCTCTCATTTTTTGGGCAGAAAAACATCATCTTACTGAAACCTGAGTGCAGTGCAAACGAGACAGCAACTAGGAATATTTCCCACAAACTGGAAGTTCCCTGGACTCGGCAGGAGCTCTGTGAAATCCGCGTTTGTCAGTCGTGTTTCCAAGAGCAGGCAGGAAATTACCAAGAACATCAATTCACTGAGCAACTCCAGGGGGTTCCCATGGTGTCTGGCTTCCCACTAAACCACCAGGATATCTGTCTTGCTGCTAAACACCCCAAGTCTTCATGATCCCTGTCTCTAGACTGAAGTAGGCCAGTTACTGCCTTCCACTGCTTCCTCCACAGACCCAGATCACTTTTTCCTCCATAGACCCTGCAGAGGCAAAACTCTGGTTCTTCTGCACAACCCTGGGCAGCCCAGATTCAGCAGAAGGGAGGCTGTGGTCGGTGTTTCTGAGCTCTGGGTCACCAATCACTTCTTCAGGGACAGGAGCACGCGTGAAGAAAGGGTGCAGGAACAAGGAGTCAGTTACAGGTGAAGTGCAAAAGCTCCTGGAGCTGCAGCCTGCCAAGCAGCGTTTGCCTTCACAGCACACGTTTGAGCAGCTCTTATCAGTGTTGTGAACACAATAGTGGATTTATTCAAACACATCGATGGGGACTGTGCTGTGCCATACCTAGAGACAGGGCTAATTATAGCTTTTTATTTAAAGAAAGAATGTAATCTCCATTAAATGATGCAAGATAAGGAGGCAAAGTACAGTGTTTTCATTTGATTTTTCCTGGTGAACGTTTCCCACAAGAGACTCAATTTAAGTCCTTGTTGTGCTCAGTTCTCTCCAGGATCTTGAACTTGGTCTGTGGCATTGCAAAGCTGTGCCCTAATTAAGTTTGCTGTTGGCCACCAGCAGCAAAGGCTGAGTTTCTTTCTGTCCTTTCTCTGTACTTAGCCAAACAACAACAAAAAGGGTTTGAAAGGGCTTCGTTTTCCCCTTCACTGTGAAAAAGGGCCTTGCAAGGCAGAGAAAACTCCACGCAGCAAAGGAATAAAGTGTAAAACTAACAACGTCTTCTCTGCCTGGATTTACCCAACACTACAGAGACAGGGTCTGTAGGGATCCTCGGAAGAATGAGAGCACAACAAAGCTGCTGCAGTAATCAAGGCTTTGTTTTACCTCTGCAAACCAGGTCATTTTAACAAGCTGACATCCAAGATGCTCCACATACCGTAACTTCAATTCAAACTGCACATAAAGGACTCACTTGGTCCATCCTCAGAGAAAAAAAACAGCCAACCATGAAAAACCACAGCCCCTAAGAGCCTCAGCTGTCATCAGCAGCTTTTGTGGGCTGCATGCATCTGGTATTCTGCCTCGTGGCTCCTTCTGACTGGCCCAGCTGCCCAGGACCCTTTTAAAAGAGGAGTGGGACCAGTCATGGCTGTCTACCCTTTAAGATGGTGCCTTGAGGGTGGTACTAGAGGAATGGCCACAGGCTGTATGTGAGCCTAGCTACTACTCACAGCTTGACGAAGATCATTTAGCAGATCAGATACAGAAAGTGAAGTGTTCTGAGTTTGCTGGTTGGCCTCTTGTTTACAGAGCAGAGAAGATGGAGTTTTGCAGATGGTCCATGTGAGCTGATAGCTGGGAGCTCAGACTGAATCCAGTCGAGCTGCAAAGTGTTGTGTGTTTTGTGAAGCTCCTTTTTGATCTGACTTCAGCTGCAGAGTTTTGAGTACTTGAAGCTCAAATGAGGCAAGAACAGGTCATAAGCTACGTGTCCCTTTCCTTTGCACCCTTGTCTCTCTCTTCTCTCGCTCAAAAAAGAGCCTTTGATTTTTCTTAAGTCGTCTGTGCCAGTTCATTTTCCTGTTTTCACAGTTTCTGGCCATGGTTTTGCTCAGCATCCCTCTCCTCGTGTGAGATGGAACATTGCATAAGGGGGCAATTGTTTGCTTAAAGCACTATATCCCCATTGTCCTTGTAGAACAGTGGTGAGTGTGAGAGAAGCAGACTGGGGACTTGCCGCGAGAAATTAGAGCAGCCCTCGCAGAAAATGAAGCCGCAGTGTTAATTTGCAGAGGTGTTTTCTGCAGCAGCTCGAAATAGACTCCTCTCAGCAAAGTGTTTCTTCTGCTTTCTCAGGGTAGTGCCAGCATCAGCAGGACTGCTGCAAGCAGCCTGGGTGTAGCACCAGTTTCATCCAACGCTGCCAACTTTGCACTTCCAACGGAGCGGGGCCACTCCTTCCCTCCCCAGTCGTAGGAAGCTGCTGATTCCAGTGGCACGTTTGCTGTCCTCACAGGGTGGATTCTGAGATGCAGCAGATGGGGCTCTTGTAGAACAAGTATTTTGCTGTTGTTGTGCCTGCGACGGGTGTTTTCTTGGCCAGGAAAGCCCTGACACCTTGAGGGAATTGTGAAGCCTATTAATTTTAGATGCACCATCACATTCCTCGGTAACTGCTGCGGCAGGGGGCTTGAGGGGGAGGCTGGGGGAGCAATAAGCAGTGGCTGGGAAAACACCATCCGTGGGGCCCAGCCTGACAGCCCTGCATGAAGCAGGGTGCTGCTTATCCGGTGTTACTCCCTGCATTTAGAAATGTGGTTTTGGCCACGAGACAACTCAAACCAAGATCTCCACAAGGAGCATTCCAAGCCGCCTAGGACCTCTGTGGACAAGCAGTAATAAACCGTCAAACCTTCGTTTTCCCGTGCCTGATGTTTCTAGGACTCCTGAAGAGGGTACAGCTACACTGTTGTTGTTCCTCACTTTGGTCTGATTCCCATCACCAAAACAGAATCATCCAAGTGAATGTTTCCAGTTGCATCTTGTCATTCCAGAGCTGGATGTGAAGGCAAAAAGTCAGTATGATGTTGGAAACAAACTCGATTCCCTACACTGCGCAATCCCAGTGAGAGTCCAGTGCAGAGCAAGGAGGATGATGAAGGAAGTGGAGGACCTCCCTGATGAGGAAGGGCTGAGGGAGCTGGGGCTCTTGAGCTTGGAGGTGACCAAGGGGTGACCTCATTAATGTTGTGTGAAGGGTGGGTATCAGGAGGATGGAGCCAGGCTCTTCTCAGTGTCATCTAGCGACAGGACGAGGGACAATGGATGTCAGCTGAAACATAGGAGGTTCCACATCAATATGAGATGGAACTTCTCACAGAGAGGGTGATGGAGCCCTGGAAGGGGCTGCCCAGTGGGGTTGTGGAGTCTCCTTCTCTGGAGACGTTTCAAACCTGCCCGGGTATACTCCTGTGTGACTGGGTCTAGGTGATCCTGCTCTGGCAGGTGGATTGGACTGGATGATCTCTCAAGGTCCCTTCCAATCCCTGATGTTCTGTGACTATCTAATGCTCTTCATGCTTCTTTTTTGCTTTCCAAGTTGTCTCAGTTGTAGCATCTGCTTCGCAAACACTGAAACGCAGCTGTTTCTGGAGCAGGTTTTGAAATCTGCTTGGTGAAAACAATCTGCAGCACAGATCAAAAAAGAAGGACCGACCCTATAGGTTTTGTTTATAAAAAAATCAAGGGAAAGTCTTTAATTGAAGACTGAGTAGAAACTGAATGGATCTGGATTTATTTCTCTGTTCTGTTCCACGTTTGTTGAATTCACTAAGCAAATCATCTTATTTGTTCCTTTTTTTGTATAAGCAGGAATGGCTTCCCGAGCTTGAAGGCAGGGGAAGGCCTTTTCAAGAGGCTTTGTACAGACAGGACAGGAGCAATGGGTTCAAGCTGGGAAAGGAGAGGTTTAGGCTATTCTATTAGAGAAAAGTTCTTCATTGTGAGGGTTATTGATGGCTGGAATGGGCTGCCCGAGAAGGTGGTGGGGGCCACATCCCTGGAGTCTTTTAAGATCAAGCTTGATCAAGCTCTGAGTGACCTGACCTAGGTAGAGTTGTCCCTGTGTAGGACTAGATGAGGAGAACTAGGAGGTGGGACTAGATGAGCTCTAGAGGTCCCTTCCAGCCTAGAACATTCTATGATTCTCTTACTGCACCTAATGTTAAGGGCCCTGGCTCTGTTTTGCTGCACAAATGACTCTCTAATTGCTATTTCCTGAGTGAATTCTTTCAGGTCTTTGTGTCAAACGTGCTGGATATGATTTTAGGTGGTGTCAGAGAAATGCTGAAAGACAACCAAACCAAAGCATCGCATACAGCTGTGTGGGAAGTTCATGGCAGGGAGTCATTGCCCTCCGTGGAGTTTAGCCACGGGTGAGGAAGAGGACTCTGAGCGACTGCTGCTGAGAGGTGCAGGTTACTGTAAGCTCTGCCTAACCAAAGTCACTGGCCCTTTAAGCGGTCACACGTAGCCAGGATCCTGTTTTTAATTCCCATCCGAGAAGGTGTAGGGTTTCGAGGGCCGTGCCAAGCGCGAGGGCATGATGCTAGATGGCTCCGAGCAGAATGGACACTTGCGGGGTTATTTTTGGCCTCATGAGTGCTTCAGTCAATGACGCCAGTGTTGGAGCTGTAACAAAGAGAGGCTTCTGTTCTCTTGTGGAGATGAAAGTGGAGTGGATGCGTGGAGGAGGGGAGGAGGAGAGGAGGAAGACTGGATGGCATGACCCATAGCACGTTTTGCTCGCGGCGTTAATTCACTGTTTGCTTAAATAGTTAATTCAGTTCGTTGTGTGGACTGGAGGGGACTATTCATTGTGGGCTCGTTGCCGTTTCCAATTTAAGGAAAGAAAAATCACTTCATCATCACTGCCTGAATTTCGCTGACCTCGGAGCACTGAGCAGATCAATGCCACAGACACGAGCTGCCCTGTGCAGCATTAATGGGTCAGGGTGGAAGAGGCTGCCGTGCTTCTGGGAGGGTGTTTAGAAAAGGCTGGGCAAACGTACTGGAATATTCAGGTTGGCTTTAAAGAGGGACTTTTGGTGTAATAGTCCACATAAGGGGCCCAGGGAAAAGACCTTGAGTGGAAGAGATGTCTTCTTACGTCAGCAGGGTGCCCAGGTGGCCCAGAAGGCCAGTGGCATCCTGGCTTGGATCAGCACTAGTGTGGCCAGGAGGGCTGGGGATGTCTCCGTCCCTGGAGGTGTTGAAGGACAGCGTGGCTGTGGCCCTTAGTGCCCTGGTTTGGCCGCTGGGGTGATGTCAGGTCCTGGGCTGGGCTGGCTGAACTCAGAGGGCTCTTCCAGCCTCGTTCATTCTGGGATTCTGTGATCCTCTTCAGCCTTCTCTAGAAGCTTTTGCTTATATTTAGCAATTTTGTCCTTATTTTTTAGAACGAAATCAGCCAGGAGAGGGAAGCAAAAGCTTGACCAGATGAGAAGCAGCAGCAGTTAGACAACAGGCAGCATCCCTTTGGGACATTGTTGAGGGTAGTGGTAAAAACCCAAGATGTGAAGGGGTAAGCAGGAATTCTGAATCACGTGGGGGTGTGAAGCTGATTAAGCAGAGGCCTGGGTGGCTGAGGAAAAACAGCTTGTAGAGTCATCTTACGCTGCTGTGTGGATCACAGCAGGACACTAAGTCACGCTGTAGGTGTCTCTGAGGAGCAACCACACCAGCTCTCCCCTCTACCCCACCCACAGTCAGCCAAAGCACTGAAGATGTGCAAATGCCACTAGAACCATTAGTCTCACAATGAAATCTAAACTGAACCAGTTTAGAGTGTGGTTTTCTAGTGCTTGAATTGCACTGGTATCGGAGCTTCTGCTCACCTCGTTAGGAAGGAGGTAAGAAAGTACCATGCCAGACAACAAAAACCTTTGATGAAGGGTGTCTGGTGGGAGCAGCTGAACAGGGAACATGATAAAAATGCACCCTGGCCTTGGAGGAGTCAGAATTCCTTGTGGCAGGATGTTTTCTGAATGCACTCTCTAACCTGAGAACCTCTCTAATTTAGCAGTGAAACTGCAGTGATGATGCAATTCTGAGCAATACAGTGTCTGGTAGATGGGCACCAGGGGGATGTGGCAGCCCCTTGCAGTGCTGACACTCACAATGGGGAGTTAAGTGGTCTTGATTCCAGTGAAATTGGCACCTTGCAGGACGCTTCTCCGCTGCTGTGAAAAGTTCCACTTCAGAAAGTCTTGTGTTTGCAGGTACATTTCTGTGTTAATGTCTAAAATAGAATTGTAGAATCATTAGGGATTGGAAGGGACCTCGAAAGATCATCCAGTCCAATCCCCCTGACACAGCAGGATCACCTAGACCAAGTCACACAGGAACACATCCAGGCAGGTCTTAAATGTCTCCAGTGAAGGAGACTCCACAACCCCCTGGGCAGCCCCTTCCAGGGCTCTGTCACCCTCACTGGGAAGAACGTCCTTCTCATATTGATGTGGAACCTTCTGTTCCATCTCACACCCACTGCCCCTTGTCCTGCCACTAGATGACACTGAGCAGAGCCTGGCTCCATCCTCCTGACACCCACCCCTCACATATTTATAGACATTAATGAGGTCACCCCTCAGTCTCCTCTTCTCCAAACTCAAGAGCCCCAGCTCCCTCAGCCCTTCCTCATAAGGGAGATGCTCCACTTCCTTCATCATCTTCATTGCTCTACACTGGACTCCCTCCAGCAGCTCCACATCCCTCTTGAACCGAGGAGCCCAGGACTGGACACACCACTCCAGATGTGATCTCACCAGGGCAGAGTAGAGGGGGAGAAGAACCTCTCTTGATCTGGTAACCACCCCCCTTCTGATCCACCCCAAGGATGCTGTTGGCCCTCTTGGCCACAAGAGCACACTGCTGGCTCATAAGAAGTGGAACTGACTGGCAAAGGAGAGATGAAGAGAAAAAGCAGCTTATATGGATTTTTCTTCCACAAAATTGCAGGTTTACCTTCAAAATCAGAGTTGGAATCAGGAATCACTGCTGGTCTATTGCTGCCCCTTCAGAGCTGGGTGGGGAATGTTTTATATAACTCACAGTTTCAGCCAAGAAAAGACACTTTGCTCTCCTGCTGTCCCAAGAGATCTTCTGACCCATAAAGATGATACCACAGCATTATACTGTCGTGTTAAGCTTGCAGTGAACTATATCCACCAACTGTTTGCCTTCCCAGCAGCTCATGGTGGAAATGATACCGTCCTTCCCTTCCCCATCACCTCCACCTGTCCCACTCTCTCTTCCTCTATTCATTGGGACATCAGATAAGGTATAAGCTCTGGAAGTCTCTTTCTGGGTGAAGATCCCTCAAAAAGGGCAGCTCATAAGTCAAATCCAACCCACTGTCCAGGGTGAATTTGCTCTAAGGGTGCCTGCTGGTCATTGGACCCATATTTTGAGAGTGCTGGGGTGCTGGTGTGGAATGTTGATCTTTTTGGTTCAGGCAAGGCTCAGTTACACTTAAAAACATCTGCAAACAAGTGACTCCCAAGTGCACAGAAGGCAGCAGCTTTTCCTTAGAGTGTGGGATGTGCTGGTGGGCATCTCTGGCAGGGAACAGAGAACCTCAGGCTCTGGTTAAGCCAGGAACCCTGATGTGGTGGTGGTTATGAGTAGCTGCTCACAGGGCTTACAGTGGCTGTTCACAACCCACAGGACACAATACAGACGTTCAGTGAGGGGGTGACAGAGCTACCAAACTCTTCCCAACCTGGGCAGTTTCATATATAACTGTCTGAAAATATATTTGAAAGATCTGAATTCTTCCAACAGAAAACACCCTGCAGAAACAACACTTAGGGCAAAAAGATGCCCTTTCACTCTCATAACTCCCAATAAATGTCCCAAATGCAGCTTTACTGGTAATAACAGGCCTATTGAAAGGTACAGATTGCCAGTCACAAAATGTTAGGGATTGGAAGGGACCTTGAAAGATCATCTAGTCCAACCTCCTTCCTGGAGGGTTTGGTTGTTGTTTTGTTGGGTTTTTTTAAATTCATCCTGCAGGTGAGATGAATGCTGGCTGCCTGTGCTGAGGGAAAGGCCCTTCATTCCTAGAAAGTCATTTTCCCTCTGTGAGAGAGGTTCCTGTTGCCATCCCCTTTCTCCCTGGAACTCTGCAGTAATGCTGCCACCTACGGAACCTTCCCCAGAGCCGACCTTTGCAGCCTGGCTGCTGCACTTGCAGCTGTGAAAACAGGATCCGAACGTCCAGCTCTGATCTGCTGATACAACCCCATTTTATTTGATGTTTTTTAACTGGCTCTTTGTTCATTTAGACACGAGGTGGCTCGAATTCTCTTCCTTTCAAATAATTTAGGTTTGAAATTGAAATGGCTTCCGGAAATTAGTCCTTAAGACAATATTTTTGCTTGACAGTGGTTCCTCGAGGCCTCAGTGCAAGGTATCGCTGCCCCGTTATGCTCAGTGCTGTGAAAACATCACAAAGAGCTGGGCAGTGCTTCCCCAGCTGGGGAAGGTGTCAGGAAAAACTCCTCCTTCAGGGATACAGCGACCTTCCAACCCCTGAAAGGGTGGCTCGGGAAGAAATCTCAAGGGCAGGGAACGATAGGATGCGGATCCAGAGCTTGCAGCTGGAAAAGGGCAGAGTGAGGCTGGACATGAGGAACAACTTGTCAGATCTGAGGGTGGGGGATCGCTGGAACAGGCTGCCCAGAGAGGTGGTGGAGTTTGTTCATAAATCTTCTGGTCTCTGGTTTAG
Organism: Rhinopomastus cyanomelas; assembly: GCA_013400115.1. NCBI lineage: Eukaryota > Metazoa > Chordata > Aves > Bucerotiformes > Rhinopomastidae > Rhinopomastus > Rhinopomastus cyanomelas. The sequence goes on along the minus strand of VXBP01010616.1, from coordinate 842,778 downwards.
CTTCACCCTGTTCTCACGAAGTAGGACGAACAGTAGATGTTTTTACTACAGCAAAGTGTCTGCAGGTAGGGCTGTAACCCTCGTGCTTTGTGGTCTTATCCATCCAAATCCAAATGAACACTCCTTTGTGCATTCACCATCACTTCTACCAACTGGTTTGTTTAAGGATTGTTTCCCTCTCTGTCCTCTCAACCTAATGGGGTGGTTCTGGAGAGATGGTGCTGGAGGAGTCTTGAGACTTTGACCATTGTGGACGGCTTCTCTCTCTTGCTGTGTTCCTGCCAAACACAAAGGAGGGTACTACTGCACAGATAATTGAGGAATGAAGCACAAGTAATTAAGGAATAACTCGGTTATGATCAGGTGGCAGAGGATTTCAGCTGCTTGTGGAATCCAGAACATGACATTTTGTTTTAACCCAACTCTCACTTCATTTGCCTTTTGTCTGGGAAGTTTTTTGTGACCGTTCCCAACACTCCAGCTTTCCCATCTAGGTGTGACTGATGGAAAGAGGAGAAGAAAACAGAGGTACAGAACAATTCCTTTGCATTTGTGGTGGTACCTCTTGTGGAGATGCTCTTGGAGAAGGAATCGTTATTAGGGCTTTAATCCTGCAAGCTGTGTCACGTCTCCTGAGTTGGATACTCAGCAACTTGAGCTTTGGCAGCTGGTGATGCTGTGATTCAGCTCACCTGTGGAGTGTGAGGAGAAAGGCAGGTCCAGTCTGGTATAAAAGAGGACATTGCTGCTTCTCTCCCTAGTAGCAGGGAGCTATAGGTTAAAGCACTGTGTTGGTGCTTGCAAGACAAGGGTCAGCAGTTGCCCTCCATGGCTTCTGTGTCAGCCTCCCAGTTGCTTCAGAGAAGGTTGGGCTTGCAGCACTTGGCTTATAGCTTTGCTTTCAGAAGACAACCTGCACAGATCCTTGAAGGCATCTTTCCTTTCCTCTCTATCCTTTGGTAAGTAAAAAGAGGCTTGAGTGCTTCTAATCTTTGCAGAGGCTTTTAAAATGCAGAATGAAAACTACAGAGCTTCAACTGTGCTGGATGGGAGGTGCTGCAGTGTGGCTGTGACCTAATTATGTCTGGCTCTGGTGTGTGTTTCGGGGAGGGTAGTTGTCCCATATGTTTCACTTTAGCACTTTGGAATATTTTAAGCAAGTTGCTTATTGAGACAAGGATCTAAAAATCTAATGTTAGACAGAAGGGCTGTAACTGCTGTCTCCTTGTAACAAGACATGACAGGTTGGCTTGTGAAGTGATTACTCTCTTAGCCTTCCTTCAGAAGGCATTAAAGGCTACTTCAGATTCAGCAGTGTCTGCTTAAAAACATGATGGCCAAGCTTCCCTGTATTAATGCATCATCTGAGACTCAGACAGGAATCTGGGCCCTTATAAGCCAAGGGATAGGAAGGTGTTGAACACAGGGTGGATGTGAACAAGGATGGGTGATACCTTGTGTTCTCAGTGCAGCTTCAGGCTACGTGTAGGCAGTGGCCAAATAAAAGGTGGCCCACTGGTGGTTGGTTGTTGCTGGGGTTATCTCCATGAGCTGCACGTGTGCAGTGCCAAGACAACTCCTCTAGTGTTACGTTCACTACAAACGCTGTGAAGAGACTCTGGTGTTTGGAATTTAGACAGAGAGAAGGGCCTGGAGAACACATCTTAGGAGGAGAGACTGAAAGAGCTGGGGCTCTTTGGTTTGAAGGAGAGGAGGCTGAGAAGAGACCTCGTCACTCTCTACAACTATCTGAAAGGAGACAGTAGAGATGTTGGTGCTGGTCTCTTCTCACAAGCCATTAGTGATAGAACAAGAGGGAATGGGTTACAACAGGCTAGGTTTAGACTTGATATTAGGCAAGATCTTTTCACAGAAAGGGTGGTCAGGCACTGGAATGGGCTTCCAGGGAGGTGGTTGAGTCGCCATCCCTGGATGTGCTTAAAGATTGTTCGGATGAGGTGCTGAGGGATGTGGTTTAGGGGGGAACTTGTAAGGTACTTGGACTTGATGATCCCCAGGGTCTTTTCAAACCAGAGTGATGCTGTGAATATAGTGTGTGTATGTGGCAAATGCTAGTGGGATTTGGGGGAAAGACTGTGGGATAAAGCTTTCAGGAGGAGTTCAAGGGAATAGGGTGCTCAAACACCTCTAGAAATTGGACCCTAGAGGTTATCAGAGTGAGAAAAGTGACAGAACAGACTCCACAACTATTCTTAATCACTCCCTGAGCAGATGTTTCCCGTTCAGAAATCCTGGTTGGTCTTGATCTGCTCTGGTGAAAAGGAGAACAGTTGTAAAGTGGCTGATTCTGTAGGAAAAGATTCCAGTCATTGCTCCCCACAGAGTGCAGCCCCTGGTGTTTCACTAGCAGAGCTCTGAAGCTGCTCCACAGGGGCCTGAAGAAAGCAGCAAAGTAAAAAAGATGTGGTAGCTTTTGATATTTCTGGGATGAGTTTGACTGTGATGTAGAACTCCCTGAGGTCAGGGACTCTGTGGCAAGGGTAAGCTCAGCTGAGTGGCAGCACTGCAGAATTAGCTGGTAAACCAAGTGTAAAACCAGCAGGGCAGCATCTGTTCCATCAGAGGCTTTGTCCAGAACATCCTCTCTTAGGACTCTACCTTTACTCTGAACCAGTTCTGTGGTGGTGACTGCAGGAAAAATTGCTATAGACACTGATCACAGAACATTAGAGTTTGGAAGGGACCTCGAAAGATCATCCAGTCTGATCCCCCAGATCCAGCTGCAAAGGAGCACATCCAGGCAGGTTTTGAACACCTCCAGAGAAGAAGACTCCACAGTCCCCCCCTGGACAACCCCTTCCAGGGCTCTGTCACCATCACCGTGAAGAAGTTCCTTCTGATATTGATGTGGAACCTCCTATCTTCCAGCTCACACCCATTCCCCCTTGTCCTATCACTAGATGACACTGAGAAGAGCCTGTAAAACTAAAATCCCAGGAAAGGTGATGGAACAATTTATGTTTCATCTGTCTCCAGCCACATCAAGGGCAACAGGGCCATTAGGGACAGTGAATGTGGCTTTACCAAAGGGAAATCGTGCTTAACCAGCCTGATGCCTTTTATGAGGGCATGAAGTGGGTGGATGATGGCAGAGCTCCCTTCAGCACGTGCTGAGAATGGCTATCAGCTTTGTAATACTGGCTAGACACTGGTGCATCATTAAATCCCATCACTGCAGAGCAGAGAGAGCTGTTAGACCGGTGACATCTAAGCCAAGTTCTCTCAAAAACGCAACCGCAAGACAGCCTGAGGGTTTAGTCACTTGGAGACCTGCAGACTCTGGCGGTGGTGTGACTGCAGACCACAAGATGGTGGCATTGGCCAGGTAAAAGCTCTGCGCGCCCCCGCGATTGCAGTGCTTTCTCTTGCTTGAGCCGCAGGCTTGTGCTCTGGATCAGCTTTGTTTTGGGAAAAGGCAATCACCCGGTTCCTCTTTATAGCTCTTGCATAATTAATCAGGAGTGAAAAATACTCCTCATGTTCCTGCGTGACTGGATCTAGGGCATCCTGCTCTGCTGGGGTGATTGGACTGGATGATCTTTTGAGGTCCCTGATGTTCTGTGACTCTGTGTGACTTTATTTTCTCTTTCAGAGCACTTTTTCTCTCCTGCTTTCCCCACCTCTAGTCATTAACCAGTTCGAGTTACACTTAGCTGCCCTCCAGAAGGACTGAATGCAGTTGGGGAATTGGGAGAGCAGGGCTGAGTTCTTGGTTTCGGGCAAGTGGCTTAAATTTTGTGGGTCTCTGCTCTGATGTGTGAATTGGGATTAAATTCCACCTTCTCTGACTGTGCAGCCTTTCCAGGTTTGGCACGTGCAATGGTGCCTGACTCGTTAGCCTCCTGTCTCATCTTAAGCACACGTGTGATCCCTGCAGAATCAAGGGGTGAAGCACCAAAACCCCTCTTGTTTAGCTGTTTTTAACCAACTTGCCTGCGTGAGTTGTGGCAGGGGGTCAGTGGAGAGGAGCGGTGGCAGACAGGCCTTATCAAGGCAGCTCTCTGCCCTGTTCCTTGAACCATGAAGGAGCTTCTGTGCTCACACCCTAATGTTGTTGTCCTATCTGAGCTGTTAAGGCTTCTGCTCTAGTATGGGCATCTCCTGCCTCTGGGCATGCTGACAGCTGCTGTGCTCCCCATGCTTCTTCACATCTTCTTGAAAGTGCTGTTAGTTGGATGAATTTAGGTTGGGTTTACTCTGCCTTCTGTTCCTTCACTGGTCCTTCTCATCCACAGACCTTCCATGGTCTCTGCAAAGGCCTTTCCCTGGTGCTGTCAGAGCTGTTCATGCCCTTCCATCTAGATTCTCTCAGCATTTCACAAGACAGTTGCCTGCCAAACTCCTCAGAGTTGAGAAAGTTTAGAATTAAACTAATGTTTTCCCTTTCCTAAGAAGCATCTTGATCAGAAGAGATTCACAGAAGGGTGGGGGAATGCATGTCTGCTTTGTTTTCAAGACATTTAAAGTGTGTTATGTGAATTAAATTCCTGGATACTGATTTTTAAATCTTGTTTGACTCCGTCAACAGAATGATCTCTCAATCTCACTGTTGTGCTTACAAACAACAAATATGCTGTAGATAGTGGGTTACAGGAAACTAGTGCAGGTGCTAAACCCAGTTGAGTGACCAAATGTTGAATTCACAGAAATACTGAGACTGGAAAAAGCCTTCTGGGCTCATCCAGCCCAGGCCCTAACATCATCCTAGTGGCCACACCAGGGCACTCAGGGCCACAGCCAGGCTGGCCTTCAACACCTCCAGGGATGGAGACTCCACCACTGCCCTGGGCAGTCCAGTCCAGGCTCTGATCCCCCTCTCCATGAGGAAGGGCTTCCTACCATCCAACCTAACCCTCCCCTGGCAGCTCCAGGCCCTGCCCTCTCATCCTGGTGCTGGTTGCCTGGGAGAGGAGCCTGACCCCCACCTGATTATGACCTCTGTTCAGGGACTTAGAGAGGGTCCCCCCTGAGTCTCCTCCACGTTAAACACCCCCAGCTCCCTCAGCCTCTCCCCATCAGCCTTTCATCAGCTCTTCTGGACCTGCTCCAGCCCCTCCATCTCTTTCTTGAATTCCTCCCTAGCAAAGTCACCAGGCCAGGTGTAAACCAGCGGTTCTGTTAACCTTCAGCCTTGTAAATGATATTCCCCATGTCACAAAGTGTGGAAGTAGAAACTTCCCAACTGCGGAGTAGAACTCAACGTTCCATCAGAGTTCTGCACCGAGCGACGTGCGTCGGATTCTGTGGCTGTTTGTGGACGCGGTGCGTGCGTTCGCTGCGCAAGTGCAGAGAGTCAGGATTTGTAGTGGGTTCTGTAAATGCAAGTGACTGAACTTGGCTCGTTTCTCCAGTGCTTGGTGGTGGAAAAGCAAAGGTTGTCTCGTTCCCAGCCCGCAGTGTGTTCCTTGAAACAGATGTTTGTGTCTTGGCTGTTGATGGTTTACTTCGTAAACGCCGTTATTTCGCAGGGTATGTGGCAAATGTGCCAGTAATTGAGCCTCGGGGAAATATTTTCACATATTCATGGAGAGCCTTGTCCCAGAATCTGCAGCTCCTGAGGTCCATTCCCATCTCTGCAGCTGACCTGCTGCAGCTTTTGACTTCCTTGTGCTCCCTCAGCAGCACTGACCTAGTGCAGGTGCTGAGGAACCTGCCTTGGTGCTTATGTTAAAACAGAGGAAAATGGTAAAAACACCTCAAAGAACCCACTCTGTGGGACTTCTTGATACTCTTGAACTAGAGATGTTGGACATGCAAGCTGTGGCCCCAAGGACAACTTGTGGGGGTGCTGGGTACCTGTGTGTTATGTTTGGGAACTCATTGCAAAGGGTTTTGTCAACTTGGGTGTGAGGAGGGAAGAAATCACCCACCTGCCTACTGAAGAATTGCACTTTGATGGAAGCTGTCTCTCAGCAGTCACTGAAAACAGCAACAGAAATAGTCAGGACTTGAAAACTGAATGGAGGATGTGGAAAAAAAACCCCTAAACTGGGTTGGTTCTTCAAAAAGCACTTGTCCAGCTGGGACTGGCCACTGAGCTGAAGAAAACATGATTCTTCCTTTTCTCTTTGGAGATGTGAAAAGAGAAGTGTTTACCCAAATGATTTATTAGCTTATGGAGAGTGTTTTGCTTAGTTGTTGGTGTCACACGCTGATCACCCAGCCTGATAAAACAATCCAACTGCCCTGGAAACAGTGGAATGTGGATTTGTGCTTTGAAATGCAGGTCCTTGCTGCCTGGCTGGTCTGCTTGAGCTTCGTGCTCTGCAGGGCCAACAACGGGCCGGACAAAGTCTCGTTCCCTTGTTATGTAGTCTTGCACCTTATTCCTTGCCACACGGAAGTTCTCTCTGGAACTCCTTTACAAATTGCTCTGAACAGCTCGGCACAGGGGAGCCCCCGACTCTTGGTTTGAGCCTTCACATCCTGTTTGGACAAGGGGTGGTGATAACAGTGGAGGTTTCTCGTTGTCTGGCCTCCCAACGTCGGCTCTCGTTGTGAGCCTCGGCAGCTGAATGTGAGAATAATCTGAATTTATTTTATCCATGAGAAATCGATCTTCAGAGCAGTGGCAGATGTGCATGAAATGCAAATATCCTTCCCCAAGTTCACATTACTTTAGAAGTCTAAATACAAGAGGTTTTTCTGTTTCCTCACTGGAAGCTGGCAAGGTTAGGTGATTGCTTGATGGTCACTGGTCCTAGCCTCAGTAGGAAGTGCTGGCTCGCTGCAGCGGCTGGCGGAGAGCCAAAGCAAAGTTTGAAGCAGTTTGATACCTGCGAAGACCTTTTATTGCCTGTAGGCTCTGTCACCATTAACATTATTCATGTTCTACACGGGGAAAAATAAGATGCCATAAACCATCTTGTACCCTGGGTTTTCCCCTCTGGAGGCAGCTCTTGCTGGGCTGCTTTACTGTTTGACCTTCCCGCAGCGCCTGTTCAGTTCCAGCCCTGCCCAGAGCTCTGGGTGCACTGAGGTCAGGGTCAGCAGGGGTGTGAGGGTGCCTGCACATGCAGCTCGGGGCTAAAGTGGGAAGCCTCCACTGAAGACTTTTCAGTGGCAACCATGCACCCTGTATCAGAAACTGAAGAGAAGCTCAAATCTCACAGCCCATGGGGAACAAGCCTGTAGGGATCGGCTGCTTTTTGGGTTCTTGGCTAAGAGTAGAGCAGGACCTGTGTTTGAGGACGTTGTCACTCCTGTAAGCTGCTGTTGTCTCTCAGTCTGTCTTCTGGTGACTTGGGGACAGCTTTACCCAGGTAGGGGCTGTAGTGAAGGGGAAAGTTAATTATCAAGTCTCTGAAAGCAAGTGGCTGTCCTTAGTTATTTACTAGTTGTGTGTTGTGATCGTAAGTGTTTTGAGCTGAAGTTGTGTTTTCTCCTCCTGGCTTCCCCATCTGTGCTTCTGATTTATCCTCTTTCCTGCTTTTTCTAAAGTTTGGATCATGAGACTTTAATTACAAGCACAAAGCATGTTGATAGCCACATCACACAGCGATGTGCCCAGGTGGCCCAGAAGGCCAGTGGCATCCTGGCTTGGATCAGCACTGGTGTGGCCAGGGGCGCTGGGGGTGTCATTCTCCCCTAGTACTGGGCACTGAGGAGGCCTCCTCTTGGGTACTGGGGACAGTGCTGGGCCTCTCTCTTCAGGAAAGAGATGGAGGGGCTGGAGCGGTTCCAGAGAAGCAATGAGGGTGGGGAAGAGGCTGGAGGGAAAGGCTGATGGAGCTGGGGGTGTTTAGTCTGGAGGAGACTTGGGGGGGTTCTTCTCAAACTCTCTGAAGGGAGGTTGTAGTCAGGTGGGGGTCAGGCTCTTCTCCCAGGCAACCAGTGCCAGGGTGAGAGGGCAGGGCCTGGAGCTGCCAGGGGAGGGTTAGGTTGGCTGTTAGGAAGCCCTTCCTCATGGAAAGGGGAATCAGAGCCTGGACTGCCCATGGCAGTGGAGGAGTCTCCATCCCTGGAGGTGTTGAAGGCCAGTCTGGCTGCTGGGGTGATGATGTGAGGTCATCAGCCTGGCTGGCTCAGCTTTTCCAGCCTCAATCTATAATTCTGTGATTGTATGGTGTGGTTGCTTCCAGTGTGAGGTACTGGTGGAGGCAGCAAGCAGGTGCAAAGTCTGGAGTGGGCTGCCTACTGGAGTTGTGGAGTTTCCTTCTCTGGAGACATTTAAAACCCACCTGGACATGTTCCTGTGCGACTAGGTCTAGGTGACCCTGCTGTGGCAGGGGGATTGGACTGGATGATCTTTTGAGGTCCCTTCCAATCCCTGATGTTCTCTGATTCTGTGAAAAGTGTGTGGCATGTCCTTAATGTGAGCAATTTGCTTGGCCCATCCACAGCAATGGCAACTGGGTGCTTTTGTGATGCTCACTGGCATCAAGGTGATGCCTGGGCAGGTTAGTTAGGAGGTCACGGCTGGGGAAGTGCCTTCAAATGAAAGCTGGGGCTTGTTCTTACTGGAACTGATCTTGCTGGAGATTATGAATGGAAGGAAATGATATGCCATATGCTCCAACATATTCTAGTCTTCAGATGCTCTGAACACATGTTCTTGAAAACAACAGAGGGTGTTTTCCTTCCCTAAAGCCAAAGAACGCATGTGGACCACAAAGCTGTGTCTGCTCAGGGCGGTGTTCTGAAACCTTCTGAACCTGCTCATCTGTTTTGTTTCCATTGATGTCCTGTGGACTTGGAATCAGCAAAGGTTTGGTTTTTGTCTTTAGCAAGAAGCTAAAAGGGAGGGAGCACATGGAGAACTGGTTTTCTTCCACTCCCCTTCACCCCTACCCTGTATTAGCCAACTGGTACACTGTGAGTATGAAAGGCTAGTGCTGCCTTCGTGAGAGGACCCTCCTGAGTAGAGGCTGCTTCTGGTGACCCACAGCTGAAGTGGCAGTTCCATCTATAGGAGAAACACAAGGTGAAGGGGAGCAGATTTGAGTGGATGTAATGGTCTGCATTGATGTAGACTGTCCCATGGTTTGTAATGGACTTTACTGGGTAAATCTACCCACTGCACTGGCTCTGTCTGGGTGTCATGAAAGGTCTGAACTCATCACCAGCCGGAGTCCTCTGTGCTTGTCTCTGATCAGCTGATTCTCATTTGATGCCCTTAGCTTCATTTGCTGTGTGAAGCTGACTTGAATCCTCATGCTTGTGAAAAGAGATCAGCTGCTTGTGCTGTACATTCATGGTGTTGGGATTTTTCTCCTGAATGCTATGAGAGGAGATTAAACTGCTTTTCCAGGTGGCCAGTCCTGGGCCTGTCACCTCCTACAGGTGGAGAACCATCCTCAAGTGTTCCAGCTCTGCTGCTCCTAGTTTCTGGTTATGGGGCATGTGCCTGAGAAGCCACATCCAATATCATTAGATATTAATATGTTGTAAAACCTACTAAACATTACCACTGTCTGATAGAGGCACAAAACTACCAAACTGGGGGGTGATTCTTGCTGTTGGGGGTGCACATGATACCACCTCATTAATGAAAAAAATAGCAGCAGTGCTGTCTTGAAAGACTTCAGCACCATCAGGTTATCTGGTAAAATCTATTGCTTTTCTCCACCTAACTGGTGCTGCTGGAAACGTGATGCCATAGGACTGGACATCAAATCCTTTTAAGTAGCAGAACCATTTAGGGGAGTGGGAATTTCAAAGGATTGGTGTTTATCCTGCCTGTGAAAACTTAAAATCAGTGATGAAAGAAACAGTTCAAATGGTAAATTGTCATGAAGCAGCACAGAGGACGTAAAACTGGGAGCAGTTTGCTTACCTCATCAGAGAGAATGTTTAGTCTAAACTAGATCCTAATAACTTAAACTCTCACAAACAGAGTTTTACTGGTGAAGGGCTGGTGGAGAGCAGTTGGTGTCACATAGCATCAGCTTCAGTGCTTGGAACACCGGTGCAAACGTTTACGAGCTCGTAGCCTGGTTGTGTGATTTGGCAGCTCTTGCAGTGCCACGTTCTGAGGTGGAAGCTCAGTTGGCTTCATGGAGTGAGATGTGTTAATAGGTCTGTTCCACCAAGTAAGTGAAAACACCCCCTCAAACTTCTTCAGGTGATTTAATGTACTTGAAAGAAGTGAACTCTCTGTCCAAGGTTGTAAAGAGCTAATGATCCGTTAAGCTTTTCACTTATTTCTTTCGTGCCTTGTGGAGAGAACATCAAACCAGTCAGATTAGATTAGGATTACTGTGTATTTTATCTTGGCTTCCAGTACCAGATACTTCAAAGATGACTCAGTAAACTTTGCATGACGCAGCTGTTTTCGTTACTGACCATCTCCAAGAGATGGTTTCTTAATCCTAGTCACAGAATGTTGTGGATGGGAAGGCACCTTGAAAGACCATCCAGTCCAATCCCCCAGCCACAGCAGGATCCCCTAGATCCAGTCACACAGGAATGTGGCCAGGCATGTTTTAAGCGTCTCCAGAGGAGGAGACTCCACAACCACCTTGGGCAGCCCCTGCCAGGGCTCCATCACCCTCACTGGGAAAGAAGGTCCTTCTCACACTGATGTGGAACCTCCTCTGTTCCAGCTCACACCCACTGCCCCCTGTCCTATCCTTGGGTGCCCCTGAGCAGAGCCTGGCTCCATCCTCCTGACACCCACTCTTTCCATGTTGATCAACATCCATGGGGTCACCCCTCCAGTCTCCTTTTTTCCAAGCTCAAGACACTCAGCTCCCTCAGCCTTTCCTCATCAGGGAGATGCTCCCCTCCCTTAATCATCTTTGTGGCTCTGCTCTGGACTCTGTCCAGCAGCTGTCTCCTTCTGGAACTGAGGGGCCCAGAATTGGGCCCAATATTCCAGATGTGGTCTCAGCAGGGCAGAGTAGAGGGGGACGAGAACCTCTCTCAATCTGCTAACCACCCTCCTTCTGGCCATACCAGTAAACTCCAGTCAGGGAATCAGAATCTGGTGAGGTTCCATGGTAAAGCACACTTATTCTTGTGTCCTGTGATGACTTTGGTGCCTGTCAATCAGTACTGCTGCGTGGATGAGGTTTCTGTGCTCACACCTTGAAAGCTTTACCAGCTCTGAAATCCAGCTAGAAAAAACCCTAAAATAGGAAAATCAATGACTGGAATCAAGCTCGTAATGACCCCTTAACACACAATTGATCTGATCCAAACCCCACTGAACTCAAAACCTTTCCAGTGATGTACTAGGCTTTGACCCACAGCCTGGAGCTGGGGTGGGGGGGAGTGAAGTTCTGGATTCACCCTGACAGTGGAAGGTTGGTGGAAAGCCTGAGCTGCGTTTGCTTACTGAGTTATGGGAGGATGGAAATCACTTGGCTTTCTTTCTCAGAAACAAGAATTTCTTTGAGAAGTCCTTGGGGGTGTGTATGTGCCTACAAAAGTCCCAGCTTCTGGAAGCAGCAGTAGCTAACCCTAGCTGGAGGCTGTTCTTTCAGCCAACCCAAACAGTGTGAGGAGACATGCAATGGGTGCCCATCCCTCCCCGCCCTGATCAGAGGCAGAGCTGACAAATTTGCAGTTAAATGCAATCCACATCTTCCTGCTATGGTACCTGTTGGCCTTCAAGTGTCACTAACTCCAGTGTCCAAATGTAAATCACAAGAGCAGAACCTCTTTGGTTGGAGGAGAACTTTATGATCAAAGCCAAAAGAGCTAAAGGAGTGTAGAGGTGGTTGCAGATCTAATGGTTTTCAACACTTTAAACCTTGGCTGTTTTGTCTAGTGGGTTGCCTAAGGTTTGACTTTTAAGGAGAAGTGTCTGAGACATCTGTATTGCATCTGGGCAAGAACAACCCCAGGGACCAGTTAGGGGACTGACCTGTTGGAGAGCAGTGTAGGAGAAAGGGATCTGGGGGTCCTGGTGGCCAGGAAGGCTGAGGGCACCCTGGGGTGGATCAGAATGGGGGATGTTAGTAGCTTGAGAGTGGTTCTTCTTCCCCTCTACTCTGCCCTGCTTAGACCACACCTGGAATCTTGGGCCAGTTCTGGGCCTCTCAGTTCCAGAAGGACACAGAGCTGCTGGAGAGAGTCCAGGGCAGAGCCACAGGGATGATGGAGGGAGTGGAGCATCCTCCTGATGAAGAAAGGCTGAGGGAGCTGGGTCTCTTCAGCTTGGAAAAAAGAAGACTGAGGGGTGACCCCATGAATGTTGATTGATATGGAAAGGCTGGGTGTCAGGAGGATGGAGCCAGGCTCTGCTCAGGGGTACCCAGTGATAGGACAAGGGGCAGTGGGTGTGAGCTGGAACAGAGAAGGTTCCACATCAATCTGAGAAGGACCTTCTTCATGGTGAGGGTGCCAGAGCCCTGGCAGGGGCTTCCCAGGGTGGCTGTGAAGTCTCCTTTTCTGAAGATGTTTAAAACCAGCCTGAATATATTCCTGTGCGATGGGATCTAGGGGATCCTGCTGTATCAGGGGTACTGGACTGGATGATCTTTCAAGGTCCCTTCCAATCCCTAATGTTCTGTGATCACTTCAGTGACTGTTGCTGTAATTAAAGTCAGACACCTGCTTAAGGCAGAGCTGTGTTCAGAAATAAAGATCAGGCCCAGGCTGTACAGATGTTGAAGCATGTGTGTATTGTCAGGTAATTCTTGTGAGACCACTCGAGTGACTAATATAGGTTAAGTGCCAGCATGAGAGCGTTTGCAATACCAGGGACCACTTTTTATTTGGTTTTCACTTGTTCATGAATGAATTTAATTCTGCTCTCACGGGATATTTGCATTTATCCAGTTGCTTGTGGACAGCTGGTGTTGGGTCACGCACACGTGGCCACAACTGGAGAGGCCGCGATAACCTAAATTTCTTCCTGGTGAATATTTTATATCACTTACCCACCAGGAGATATTACAGAGCTGACCTTGATGGCTTTCCATAAACTGCAAAACGAGAGAGAGGATTCCAGCACAAATATACACCCACTTAGAGTATTTTTCCTCCATGTGCTTGTTGCTTCAAACCTCCATGTGGTTAGAAAAACAAACTTTGGCACTAAGGCTTCTCAAATCTGCATTATAAAACAAAATGGAACATACACTCCCCATGGTAAAATATTATTTGCTAACGTGTTCCAAAAACCCGAGCGAGGCAAAGGCAGTAAAAGGATCTTTTTTAAAAAAAAGTAGATGGATATAAAACCTAGCAGATGTGTTTTTCTGTTCCAGTGGGGGGAAAAAAGCAGCACTTTCTTATTGGAGTGAATGAGAGACTCAGCAGAGATTCTGATGAATACAATATTTTCTCTCTTTTGGGAAAGACGAGGTGGAGAAGAAGTTATTAAATGTTTGCTTGTGCATTTGTAAGTTTGAAAGCGTTCCTTTGTTCACCGCTTAGAAATGCGATCGGTAGAATCTCTGAAAGTCCGATCAGTGGGGAAGTTGCCTCCAGTAAATAGCGCCTTTATGATGCAAGAGGGAAGGGGAGAGACCAGGTATAGCTCGTGGTTTTACAGCTAGAAACCCGCGTTTCTGGTTATGTGCTAATGGCATGGGAGGGGTGTGCGAGTGTGGCGAGCACCGACTGTTTCGTGCTTGCGGGTTCGACGTTTTCCGGCAGTCAAATGGGGGAGTTCTCTTCCGAGAGAACCCGTGTGTTGATTACACAGAGCCGGGCTTATAATAAACAGAACCCCAAGCCCTTTGGTGCTTAAGCCCTTGTTTTGCGTTTTTCATCCACAGTTAAGACTCGATTCACTTTCATGCCTTAGTTGCCTGTGTCTGAGCTGCTCTAAACCTCCTACACGAAAAAAAAAACGCTTGAAGAAGCTTTTTTGCCTTAAGCTGTGTATGTTCTTCACTGAAGTCTTGGCTCTGGTAAACCAGGAGTGAGGCTTGCACCAGTCAGAGCAGACTGGGAATCCAGCTCTGTCCGTAGTTCCTCCACAGAATTCTTCCCCCAGTTAGGACGCGGTCTGTCCCAGTTCCTCGTAGCCACGCTTCTATTGCAGGAAGGGGGTTGGGGCAAGTAAATCTTTTGTTTATGCTGATGTTAAGCTTTTAAAAGTGATTTTCGGGGGCTTCTTTGTTGGTCAAATACCGTTATATTGCCAGAAAATAGGACCGATGTTTGCTTGAGCCCAAACCACTCCCTTAGCGAATGCCTGAAAACTTTCAGGCTGCTTTTAAAAAGGAACATTTTCAACAGGCTCATTTATTTTTCTGGTACCAGGGGAGCTCGGAAAACGAACCTTCTGCTGGGATTACTGGGGTGAAGATGCGGGGAGATCTGTTGCCCTTCTCCATTCTGACAGTGACAGTTATAACCTGCGGTTCGATCCCTTGAGACACCTGAGGGATGGTGAATTCTCACAAATAAGAACAGGAATTCACTGTTTCCGAAGTGTAGTCTTCAGGCGTAGTTTAACTTCACTTTTTCCTTATTAAACATTAGAGGAAACAATAGCAGTCGCAGGTTACGCTTTTAAAGGGCTTAACTCTTATCTGCTCTACATGTGTTTCGTCCTGCTGGGAGTTGCTGAGATGTGAAACTTGACTCTGAGGTACAAAACCTGGTGTTAAAAACCTCCTAACAAAGAGCAGCCTCTCTCGGGACCCATCAGAGCCGCCTCACCTGTCACCGGGACCCCGGTGTGGGGCAGTCTCAGGCTTCTCTCCAGCCGGGCACGGTGGCCGCGCACCTAGTCATCGCCTTTTCACTAATTATTTTAATTCGAATTATTTCTGGTACGAGGGAGGCGATTGCTTCGAGCGATTCCCAAGAACGGACCCGTGCCTCGCGGTCCGTCTGAAAGTTGGGGGGCTCCAGGATGAGCCCCGACAATGAGCCCCGAGCTCTGGCCGCTGACCCCCGCCTCCTACACGACCAATCCTGTCCCCATCCCCGGGGCGGCCCCTCGCTCACTTCGCGTTACCCATTCAGACCCGATGGAGTCCTGCGAAACCCTTTTCCCGAGTCTGAGTTGTGTTTGAGACCGACTGGCAGAGCCGCTGCGGGGGGGATCTCTGCTCTTCCCCGTGGTGTCCTCTCAGCTCCCGCAGGTTTGGGGTTTTGGGGATTTTTTACCCCCAACGCACCGCGCTCATCCCTTCCCCCCCGAGGTTCGGTGGTGCCCGGGACACCCCGGTGGAACTGGCTCCGGTAGGAACCTCCGAAGGGCGAATCTCACTGAAGCAGCGGCTCTGCCCCGCTACGAGCGTAGGTTTTGCTCTGCAGGTTTTCACCCGAGGTGCCTGCGGTGGCATCTCCCCGCACGGGGTATGAACCCAGCGCTCGGAACGGGCAGCCGAGCTCGGCGCTCCCTCCCGTCCTGAGCGTTGAGCAGCTCCCGTCTGCTAACGATCCGCCGCGAAGGAGAGAAACGGACTTGGGGGCAGGATTCTGCCCCTGAAGCGGCTCACAAAGCGGGGAGGGGGCGGGGGGAGCTCCCTTGGTTTATCCCTGAAGCGCAGAATTCTGGTGGCAGCTGTTTGGGGCGAGGGGAGCATCGCCCTGACCTGCTCCGCTGCCCCCTGACCCGCGGGGTTCCCCCGGGGCAGCGGCACACGAGTCCTCTTTGTTCCCCCCGCCCCAGGGCTTCTCCAGCGCCTGGGCTGCAGCCCACCGGGCTCCCCGGAACACCCTGCAGGGACAGGAGTGGGGGACTTGGGTTATTAGGGCACCAATACATCGGCCAAGGTTAGGAGGAGCGGGAATTCTTCTCCCTCCCCTGCCCCAGGTTGAAGAATAAATGCAGGAGGGGTCAGAGTGGCACCGCCAGAAATGATCTCGGGACAAAGGGGAGGGGGAAAATGTCCTCACGCCTATCGCGAAATGGTCAAAACCCACCACAAACCCCACCAGAACGCGCCTGACCGTCGCCTGTACCTTCACACCGCACGGGCTGGCTTTCTCACTTCTTTTCTGTAATTTGGATTTGTTCGAGTGTCTTACTCTATCGGATTTGGTTTGGGGGCTTTTTTCCCTATACAGAGGCATCGCATCTCAAAGATGCTCACATCACCCCTCGCAGGGTTGGCCTCACCCCTCTAACACCATCAAAGCGCTGTTGCTGGCCTTTTAACGTTCAAAAGCCACTCTCGCCTTTGGCTAACCCGGCACTCCCCCGCCCCCCCCCGCATTATTTACCCATCGGGGGGTGGGTGAACCCGGTAAATTTGCTTGAACAAAGCTCGTAGTAGTTCACGCGGTACCGTGTCCGTCACTTACGCAGACAGAATCATCCGGAGTCCGGGCTTTGCCCTCGGTCGTGTCTGAATTAACGATACCTTTTAGCCAAAGTTTTATGGGAAGGTTTTAATTCACAATTTCTTGTAGTGTTTTTCCAGAGAGCGAGCACCCTATGAAACTCCACTGAATATTGAGTGGGAAAGTGGCTTCTCGAACCGCAGCTGAAGGTGGACGGGGCGGGGCGGGGAGAAGCAGTCAGGATTTATTCCGAAATGGAAATTGCACTTGTATCCCGTTACAAAACATAATAAAGCAGGTTAAAGAGAGGAGCTGCACATAATGAGGGAAGGAAATCCTTGCGCTGTCCCTTTAACTACCCAACATCTGATTCCCTCATCTGGCAGATGGTCTCTGAGCACAGATTTGCATTCATTGTCTTGAAATCTGTTTTTCGCGTTGGTGTTCGATAGATTTCAGAGGCAGGTCTGTACCCGGAGCAGAATTACAAAGGGGCTGGGAGGAAAATATCACCCAGGGCCAAGTGGGCTGCTTCTAAAAATTAATGAATTAAATTGGACTGCGTGCAGAGGCAGGTACCGTCCCAGCTCACGGCGGGCTGGGCTGCGGGAAGCTCCCACTCCCTTTACTGGGGAATTTTGCATCACAGGACCTTATAAAAAGTTTTAAGGTTTGTCCTGACAGCGAGAACTTCAGGGTCTCTGGGTGCGTGGCAGCCCCTCTTCCAGGTCTTGCTGGTCCCCGCACACCCCTTTCCCCCCGCCGCGACCCTCTCAACACTTTTAAAATGCTTTTATTTATTGCTTTTAACTAAATTTTAAATACCGCGCCTGGAGGCGGAGCAGCCAACCGCCTACCTGCGCGACCGCGTTACTGGTGCGGAACCGACCTACGGGCGCAGTGCGGGGTCGTGCGGGGCTGCGGTTCTGGCCGCGGGTGCGCAGCTCTGCGCGCTCCCGCCCCCGGCGCCTGACTGGGGCGGCGGTTCCACCAATCAGAGGCGCGATATGCAAA